>CM034150.1:586782066-587382066 GCA_019776745.2 Taxus chinensis | reverse complement strand
AGTTCTGAAAATTTCATCTCTTAAGCCCTTCTAGGTCTTGCAACTCTTTACACATAATCCCCTAGATTGAAGCCTTGGATTCTCCTCAAGCTGCTAACTAAGAATATGGACATGGATATTGAGGAAAATCAACCACTAGAGGAGACACCTCAGTGTGACAGTCAGGTTGAGGTGGTAACTTCCATTCTGGAAAAGCTTCAGCATGTATTTAGCGTGCTTAAAATTTGGAAAGACTTCACGGATAGCACCAGAGCTATCATTGACAAATATTGCGCTAAGATGTTGGCCCTGGCTGACACATTGGTAGAGAAGAGTGCTTCTATTACAGCAAAGAATGTAGTTAATGGGCTGAAAAAGCTTCTATGATATGTTATGGTTTTTTTATATCTAGCTATAGCTTTTTTTGGATTACCTATGGGTATTTTCTATGTAATTTCCACTGCTCAATCTAGTTGGATGGGATTTTTGTAAAAGGATGAGGGTCCTTTTCAAAACCCTCACTTTACCCTAATCCAAAAAAACATAGTAGGAAAAGTGTGCTCATGTAAGTAGTATAAGCAAGATAAGAGTAAGAGAAATAAAGATATGCAAATGCAGTGTATGAGTGTGATGGAATGGCGTACACTTTTTGAATGTGATAGGAGTAGCGTTCCCCCCAATGGATGTGTATGAGATGAGATTCATTTATAAAATACCCCTAAATAATCAAGAATGGACCATAGAACAAGAGTGCATCATCGGGAAATGGTTTGAGAATGTGTGCTAAAAATATAGATTGTTGATATAATTTAATTTGAATTAAATCTAAATATTGTAAAGTAATTGATGTATAAATGATAAAGTACAATATTGACACAAGAAAACTAAGATTTAAAATATAAATCCCTAAGCAAGAGAAAATGAGAGAGAACTTAGTTGATATCCATGTAATATGGAACTAATCTGGGCCAGGAGAAGTGATAAACAGGATGCAAGCAATATTGTAATTAACCTTTGTTAAATTTGTAGTTCACGAACAAGGCCAAACAAGGGTGCCTGTAGTAAAACAGGGGCTGCCTAGGCACTGGTTGACTGGACCTGGGTGCTCATGACCATGTAGAAGCTTTAGATCTTTTTCCTTCCATTATGTTGCAAGGGCTCTTCACTATTGTTCTTTGTTAATCATAAGAGATGTTCACACTATGATCGCCAAAGGTACATGTAACCTAAAATAGAGATGTATCACCTACACAAACCCATAAACCACATCAAACATAAAAAGTTGGAAAATGTAGAATGGGAGTCAGATTGACCCTGGTGGTCACCTCGAGAGTGAACTTGTGACTTAGCATTGCACTACATATCAGACTCCATGTAGTTCTTATGAGTGTGTGTAGAAATAGTTCCCTTCTATGTGCAAGTTACACTTAATAGTGGGATGTAGCTAGAATGTAGCAATGTAATAAAATGTGTGGATGGAATAGAACTAAACTTCCCCTTCCTATGATGTGTATGTAAAAAGGTACAGACCTTGTCCCTTGAGGGTGGAGTGTTAGATGGATGCCTTTGATGTGTTAGGAGTAATTTGAGTGCAAGCTTAGGTGGGATAGTAGATGCTTAGTGTTTGGTCCTTTATTTTGAGACACATAAATATGTATTTATATAATTCCTTGTTTGAATTTTGTAATTGACAACTGTAAAATGGCCATACCCATAAGACATGAAAAAGATGCCCAAAAGAAACAAGAAACCCCAATAAGGAAGACAATGTAAAGGAAGAGGAGATCGAGGGGACAAGAGGGTACATGAGGGGTGAAAGTGGAAGGATGGGTGAAGGTGTCTAAGACACTTGATGAAAGATAAAACATTTAAGTCTATTACTTCAGACTTATGATGTAGGGTGTTCATGTAAGACCAAATAGATCTTGAATCAAGAAGACAAAAAATCTTACGAGGCCAAAGATAGGCTTGTCAATTAGATCTCTTCCCTACTTGAGGAGTCATATAAACCTATATGCTATATTTGTACCTGATTATGTACCCAAGTACATGATCTGATGCCTGAATTGTAATCCCCAACTTAATGTTGTTGAGTGAACCATAGAAGTCCTAAAGCAAGATGGAGCCCATGCTGTACCTTATGTATTTTGTACTAGTGTGTCCTAAATTGACCCATGGTGTACGAAAGGATAAGTGATTTGTGAATTACCTGTACTCATAGTGAAGTGATGGAACACTAGGAAAGGAAATTTACCTAGGGGCCTTCACAAATAAGTTGTATTCCATGTTGGCTGTAGCTTTTGGGTTTACCTTGCAAACACTTTCTTGTAAGGACGGACCTGTAAAAGAATCCAAAAAGAGGTATATGTAGTCAAAGTCCTATGTATATGAAAAATTCCCAATAATAAAAGTTAGTACATAAGTATGGAAAAGTCTTGTAAATCTGAACATTGTGCATCTAATGTATAAGAGTGTAGAGGATAGTAAAAATATTTTGAAATGCTGTGAAGAGTGAGTTTTTTGGGCGATCTCGCACCTATAGCAAGTTTTTTGGGCAATCTCACACCAAGTTTGAGTTTTTTGGGTGATACATCAAATGCAAGTTTTTTGGGCGATCTCATGCCAAATGCGAGTTTTTTAGGTGATCTCACTCCAAGTTTGAGTTTTTTGGGAGAGAGGTCTAGTGTTACTCTCCATCCATGACTCTACCCAATAAGCACTGTTGTAGATGGTATGTTCTTGATTTGTACATGTTCTCCCAAATTAATTCCAATTGTATTGTTTGTTCTGATTGAAATGGATTGTAGAAGATTGCATGCATTCTGTAACTAGAGCATTATTCCTATAATTATGAAACTACTCTTAAGACTCTTGGAGACTATTTTAATGGAATCATAAGTTGATTGTGTGTACCCCCAATACATTAGCACCCAGGGGAGGACATGTGGAACCTAGGTGGTACTATCTGATTCTAAACATTGGTGTTTGTGTTGTGTTGAGGACCCAAGTTAGATTTTTGTTCATACTATGACTATGTTCCTATTTTGTTCTTGTATTGGGCTAGCACTGAATTGTAGCTCTAAGCTATTGTAGGGGTGATTTGTTCACTCAATGTATTCCCCCCTGATTTGGGATGTATACAACATTTGTAGGAGTATGCGACCCAAAAGAGAGGACCTGATGCCGATATGAAGTTGATACCTGTATTGGGTAGGGGATACACATGTTAAAAACTAAGTGCACGTGTAAACAAAGTGGCTAGTAACATGTGTTAGTAGTAAACATAGCATGTAATAGAAAAAAATATAGGAAGAAAATGTGTGGACAAGATATACCGCAAAAAAGTAGTTTTCAAACATGGGACATTGCTCACAATTTCACAAGACAATCAAGGTCGAAACATCCATAAGTAAGCAAACAGTGATCAAACAAGACATGGGGCATAGCCTGGTAAACAATAGCATATGAATAATGTTGATCGAAGTATACTTGTCAAAGATCACACAAGGAGTCTGCGTGGGATAGAAGGCCTAAACCAAGGGTGCGGCAGGACAGGAAGGACCCATGTGCACGGAAGGCAAGTTCAGCTTTCAGGACTTAGCCAATTTTGAGCATGAGACCTATTTTTAGAAGATGGTGTGTGGAACACACCAACGATGTAGAGACATGCACGCCATGCATTGTCTATCTTTGGAGGAGTGGATCAAAGCATTTTGCATGGAGACAAGCTAAGAATAGAATTGGCACTTCAGTTAACTACAAGAGGTCTATAGATAGCACACTTGCATGTGTGGCTATGCCTGTAAATGGTGTGGCTATTAATAGCATGTGGCCTATTTCTGGAATAGATAAGTGGTGAAGGGCAAGTCCCCACCTTATATATATGATGTTAGGTACATAGTAGAAAAAGGGGTAATAGAGAATATACAAAGTGTGTGTATGTATGCGTATGGAGGTATAGAGAGATATACACATATGACTGAATTACTGTATCAGATCCATACACGCATTGGTATAGATTGAAAATACTGTAAGGAGATTCTATATTTATTAATAGATGGAAGATATTGGCTGAATCTAAGTGTCATTCTATGTGTAGTTGAGTAGTGCATGTTATTAATTCAATCATGATTACTATTTAAGCTTGTTCTTTCATAGATCTGAGGGTAGCATGCATTATAGAATGATGGATTAGTTATGAATCTATATGTTTCTTCCTTCATCATGTTAACATCCTACTACAACAACCCTAAGGATGGGACCTGGTACCTTTGCGTGCTTTGGGTGAGTGCTCAGTCAAGGCTGAGTGATGTGCCAATGTGACTAGGGTGTTATCTGGTAAATTCTAGACTGCATCATTGGTTCCATTTCTGGGACCTCTTTTTTAGTTATTTTTAGGATGGTTCATGATGAAGACATACCGGTTAACTCTAGCAAGTATTGAGGAATGGATACATGATCTGGAGGAAGAATATGCATGGCAATTCAGCAGTGGATCTGAGTTTAACGCACACACTTGGGTAGAACATAATTTGTATGATAGCTTATATGAGAGATTTTTTGATATCTTTCTAGTAGAACTATATGAGTGGCTTACTACTTATGCATCTCAGTCCGAACTAGAGGTATCGCATACTTGTCTGGACACAGGAAGAATTCCAGGCCCTTTATGATGCTGATCTGATCTGGACTCACGTTGTGGATACATGGTTTCATGGTGTTCTAAACAGTTATATTTTGGAATATTCAATTTTGACATACTCTTGCCCGGAGGTAGCTGAATTCTAGTTTTTACAGTATCTGAGAGGAACATATTTGCAAGGTATTCCGTTGGCGATCAAGATCTTGATGGTAACTTTGAACCTAGAGAGTAAACTGATGGCTAACTAAACTTCACCACGTGTGGAGGGCAGGAACAGGTATGGTTTAAGATGGCAAGACCTAGTGGTAAAGAGGTAGAGAGAGGAAAAATGGCTTAGTTATAATGATGTGTATGAGAGGGAGATAGAGAAGAAATGTTCCATTACAGAAAGTATGGCATTGAGGAGAGAGATGGATCGTGAAGGATTTACAGCTCACGTAGAAGACGTGGAGATAGAGCATCAGGAACTCCCCCCATCTTGGAAATCATGATAGAGATCCCCCCTCGGCCTCACACAGAAGTGTGCTAGCAGAGACTACCTGGACCATAGGCACACATCTTAATCCACCTGGTGACCTAGCCCTTACACTTGGTTTTTCAGTATCTAGTATGACAAGTAACTAGCAAACTAACTTGGGAAGTAGGAGAGCAGGAGTAAGTCAGGGATCAAGTACATCAATGGTAGGACAAATGGCTTCAATGTTATTTGGAGGAACACTCTTAGGCACATCATCCACATAGAATGTGAGTGCACAGAATGTTGGATTCACCTCTGGAAGTGGAACTACCTCACAGACTGTAGGGGTTCAGTATAGTACTACTTTCATAGCACATGGGAGTACATCTACAAGTCATATTCCACCTACAAGTGGAGGATCAGGAGTTATAGGTGGTTCTAGTTCTAGTGGATCTGGTGGTTCTAGAGGCAAAGGGAACACAAGAGGTCCTGGATCAGGTGGTCAAGGTCTGCAGCAACCACAGAATATCTATATGGAGATGTCTCTTCATCTCCCAGAATATAGAGGTATAGAGGATGTTTCCGAACATGTGCATATGTGTGAAATCTTGTGGCACTCTAAAGGGATCACGGATGCTAAGCGTAAGGCAAGTCAATTTGCTACTACATTACAGGGGTGTGCACACAGCTGGTATAGGAAGTTTGACCCTGATCAAACTTGTGTGGATTATGACAGCATTGAGGGATGCTTTCTTGAAAGAGTTCCATATCCCTGAGTTTGAGCATAAGAGTATAAGTGCACTCAAGGATATCAAACAAGGCACTACTGAGAGTGTACATGAGTATGATGCTCATTTTAAGACACTTCTATCTAAGCTATCTTATGATATTCACACTAGCCAGCATGCATAATGGTTCGTTGGAGGATTGATTACACCTTTTAGAAGAGCATTGTCACATAAGACATACACTGATCTGTGTAAAGCACTGGAAGCATATTTGCATGTGATGAGGTAGTTAGGAGCATTGACACTATCATTAGTCCATTCCTAGAGGCACAGATTACAGCTATGGCAAAGCAGTTAGAGAAGCTATCAGAAAATTCAACCCATGAAACGCACTCAGGAATTTGGTGTACAGATTGTGAAGTGGAAGGTCACACCAAGGATAGTTTCCCTTGTAGATCTATAAGCTCATTACTGTTGGACTGTGAGATTTTCCATTTGAATCATGATGCTAGTCACTGTCCTTTGTTACAGCATGTGATAAGGAAGAATGTATCTTACTTTTGCAAGATTTGCAGGTCCATGACCCATGATACTAAGGATTTTCAGTTGATTAGTTAGATCTAGGATGTTATAGACATTGGGGTATGAACAAACAAGTATAACAGATAATTCTAAGGGTAAGAATGAGCACCAGGATCAGGATCATAATCAAATGCGCTATGACAGGAATGAGGGGAATTTTGAAGGAGGTCATGGAAGGGGACGTGGATATCATGGTGGATGTGGAGGACGAAGCCGTGGTGGAGGAAGAGGTGAGTTCCCTCATGGAACATGTTATACATGTGGATCTCCTGACCACTATAGGTGTGAATGTCCTCAGAATATGGCATGTTCTTTCTGTAGAAATAACCATAGCTATAAAGATTACATGGACTTATATGAGCATCTAAGTAAGTAGCATAAGTAAGAAAACAAAGGTGTCGGGATGGTTAGAATCTAGTGCATGGTAGAAGATCAGTGGATGCCCAAGATAGTACAAGGACATGAGGCATTGATAGTGAAGATTACTACACACACTGAAGTGGTGCACGCAAGAGAGGCATTGCACCAGAAGCCTATGATCACCAAGGAGGAGGTTTTTCATGTAAGGTACCTAGATCCTGCTCATCATAAGGAAGTTTACCAGGATACCATGGAAGTGATAAGGAATCCTCATGGTGAGATATAGTACCTAAAGGAGTAGAAGAAAGCATCAGAGATAGTCCAAACTGATATCGATGATCTGTGAGAGGTGTGTAAGATGTTGTGTTGGGAGAACATTATTCCACTATTAGGAAGTTGGTTAATAGGGAACACTCCGCATGTCAGTCTTGAGACCGGACAATAGATTCTACATGAAAATATCCACCCTAATAGCATTGACTATGACAAAGAAATTACTTTGAATTTTTTTGTAGATGGGTGGCTGTTGAGCAACATATTGATATATACAGGTGTGGAAGTAAATGTTGCTTACATTAGATGCATGGGTACACATGGGGAGGCCTCCATTGCAGCCATCATCTAATGTGTTATTTATGGCAAATTGGACTAAGGCCACTCCCATAGGAGTTTTGAAAGATGCATCTATAACTATACAAGGGGCCAAGTTCACTGGGGATTTTGAGGTATTAGCACTTGCAAAAGCAGACAATTTTCTAGCCCTGCTTGGAAGCCCTTGGTGTTATGCTAATAATGTTGACTTAAGATTCAATAAGGGGCATAACAACTTTGAAAACAAGGAGGAAAGGGTTGTGATACCTTTGACAGATGGGAATTCAACACCATATGTTGAGCCTCTAAGTGAGGAGGACTTAAATAGAATTTATGTACGCATTATTCAGGACCCAGAGGTCAATGAGCCATCAAAAGAAGGAATCCTATAGTGGGAGGATTCTCATTCTATTAGTGATACTATTAGTATTGATTGTAACAATTGGGATCATGGTATATATGAATTAGTAGGATGCGAGGTGAAAAGCATGGTTGCGTGCAAAAATGGACTTCATTCAATTTGATAGATAGGCAGAACAGTACCTTGGTATACAAGGGTAGAAGATCTTCCTACATTTTTGAAGGCCATGGAAACACAGTGGACAGATCAAATTCATAGAAGAGATATGTTAGTATATACCTTGTGCGGGATAGCAGTGCACTGGTGGGTAGTCCACAGAGATAATATTATAAAATGGGAAGAGATTGGAGTCGCTTTGTCTGCTAGGTTTATAAGGAACAATGCACCTACGCAGATCTACACTTATCATGGTGATCAACCTATTCAGCATCACATTCAGCAGTGTGAGAGACTCTGGACAACAGGACAGGAAGCATTACCACCTTCACTCTGGGTGCATCGACTGTATTCTACACTACAAGGATGTGCATGTGCCTGGTATGTATATGTAGAACTACATCGAGAGACTAGAAACTGGCAAGGTTTGACTGTAGGAATGATGCAAACTTTTGACTACTTCTCAACTAAACCTCTTGTAGAAGAGGCATTAAAAATTTTCAAGCACTTATCTATGGGAGATAGTGCAAAATTAGAAGAGCATATTCAAGAATTATTCGGTGAGGTAGAGTTCGGAGCACGTTTTGAAAAGGAAGAAGAAACAGACTCCATACTACTTGAACGTGTTGGCCTTGAGAAAGAGAAAGGAAATATGGTTTACAATCGTGGATGATGAGGAAGTTGAGAACCTAGATATTGAACATTCACAAGGGGTGCATGAGGTCTTGGATAATGTAGACAAGGGTATGTGTGCCTATCATGAACCCATGAAGAAAAAGAAGGTGAATATAGGTTCGAAGGCTGAGCCTAAGGAGGCCATAATTGGAGACTACTGTTCAAACTCGGAGGTAGCAAAGATCATCGAGTTACTCAGGGATTATCAGGACTTATTCCCTCAAGGGTATCATGAACTTAAAGGTGTGCATGAATCACTTAGGGAAATGAAGACAAAACTTAAGGATGGTGCATGGCCAGTTAGAAAGAGACCTTATAGAATGAATCCTAATTTACGCAAAAAGGTAAAAGAAGAAATTGATAAAATGTTGAAATCTAGAATTATCAAGCCCCTTGATGAGTCAGAATGGGTTAGCCCAATGGTGATCAGTATCAAGAAGGATGAAAAAATTAGAATATGTGTGGACTATAGGGAGCTGAATGTTGCATGCATCACAAATCTATTCCCTATGCCATTCACTGAGGAAATACTAGGAGATTGCAGGGCGTGAAATATATTCCTTCACAGATGGGTTTTTCTGGGTATCATCAGGTTAGGATTTCTCAGGAGGATCAGGAAAAAACAACATTTACTACTGAATGGGGAAGTTTTTCCTATAATGTGATGCCTTTTGGATTGAAAAATGTGCCTACTATATTCTCACGCATAGTTGTTTAGGCATTCAAATATTTTATTCACAACTTCTTCCAGATCTACCTAGATGATTAGACAGTATATGGGCTTGTGAAAGATCATTGTTACAATCTGTGATTAATGTTTGAATGGTGCAGATAATTACAGTATCTCTTTGAACATCAAGAAATACATATTTGCTACACCATTTGGGATACTGTTAGGACATATAATCTACAAGGAAGGTTTCTGGTTGATCCAGTGAAGGTTGCAGTCATTTTAGGCCTGGAAGTGCCTACCAGTAAAAGTGAGGTGCGTGGATTTTTAGGTCATATAGGATATTATAGAAAATTCATCAAAGGGTATGCTAAAATTGTTGCACCCTTAAAAGAGTTACTAAATGGGGAAAGGTACATTTTATTGGGAGAACCGCAGCAGCATGTGTTTGAGATATTAAAAGAGAAACTTACTACTGCACCCATTTTGCACTTTCCCTCATGGGATAAACCATTTCATGTGCATGTGGACACTTCTGGCATGGCCATTGGCATTGTGTTAGCTCAACCTGGCGAAGGTATTGTAGATCATCCAATCTATTTTGCTAGTAGGAAGTTGACTCCTGCTGAACGAAATTATACAACTACAGAGTGCGAAGCTTTGTCAATGATCTATGCATTGCACAAGTTTTGACAATACTTGTTAGCAACACCATTTGTGTTTTATACAGATCACATGGAATTGAAGTACTTGGTAAACAAGCCCATCTTACAGGGGTGCATATGTAGATGGGTGCTCCTATTTCAAGATTTTGACTTCACAGTTGTGGTGAAGCCAGGGAAAAGCAATTTTGGACCAGACCATTTATCTAGAATCAATTCAAGAGAGGAAGTACAGACAATTAAAGAAACCATGCCAGATGCATAGTTATATAGGTTACAATGTGCACCCATGGAATTAGAAGACATTGTTGTCTTTCTATGAACAGGTATGGCACCAAAAGGAATGAAAGCATTAGAAAAGAAGCATCTTGTTATATGCGCGGACACTGTTTATGTTAATCAGTGGTGACCTTTACAAGTTAGGCAGAGATGAAGTATTACATCGTTGTGTATTAGAGCATGAGCATAAGGATATCATGGAAGAAGCTCATGGTGGTATTGCAGGAGGCCATTATGCATGTGATGCGACTGCCCGGAAGATCCTACTTACTGGATTATGGTGGGAGACATTGTATAAGGACTGTAAAGAATATTGTAAGGCATGTGATCATTGTCAGCACCTAGGAAAACCAGGGAAAAGAGATGAGATGCCTTTGAGACCAATTACTAGTGTCAAACCATTCGATAAATGGGCCATTGACTTTGTAGGATCTATTTCACCGGCCGCGTGTAGGATTGGATCCCGCTATATCATTACTTGCACATATTATCTCACATGGTGGGCAGAAGCAACACCTACCAAGGACTGTACAGCAGCTACAGCAACTATATTTATATGGGAGAATGTTCTTACAAGATATGGATGTCCCTTAATCTTGACAAGTGATAGAGGTACACACTTTTTGAATGAGACAATCAGGATCCTATTAGATGAGTTTATGGTTACACACCATAAAACTACACCTTACCATCCTCAGGAAAATGGAACTACTGAGGCCTTCAACAAGATTTTGAGCCAGACTTTGACAAAATTTTGTGATGTTGGAAGAAAGGATTGGGATGACAAAGTATCAGATGTTCTTTGGGCATAGAGAACAACCTACAAGAGATTGAACAAAGCCACACCATTTTAGTTGGTGTTTGGTGTAGAATCCTTTCTCCCTATAGAATTTATGTTACCTTCTTTGTGCATTACACGCGCTAGAGGTCTAGCTGATGAACAAGCTTTAGAAGAGCGTATCGAGAAGATGATTCAACTGGATGAGTGTTGAGCAATAGCACGATGGAGTCAGAAGTAGAAAAAGGATAGGTAGAAGGCATGGCATGATAGAAACATAAGGGATAAGAAGTTTGAGATTGGACAAATGGTACTTCTTTATGACTCAAATTTCTTGCACCATCTAGGCAAGCTCAAAGTACATTGGTTGGGGCCGTATGTCATCACTTATATACTTGAATCAGGTGCTTTCTAGTTAGAAGCACTTGATGGAACATGGCTACCCAGTTACTTTAATGGGAGTAAGTTGAAGCCCTACTATAAATAAGTCTTCTTGGTGTTTGTAATAAGGCAGTATTGCCATTTAGATTAGGTTTTCAATTCTGTATTTCCTTCATTGTCGTTATGATTTTTCAATTTAGTTGTTGTTTTTGTAATAACAAGCACTTACGTGCATGAATCTAATTACTATATGAAGAATTTATATGTGCAGAGGAATGCACATACCTTTTGTGTGGGGTGGTTGTAGTTATCCAAGTAAAAGACTATGGGAATTGAAAGGTGAAAGGAATAAGCTACTATGGGTGTGCTTTAAGTCAAAAGAAGATTGCTTCTCAAAAGTGACCAAGGATGGAGATGAATGAAAGAACAGTATAACATGAGGTAAGTGGAGGCCATGATAACTACCAGGAGAAGGTACAGTGATGAGGTACTTGGGTGCAAGGGCACACGCTGAAGAGAAGTCTGTGACTAGAGGGTAGGAAGGCATGCTAAAAGGTTATAGCTGGGGCACAAAGATGTACCGTGTAGAATGAATGAATTTGGTCAATGAATGAGGGGATATTTGGTAGGTGAAGGAGTAATAAATGCATCAAAATTTGAAAAAATTATATAAGGATGGAATGTGGATTCATTTTTACCATTGTGACTAAGAGTATTTGAGGAAAGAGCCTATTGATTGATCGGTTAAGGTGCGAAGGGTGTGAAACCAAGCGTGACAACCAGATCTGTGTGATAAGAAGCTTGCGTCCCCAGTGGTGAAGGGTTTGAGTGAAGCAGGGAGATAGAAAAGAGTTAGGTTACAAATTTTCCACCTAGGGAAAGATTGAATCGAGCTAGGGTTTGATTCGTAAAGTTGTAGAGTTAAAAAGGAGACAATTGCAAGGTAAAAATGGCACCTAAGAAGGCATCTGCAGCAGCAGCAAAAGGAAAGAAGAAGGTGGTCATCAAGGAGGAAGAGATGGCACCCGAAAACCATTTTTCATAAATGTCAATATCCAGAAGGAGTCATCATCGGCCAGGAATGGGATTCACCCATCAGAAAGAGAAAAGTAAGTGAATAAAATCACAGGACTTCGAAGAAGAAGAATGAGCTCGATTCCTTGCTCACTGCTAGGATGAACAAGCATACGGTGGATGACATGTCAGTTTATGATGATGTAGGTGAGAAGATTCTAAAGAGAATTGGGGTCTACCAATTATATGAGCTTTCATATTTTTGGAAGTATGAGCTCTTGTATCAGTGGCTCATGAGCCCGGTGCACGAGGACTTCTTCTACTTTGCAGGATGCAGAGTTAGAATCTCATTTGCACTTGCACTTATATCATCAGTTACAAGTTTGAAGGCCACAAGAGAGGACATAAAAATTGATCTCACAGATAAAGATGTGATTTTAAAGACCAGACAGGAGTTGGGGTACCTGAAGGGTCTACGCAGGAATGGATATAGACAAATTGAAGAACTGTCCAGTTGTGCAAGCTGCAGCACACCTTGTTACAAAGTTGAATGATCAGAAGTGATGGTCACAAGTGAATACTATATGGTTACACATTGTAGCGTGTAAGATGTCAGAAGGGGAAATCTACAACATTGCAGGCTATATTGCAGAACAAATAGTCGAAGAAGCGATGCACAGGAGGGAAAATCAGCTTTGGGGCTATGTTTACTATCACTGGTATTCATGGAGATTGGAGTACCAGATGGACTCAAGGAAAAGGTATGGGAATACCCCATGGAGAACAAGTCACCAGCTGAGAGGTTCAACAAGTATATATGTAAAAAATCCATGACAGATGACGTAAAGAAAAGGGTGGAGAAATGGTATGACAAGCTCCACATGGCATTTGGAGAAGAGTGGTGCATCCCAAAGGACCTACCAGCATTGGTAGGGAAACAAGTCTAGTTTGTTGTATATCAGCATTTCTACATTGCATGCTTCCCAATGAAAGATGGAGTCTGGAGCCCTTGGTGTAAATTTCCTTACGCATTCACTACAAGGTATTTCCAAGCATCTATTCACATATTTACAGACATGCATTGATTGGTATTCAATGCATATAAGGTAGACTGCAACTACCATATGTTGAGGAAGAAGTATGTGTATCCTGGAAGAAGTGATTATACAAAGAGGATCATTTCAGAGGTGCTAAATATTAAGCCAATAAGTTTGGTTGTAGCAGATGTGGGGTAAGCATTGGTGTATCTCCAGCTGAAGCCAAAGATGGAGAATAACAAGTATTTGGAAGGTGAGTTCACACTTCCAGCACCACCAAAGGGAAAACATACAATGGAGAACATCCGATCACCTAAGCCCACGAAGCCAATTGAAGTGGAGGATGAGGAGGAGGATCGGGAATAGAGTGGTGGTTTGGAGCATAGAGGTAGGAGACATCCTACACATAAGGGTGAAGTTTAACGTGCCATTACACCACCTCAGCCACAAGAGGGGGATGATGGGGACTTGAATGTAGTCCAAGGGGAGCACAGGTTTAAGAGTGTGTTTAGGAGAATAAGGACCCAAGGTGCTACTCCAACCATTGTGTGCAAATCACCCTGATTCTCTCCACAAAATGAGGCAACCATGCAATGAAGGAGGAAACTAAATTTAAATGAGAAGGTGGAAGATTCAGAGGAAAGTGCACCTAATTCTCCTACACTTCCAGAGAGCATAGAAGAACAGGGTGAGGAATCAAAGGAAAAAGAAGAGGATGATAAAATACCAAAGTAAATAGCTGCAGAGAATGTTTAGGACATGGAGAAACAGGTCCCAAATTTTGAAGCTAAATTTCCTAAGCAGTAATGGTCTAAAAGAACAAGTAGAGAACACATTCAACCAGCCATGGGGTATGCAGAGGACGCAGGAAAAATTTTCCACTCCCGCTTCTAGAGCACGATAGCATAGAAGGATTTATTCATTTGGGAGCTAATGGATGAGGATATGGTGACTGTGCACACTCGAAAGAAACTATCATGATCAATGCACACCCACATGGATGAGCCTGAATTTGATGTATGCGAAGGGTCATGCATTCTGAGACAATTGAAGAAGGCACCCCAAGCTAGACACAAAATAGTAAAGCCTACTGTCATGTCAGATGAGCAGGTTAGCAATGCATTGGTGACGATTTCTTTTGAGGTGGCTCAAAGAAACATGGACAAAGATGCAATGATTAGAGTGCTAGGCAAGGAGCTGAAGACAAAGGATGCAAAGATAGTGCACATAATGCAAGAAAGAGACTTCACATAGAAGAAAAACAAGGTATTTATCAGCATCACATAGGAGATTGAGGACAATGTCATTAGCACAAGGCCACACTTAGAGGCCAAGGTACAATAGACATTTCCTTCAGCGATACACTATGTAGGAGAGTTGGTGGACTTGGTACTTGAAGATGAACCTTTACAGGGGCCAGTGCTAAGAATCTTCGAGCAAGATGCCAAATGGAGAAAGCCTCAGTGATGCGAAAGATTACATCTTATGAAGGGTTGTTGCAAGCATTACAGGAAGTATTGAAGAAAGTATACTAGGCTTTAAACATATGCACATCTCCAGAGGCACTTATCAACATAAAGACCCTAGAAGAAAACAATGAGGTCCAGAAAGTAATGAAGGATGAGACATTGGGCTGTGCAGAAACATTTTCAATTTTTAAACAGAAGCACGAGGCCCTAGCAACAGCACAAGAGCCGCACAAGACTCAGTTGGAAGAGCTTGGGAAGCTAAGTACGTAGAAGATGGATCTTTTAAAAGGGATAATGACATCAATGTCCAATGTTGTGTTGGTTCTATAGAATGAGAAAGGAGAGATTGTGAGGGATGAGTTAGAATCCATTGTTGTGGACATCCCAGAAAAAGTAGAACAAGCACTCACTAAATGGCAGGTTTTGAAGGCCGAAATAAAGGAGTACCCAGAGTTGATACTTCAAAATGATATAGAGGAGGGTTCCTCATAACCTCATAGAAATTATTTATTTATCTACATTCTTTCATTCTTATTCTTTCCATTATTCTACTCTTTACTTCAATTTTTGGAGATACCCATTGTCGGGACGACAATGAGATTAGTGTGGGGTGATGTTGATCAAAGAATACTTGTCAAAGATCACACAAGGAGTCTACGTGGGATAGAAGGCCTGGAACCAAGGGTGTGGAAGGATAGGAAGGACCCACGGAAGACAAGTTCAACTTTTAGGACTTAGCTGATTTTGAGCATAGAAGACCTATTTTTAGAAGATGGCATGCGGAACACACCAACGATGCAGAGACGTGCACACCATGCATTATCTATCTTTAGAGGAGTGGATCGAAGTGTTTTGCATGGAGACAAGCTAAGAATAGGAATTGGACACTTCAGTTAACTTGCAAGATGTCTATAGATAACACACTTGCATGCGTGGCTATGCCTGTAAATGGCATGTAGCTATTAATAGCATGCGGCCTATTTCTGGAATAGATAAGTGGTGAAGGGAAAGTCCCCACCTTATATATATGATGTTAGGTACATAAGTAGAAAAAGGGGTAACAAAGAATATACAAAGTGTGTGTGTATGTGTAATGTGTATGGAGGTATAGAGATATACGCATATGACTGAATTACTATATCAGATCCATATGCGCATTGGTATAGATTGACAATATTGTAAGGAGTTTCTGTATTTATTAATAGATGGAAGATATTGGCTGAATCTAAGTGTCATTCTGTGTGTAATTGAGTAGTGCATGTTATTGATTCAATCATGATTACTGTTTAAACTTGTTCTTTCATAGATTTGAGGGTAGCATGTATTATAGAATGATGGATTAGTAATGAATCTATATGTTTCTTCCTTCATCATGTTGACATCCTGCTACAACAACCCTAAGGAGGGACTTGGTGCCTTTGCGCGCTTTGGGTGAGTTCTCAGTTAAGGCTGAGTGATGTGCCAACATGACAGGGTGTTATCTAGTAAATTCTATGTTGTATCAAATAACAAACAATGTCAAGCAAGTTATATCAGATAACCATTGTGGCATAGAGTCCTGAAAGGTAAATGCTACACATGAAGCACTCATTAGCATGTTATAAAGATAAATAGCATGTCATGATTGTGTATGAATCAAAAGAAAGTAATGTGCCAGAAAGTGGAAGTAGTAAATGATGAAATCATAACACCTGTAATGTGTGAGAGTAGTAAAGGTAGATGCCCCCCAGGATCCTCGATGGGACTGGTAAAAGGTATAGTGTCAGCATCATTGTAGTGTGTAAGAACCTATAATAGATCTACATTCACCACAAAAGACCAAGTGAACACGCATGTGTGTATATAGAAAGATAATGATATATTGTAGACACTAAATCATGCACTTGGGTAGATTTCCAAGTCCTAATCACATACCACTATTCATATGATTCCTAAGCGAGAAAAATCTTAATTGACATATGTCTTTGGCCTTTTTACTTTCTTTCTTGCTTTCATTGTGGTCTTGCACACCTCACTACCCAATCTGAATTTCACTTCTTTATCTTTCTTGGCTCTAGAAACAAGCACCTAGGCACCCACGTCCCCTCTGGGTGCCCTGACTTCTTTGTATCTTACTCACCTCTTTTCATACTCTTTTATATTTTTAGCAATTTTGTTTTCTTATGGGTCAATTTTTTAGTTTTCAATTATGAAATTCAAACAAGGGAATCATATAAATACAAATCATCACCTAAGGTTGCATCTAAAGGCATTTTAAGAGCATCAAAGCATCTATATAGCTATCATTAAAGGGACAAGGGACTGGATTTCTACATACATTTCATAGGAGGGGAAGTTCATTTTGACATCCACACATCTATTTACATTCTTACATCTATCTATTGCTCATTTTTTGATGAATCTTGTGCAATATCTTCCTAGGGCATAATTCTTCACACGCGCACACACAACTACATGGATTCTGAGATGTAGTACAGTTATCGGTTATAAGTTCACTCTGTCAGGTGACCTCCGAGGTCAATCTAACTCCCAATTTGCATCTTTTTCTTTATAGGATTTGATGTCTTTTGGGGTTTTACAAGAGATCATTTGTTTTGTAGGTTACATGTAAACTTTGTAATCAACCACCAAAATATAGGTGACTAACAATGAATATTAGTGAGCATCTTACAACACTACAAATATTAGTTTCTAAGGTTTTTCATAGTCGTGAGCACCCAGAAGCAGTCTCCAGCGCTGAGGCATCCCTGACCCAATACAAGCACCCCAATCCAAGCATATCTAACAATTCTACAATTTTCTAAGTGTAGTTATGATAGATTCCTCCTCTTGTTCATTAGTTCTCCATCCAAGCACACTTCGGTATTTATTACAAAACAAGCTAAGTCATATGTCCCCTCTCTTGCAACTAGGGTTTCATTTTTTATCTAGCTTATTTCTTGGGGAAGATTTGTACTTCATTTCTTATTTATGAGTTATGACTTTGCAATTAGGATTTCACAAATTTCAATATTTTATAAATCACATACTAAGTATCTAACTAGAATAGTAAGCAAAGTGCATAATGTAAGTAGTATAAGAAAGCAAGAGTAAGTGCAACCAAGATATAAAAATGTAGTGTATGGGTGTGATGGAATGGTATGTAATGTTTGAATATGGAAGGAGCAGCATGCCCCCAACAGATGTGTATGAGATGAGGTTCATTTATAAAATACCTTTCAACAATCAAGAATGAACCATAGAACAAGAGTATGTTATCAAAAAATGGGTTAAGAATGTGTGCTACAAAGATAGATCATGAATCATAAAGCATGCAAATTGAATATGGTGAGGTTCATTTCAGATTTAGACCCTCAGCATTAGAGTGTGAACCATGGAACTAGAGTATGTTATAGGGAAATGACGATATAAGGTGTGTATCAATATGTGTAAGAGTACTAAAAAAAATTTAGTGTGAAGCACAGGGTGCAATAGTATATTAGACAAATTATGATGCTAGGAAGGGGGAGGGGAATAAAGCGCGATGCCCCCCAAGTATGTGATGTAGAGAAGGATCAAAGGATCAAGTAAAATCATTGAGAATATCATCAGTGTCAAGATTATAACTAATAATATCTGGATTAGATACTTGGTAATAAATATTGTGAGGTTGATCATATAAAGAGCCCTTGTGGCATAAATTATATTTTCCCATTACATATTCTTCATCACTAAAAGGAGATTGAGGAAAATTGTGCACATACCAACAAGTTAGATTTTGAGTAAATCCTATAAATGAGTCATTACAAATAGAGATACGTCCAAAGGGCATGGGAAATGTTATATCACTATGATTAGGATATAGTGTTCCGCCAATGTAATCAATCCAAGATTTCCCAAGTGTGAGTGGAGAGGACTGAGGAGTGTGTGAAAGGAATATTGACAAATGGAAGATGCAGAGGCCATAAGTAACAATAATGAGTACACATCTATGATAAAGGTGAGGGGAGTGAGGTTGAGGAAGGAGATCAAAAAGTATGAATCCTAGTTGAGCCAAGCCATCATGCATGGAAACAGTCTCAGAGAAAGTAGGATCTAATGGAATATAAGGCCAATAAGAATTTCATATTGATGTAGTTAACATAGCCAATCATGTATGTCTATAACAAATCAAAGATAACAACAATTCATGTTACTTATCTATGTCCTTTAAGGATCATTTCTAGCTTCATGATAGTTAAATATTGTTTATGGAGTTAAAAATTTACCTTTAATGTCTTGAATGATCATTAGGATCTCCTTCATTCCTTTCCTTTGATGTTATTTCACTAAACCAATGTTCATTATTCATTCAAAAACATTGTGCACATACCTTGCTCACTCCTCTCCTTAGGTTTCTTGACTAGTTTCCTTCCTCTTGACATACTGTTTTTTGGGTGTTTTTCCTCCTTCAAGGCTTCCAAACATAGTACCCTGTCATACATTGCATACAATTGATATTGTAACTATCATTTGCTACTAACTATCATATACATCAAATTTTGCATTAGCTCCTAAAATGTCATATGCTCTTCCTCTTTCTAGACCAAACATGTAAGTTTGCTTCTTGAGCCTCCTTCAATGCTCTTACTTCCTTCTACCCTATTCATCCAACTGAAACACACTTATATTTATCACAAAATTGATTAAAAAATAGTCCAAAACACCAACTTCCTTATTTTTCAACACAGGCCACTAGGTGCTCTCGACACTGGGTGGTTTCTACAAACATGAATAGAATAGACTATGTGGATCTATAATATATTTCCTTTATTTCTAGAACTCTCTTTTCAACCCTAAAGCCCCAAAGTTTGGGGGTCCAACTCTTCTTCTAACTTCCTATACTTTAACTTTTGTAATTTCACCTAAACCCCTTATCTAGGTTTTGTAAAGTAGAGTGTTATGCATAATTCATGATCTAGAGTATTTCAAGACAAAAGCATGGTATAAATAGACACCTTTTAAGCCAATTTAGATATCTACCAAGTTTCATCCTTTTATTCATTCACTATATCCATCTTCCTTAATGACCCCACCCTCAAAAATAAGGCTTATGATTGTGTTTGGTTACCCCCCACAAACTGTCAAACATAAATACAATTTTTACCATTAGAAACTCTATATTTTTTCATTATTGATTAGATAACACATACACCAATATTTCTTCCAAATTCTAGTTAAAATTTCTTTTGATTTAACCCCTCAAAATTGTGCCATAGCTCAGCCTAGTTGTATGTTACAGTGAAATCCAAGAACTCTCTCTTTTCATTGTAACTTCTTCTAAACTTGGATTTAGAGATTAAAATATTGTAAAAGGGTTTGTAAGAACTAAATGAACAAGTATTATTTACCAATGGCTTGTAGTAACAAACATATCACCTTCCAATAAATAAAAACAATCTATATTGCATGTAAGGGAAAACAGAGTACCTCTACAGTTATCAAAAAAATAAGCTTACAGGAAAGAAGGATTATTTGTATGCTTGAATCACTTACTCAAAGGCTTCCACCATGGTTTTAAACATATTCTACTCTCCACTCAGTGACAATCTCCTTTTAAAAAATTCAAACTCGGATTTTCATTGCTTTGGTCTATGAAATGCATAGTTGACTCACAAGCTTTCAATGCCCCTTTCTATAAAAACTCAATGCATGAATTCCTTTTGTTATAAGTGTACCATTAATGATATAATCCCAAATAACTCTAATGAAAAGATATCATTCACTATTCATTATTATTTTTACTATTCAATTTCCACAGTCATAATATAATTTCAAGGTTTCAAAACATGTTGGCATGCAAGAAAGATAACATAAATCTAGCCTCTACCCCTTCCACTTGTTTATCTACACACTTCACTTACTCACTCAGCCATTGAGAACTCTAATCCATATTACATAGATCAAGTAACTTCAAAATTGGCTATAACTCACTATTTTATTGCAGTTACAGTCCACTTCAGGGCTCATTCATGTTGAGAAATGTAACAACAAAATAATACTCTCAAATCTTGAACAAGATGACAACTTTTCCACATAAAAAATTGATCACAGCTATGAATTTTTCACTCTAACCATACAGAGATGCTAAACTTGTCTCAAAATTAGTAATGTGTAAGAACTATCCAAAAATCAATGTATTCCCTCTCACAGTCCCATAACTCATATTACAATCATTTTGAGAACAAGGAATCCCTTCAAAGAAAAAGGAGATCTTGCATTGCTTATCAACAACTACTAATAATCATGAACAAACCATCAAAATCTGAATTTTCCTTCAGTGCCTATACTAAAATCACCATTAAAACTTGAATTTTCCTTCAATACCTTCCTTGAAGCTTACAAATGATTCATTATCCAGATAACAATGGAAGATACAGTTACGTTTGAGCAATATATAGTCCTTTCATCAAGTCTTAACAGAAGACAAGCTCCTAGGCCTGTGGTCATATGTCAAAATGTTACAGGTTGAGGTCTTTGGGCAAGATAGCTTAATTTTATAAGCACCAACTAAGTTGACATGTTTCTTAGCTAAAGATAGGATTTATGACCACCCCTAATTACCTCATTTCATCCATACAAAGGCTTATTAGCTCCAAGATTGCTTTGAAACATTACAACAAGCTATAAGGGTATAAAATTTAAATTTTACTCTTGGAGGGAAAAGGCTTAATTTGGATATTGAAAGGCCTAAACACCAACTAGTACACACAATGACCCCTAGGACTCAGCTAACAGACTTAGCAAACTAAAAATTGATGTCTTTATTACTTATTCATATACATGGAGTGATGCGCATGTAGCACAGATGAAGAGTGTGCATGTGAGAGGATCAGGTCGTGGCACAAAATGAGTTCGAGGAGATGTATTAGGTGATAGAATCTATAATGTATGTACAGTATCTTGAAAAGGTATCATGGCATTAGTATAAAGAGGATGCTTCTTGAATTGGTATTCACCAGGGCTAATATCAACAAAACTATCCTTGAAGTAGGACTCATCGATTTCAATGGGAGTAAAGTTAAGATTACTCAATATGTCATCATTAAGGTCTATGACATCAGCCTCATCATTGGAATCATCATTGTTAATATTATCTTATTGAATAGTAGTGTCAAGGATGTTGGTACGAATGGAGCCAGATGCATAATTGAGAGGAGCCATGATAGGTAGAGAAGTAGTATGCATATGGGTGGACATAGTGGGTGATAGGATATTAGTAGTATGAGTAGGAATGGATGGAATGCATGCAGAAATAGCAGAGGGATTAAGAGCACTAGATTTACCAAAATTTTTGGGCCCCTAAGATATTGGCTAAGTACAAAAGGGCGCATAGTCGTGCAAGGCCTAGTTGAAGAAAAGTGCGCAAGATAAAGCACGCAAGGTAGGGTTTAGAGAAGGTTTTAAGGAAACCTATGGCATGCGTGCGGACAGAACCAAGGGTTCGGGACTTAGCCATTTTGGGTGTTTTGGCGGAACACATGAAAATCATGACCTGACTATGCATGCGGAGTGGATAAGGTGCCAGCCTGGCGACATGGTGGCCCATGAAGTAGCATGTCTGGGGTAGAAGCTTCTAGAAGCTCATCATGGTAAAATATGGAAAGCTCAGGCCTGGAGGAGCATGCCCGCATGGAGGACCACATTCAGAAACTTGGCATCAGATCTGAGGCCACTAGAGGATGAGTTGGCAGCCCAAAAATCCTATATATAAGCACCTGCAGAAGGAAAAACAACCAGATAGTGGGCGGAGCTCTGCAGAAATACTACAAGAACTCTGTTAGATTGGGAAATTACGCTTTGGGATGGATGTATCAAGGATATGGGGTTATAAATTTCTTTTTTGAGCCTAGTCATATGAGTCCAGATATAATGCATGAATATGATATGCTTCTCTGTAACATTCTGTAATGATTCCATGAATATAATGAGGTTACCAGTTTACAATGAATATGAACATTGATGATTCTAATGCATACATCTTTCTCATAATTCTTTTTCATCTATGTTTATGATTAAGTATGAGTGTTTGTACAACTTCTTTCTATTTTGGTATAAGCTATCCAATATGTTAATCTTTTTTTTTCTAGAATGACTGTAAGGATCTAGAAGCCGTTCTGAGCTCTATGATACTTATATGTTTTACTCCTTTCAAAACCCTTGAATATGGATCATAGATGATGTTTCCCACTAAACTCACATAAAAGAGAGACTCAGATCCCACGCGTGCCTTGGGTGAGCACCCAGCTCTACTGGGTGATAGGCCAATGGGCATGGGGTACCTTTCTTTTGAGGTAATGGTAAAAATGACTACATCTTAGTTACGTTTCCAGGACTTATTTTCGAAGTTGTAGTGGGAAATGGCATACATCATGATCTCGGTAATGAGTAATGACATAACATTTAACTCTAGAAAGTGTTGAATCGTGGATCAAGAGCATGGAGGATGAATTTTCTCAGAGATTCAGCACTGGACCTAATTTTGATGCACGTAAATGGGTAGAAGAGAACCTCTACCATGATTTATATGAAACATTTTTCTGTTGTTTCCCAGTAGAGCTGTATGAATGGATCTCAGTGTATGCATCTAGATCAAGTTGGTATTCTAGATCACACGTGTGGACCCAAGAAGATTACCATAGGTTGCAGGATGCAGATCTAACATGGACTCATATTGTGGATCATTGGTGGGAAGGTGTGTTGACTAGCTACACTCTGGAGTATTCTATTTTCACATATTCTAGCTTGGAAGTTGTTGAGTTTGAATTTATGCAGGAGCCCAAAGGATCATTTCTACATGTTATCCCTCTGGAAATGAAGATCCTGGTTGTTACTTTGGGTTTAGAGGCATTTCCAATGGCTGGCTAAAACATTCTAAGCGTTGGGCAAGGGAGCTAGGGTGGAGGAAGATGGAAGATATTACGATGGAGAAGGAAAGGGAGGAGAGACAGCTCAAGTACAGTGAAGCACATGAAAGGGAGATTACTAGATGACGTGACGCTATAAGTGTGATGGATCTCTAGAAACACACGTTGTAGGAAGGAGTTGAGGTTCACGCGGAGGATGTGGAACCTAAGTAGTCTGTGCTACCCCATCTTGGCAAGCGCATAAGAGAGACCCCTTCAGCTTCTGATGAAAGTTTTTCATGCAGAGAAAGAAGAGTTATTGGCACGTATCTGAACCCACCCATTGATCAAACTCTGGTGCTTAGTTTTCTAGAACAAGGAAGAAGTATCATTGACCCAGTTGGAATAAGTAGAAGTGACAGATCTATGCCTAGGATGTACAATTTTGTAGTTCCCACTTCTATGGCTACACATATCCCTATATTTGGAGGAGTCTTTGGACAAGGAGAAAGTATACATGCCTTCGGTCTTGCGTCATGAAGTAGGGTGGGGTGCAATAGTGATAGTGGGGCATCATCACAGACTATTAGTGCACAGTTCAGTGGAACCTTGGGGGCACTTGGCATAACTCCTACATGACCTGGTGGACCTAGTGGTTTTGGTGGATCTAGTGGCTCGAGAGGCATAGGACCAAGTGGACCTAGTGGATCCAGTAGTGGAGGGAACACTGAAGGAAACCAAGGCTCTAGAACAAGAGGACAAGGGCCTCAGCCACCCCCTCATGTCTTCTTTAAGATGTTATTACACTTACCATATTATATAGGTATTGAGGATGTTGTAGAGCATGTTCACAAATGTGAGCTGCTATGGCGCGCAAAGGGGATCACAACCTTAGAGCAAAAGGCTAGTCAATTTATAACAAAGTTGCAAGGGCGCGCACATAGCTGGTGTAGGAAATATGACCCCCATCAAATGGTGGTGGATTACACTGCTTTAAAGAACACCTTATTGGTAGAATTCCACATCCCTGAGTTTGAACAGAAGATCATCAGTGCCCTAAAGGAAATTTAATAGGGAATGGCAGAGAGTGTGCAGGAGTATGATGCGTGCTTTAAAACTCTCTTGTCTAAGTTATCATATGATATTCACCCTTCATATTATGCTTAGTGGTTTGTTGGAGGATTGATCACCCCTTTTAGAAGGGCCTTATCTCATAAAATGTTCATAGACCCACGCGAAGCGTTGGAAGCTACTCTACACACCGAAGCTATTGGTAGTGTTGATACTGGAGCTAGCCCATTTCTAGATGCTCAAATTGCTGCTATGGCTAAATAGCTGGAGAAATTATCCACAAACTCAGCCCATGAGACTTGCAGTGGTTTATGGTGCATAGATTATGAAGTAGAGGGGCATGTCAAGGGTAATTTTCCCCAAAGGGCAGTACGTGTCGTGACAACAAACTATGAAATTTTTCATGGAGACCATGATGCAAGTAGGCACCCCTTTTTACAACACACAATCCAGAAGAATGTGTCTTGCTACTATAAAATTTGCACTTATACAACCCATGATACCAAGGATTGTAGGCTCATTGATCAGATCCACGAGGCCATTGATCATGGGGTGCACCAAACCAGCATTGCTAGTAGTTTTAAGGGTGATGATCGCCACTATGAGGAGCGCACAAATGGTGGCATGTGTGGAAGGGGATTTTGCGGAGTGGTCATGGTAACTACAAAGGAGGAAGGAGTGAGTTCTTGCGTGGAACCTATTTTAATTGTGGGTCTACAAAACATTATAAATGGGAGTGCCCAGATCTATTGCAGTGCTCATGGTGCGGAAAGAATCACAAGTATGAGGAATTCCTGGAGTTGTTTTAGCACATGAATCAGTAGTAATGGACATACAAGGGCACTACAATGGTAAGCTTCAAGAAGATAGACACATAATAGATGTCGTAGGTGACATGTGATGTAGGTTTAGAACCTATTTTAGTAGCAACGAGAGTAGAGGTTGTGCATGCAAAGGAAATACCAAGGAAGAGGACCCGAGTTTCAAGAGAGGAAGTAGTTTATGGGAAGTACCATACCCCGCACATCAAAAGGAAGTATATTAAGATACCATGGATGTCATTCAGAGTTAAAAAGGAGAAATCCAGTGCCTAAAGGAGCATTCCAGGAGGGAGGAGCAAAGTAGAAATGTCAAGGTGCAAAAGGATGACCTGGATGAGGTCAAGGAAGTATATAAAATGCTAAGGTAGGAAAATGTTATTCCCTTGCTAGGGGCATGGTTGAGGAAGAAGGTACCATGTGTCAAAGAAGAGCGTGAGAGATAGATCCTACATGTAAATGTTCCCCCTGACAGCCTTGAGTATGACAAGGAGATCACATTGGATGTAATCGTAGATGGATGGCTTCTTAGTAATATCCTCATTAACACAGGCGTGGAGGTCAATGTTCTCACATTGGATGTTTGGCATCAGATGGGAAGGCCTAGATTATAGCCATCTTTGAATGTGTTGTATATGGAAAAAAAATGAAGGTGATGCCCATTGGTGTCTTAACAGATGCAGCTATCACTATTTAGGGATCTAAGTTTATTGGGGACTTCGAAGTCATGGTGCTCGCCGAGGTGGACAATTTCCTAGCACTACTTGGGTGCCCATGGTGTTACAAGAACAATGTTGGCCTTCAGTTCAACTAGGGTTACATCAACTTTAAAAATAAGGAGGAGTGGTTTATTATACCTTTGGCTAATGGGAAGTCAAAACCCTATACTGAACCTTTGGGGGAAGAAGTCTTAGACAGGATATATGTGCGCTCAATCAGGGATCTAGAGATAATCCATTCTACCAATGGAGTTATCCATTTTGAGGATACTCAGTCAGTAAGTTGCACCACCAGCTTAGCATGTGATAATTGGGTGCATGGGACTTATGAATTGATTAGACGACAATTGAGAGGATCGGTAACAAAGTAACAAAGGCATGTATGGTCTGGCACCTAGGAGGAAAAAAATTACCTAAGTATTCAGGAGGGGCCTTCCCTGAGATATTTTTACAGGAGATGGAAGCTCAGTGGAAGGAAGAGAAGGATTGAAGAGGGATGTTAAGTTATGTCCTACTCAGCACAATGGCAAGGTGGTGGGCTACACATCAGGAGAGCCTTTTGGAATGGTATGAGGTGATAATTACTCTCTCTATCAAGTTTTCTAGAAGCAACATGCCCACCGCCATCAAGTACTACCATGGTAAGGAACCCACCTCTTTCCACATCCAAACTTTTGATAAGGTCTACAGAGAAGGTGCAAAAGCTTTGCCACCATCCCTTTGGGTACATAAGTTGTATTCTACACTACAGGGTTGCGCACGTGCATGGTACATATATATTGAGACACGCTGCCAAATAGGAAATTGGCAAGAGCTATCAGTTGACCTCATTTAAATGTTTGAATATCAAAGTACCAAGCCATTAGTTGATAAGGCATTGTAAGTTGTTAAGCACCTTACCATGGGGGATAGTGTCATGACAGAAGTTAGGTTGTTGGAACTGCTAGGTGAACCACGTTTGGAGGCGTGATTTGAAGAAGAAGTAGAAGAAGTAGAAGAGATCCAGCTTGAGCGCTCATGCTTAGAAAAGGAGAAAGGGAAATTAGTATATTTTATTGATGGAGAGGAAGCAGAGAGCCTAGATGTTAACAATTCTATGGTGATGCACAAGGTAGTGGACAGTGTTGATGCTTGTATGTGTGCCTACCATGAGCCTTTAAAGACAAATAAGGTTAACATCGGCTCAGAAGAGGAACCTAAGGAAGCTATCATTGGAGATTACTGGTTGGAGAAGGAGGTCTCTAATATCATAGATATTTTGCAAAAATTGGAGGAATTATTCCCGCGCGGGTACCATGAGCTCAAAGGTGTCCACCATTCCTTAGGGGATATGAGGATAAAGTTTAAAGACGGTGTGCACCTGGTTAGGAAGAGACCCTACCGGATGAATCCCAATTTCCAAGTAAAAGTAAAGGAAGAGATAGACAAAATGATAACTTCTGGAATCATTGAAGCTGTGGAACAATTGGAATGGATAAGTCCCATGGTGATAAGCATCAAGAAGGATGGGTGGATTAGGATATGCATGGACTATAAGGAGTTGTTCACGTTTTGTGTCATCGATTCTTTTCCAACCCCCTTCACTGAAGAAATTTTAGAGGGAGACGCTAGGCACAAAATCTATTCCTTTACGGATGGATTTTTGGGGTATCACCAAGTCAGAATTGCAAAGGAAGACCAAGAGAAGACAACTTTCACCACTGAATGAAGAATTTTTGCATACACGGTGATGCCCTTTGGGTTGAAAAATGCACATGTTGTTCTTTCATGCATAGTGGTTCAGGCGTTCCAGGACTTCATCCATAAATTCCTTTAGGTTTATCTAGATGATTGGACATTATATGGGCTAGTAAAATACCACTGTGATAATTTGAGGCTGATGTTTTAGATATGTCGGCAGTTAAGGATATCTCTCAACATTAAAAATTTTGTCTTTGCTACACCCTTTGGGACTTTATTGGGGCACATCATATGCAAGGAGGGATTGCTAGTAGATCCTGCCAAAGTTGCAGTTATTGTCAAACACCAACCTTTCTAGTCAATTGCAATTGCTAGTAGATCCTGACTAAGAATTTCTCAGACATAAAAGTGCCTTCCATTGGGGAGAGGTGCAGCAAAAGGTGTTTGACACATTAAAGGATAGGCTTGTCACTGCACCTATATTACCTTTTCCCTCTTGGGATAAGCCCTTCCATGTTCATATAGATGCCTCAGGAACTTCCATTAGAGCAGTGCTTGTGTAGCCACAGGAAGGAATTTTTGATCACCCTCTATGTTTCGCAAACAAGAAGTTGACACTAGAAGAGTAGAATTACACCATGACTGAGCATGAGGCATTGTCAATGATCTACACAATTTTCAAGTTCAGACAGTATCTGCTGGCAAAACCCTTTGTATTCTACACCAACCACATGGCGTTAAAGTATTTAGTGAACAAGCCCATTCTATAAGGGTGCATATGTCGGTGGGTGCTATTATTTCAAGACTTTGAGTTTACGGTAGTTGTGAAGCCTGGAAAAAGTAATTATGGACCTGATCATCTATCAAGGATTGATTTAGGGGAGGACATGCCGAGTATTGAAGAGGCTATGCCAAACGTGCAATTTTTTAAGTTGTGGCGTGCACCCTCAGACTTGGAGGAGATTGCGGTATTCCTAAAAGAAGGTGTGGTGCTGGAATGGATGAAGGCATTAGAAAGAAAGAAACTAGCTATATGCGCTACGCCCTACATGTTGATCAATGAGGACTTATACAAGTTAGGGCATGATGAAGTTTTGTGCAGATGTGTACTAGATCATGAGTGCCTCACCATCATAGAGGAAGCACATGGACGAAGTGCGGGTGGACATTATGCAGGTGACACCACCGCGCATAAAATTTTAATGGTAGGATTATAGTGGGAAACTCTGTATAAGGATTACAAAGACTATTGCAGAGCGTGTGACCATTGTCAGTGCATTGGCAAGTAAGGAAAGAGAGATGAAATGCCTTTGTACCCTATCCCTAGTGCTAAACCTTTTGACAAATGGGCAATAGACTTCGTAGGCCCTATTGCACCAGTAGTGCATAGGACCAGATCATGCTATGTAATCACTTGCATAGATTATTTGACAAGGTGGGCAGAGGCATCTCCAACTAAAGATTGCACAGCAGCCACAGTGGCAAGATTTTTGTGGGAGAACATTATCACAAGGTATGGATGCCCTTTAAGTTTAACCAATGATAGGGGTACACATTTCTTAAATGAAACCGTGAGGATCCTATTAGCAAAATTCATGGTAGCTCATCACAAGACTAACCCTTATCACCCACAAGCAAATGGGACCGCAGAAGCATTTAACAAAATACTGAGTCATACCCTGACCAAAATTTGTGATGTTGGAAGACAAGATTAGGATGACAAGGTATCAACCGTATTATGGGCTTACAGGACAACTTATAAAAGGCTGAACAAAGCCACATCATTTCAATTGGTATTTGGTGCAGAAGTCATTCTACAAGTTGAATTCATGTTACCTTCTCTGTGAATAGTGCACACAGGAGGGTTGGCTGATGAGAAAGTGCTAGAAGAAATAATTGACGAACTAATGAAGTTTGATGAGAGACAATCACTCGCCAGGTGGAGCCAAACAGCAGAAAAAAAAAGCAAAAAGCATGGCACAATCACCACATCAGAAACAAGAAGTTTGAGGTTGGGCAGATGGTCTTACTATATGATTCTAAATTTCTGCAACATCCTGGGAAGTTGAAGGTCCATTGGTTATGTCCCTATAAAATCTCGTACATTCTTGACTCGGACACGTGCCAGTTATAAGCGTTAGATGGGACAAAATTTCCTAGACACTTCAATGGGAGTAGGTTGAAGCCCTACTATAAATAAGTCTTCTTGGTGTTTATAAATAAGGCAGTTTTTCCAGTTAGTTTAGAATTTCCTTTATGCATTTATTTTCTTGTGTTTCCCTTTCATGTTGTTGTTTTGTTTTGCACCTTGGGCCCTAGTATCCCTTATTACTCTTTGAGGATTTTTGAGTGTGCAAAGGACCATGTGTTGTTTTAGTGTGGGGTGGTGTAATGTGAAGGAGAGCGTGGGTAAAGTGCCAAGGAAGTTGTGTTAAAAATCCTAGTTGAATGGCCCTTTTGAAAGAGGTGCATGGAAAGAAAATATGGAAAAGGAGGATTGGTGTCAAGATAAGGCTACTCTAAAAACCCACAAAGAAAGGAAGAAAAGGCACATAAGCAACATGAGGTAGGTGAGAGAAAAATCAGGACAGAAGAAGTGCCTTCGGCGCAGGTGGCGCACAAGAGTCTCATGTCTAGATGGATTGGTTGTGTGCCAGAAGGTTGGAAGATTACCTGCACAGGGTCAGGCGCGTGAGTTAAATTGCTAAAGTCAAAATTTTTTTCAAAAATCCACATTAAATGTAAAAAGTACGGTGGTAGGTGAATTATCATTTAATGCTTAAAAAGGAGAAAAACTATAAATAGAGGATCTAGGAACTTCATTATTCACTTTACGTACAAGGAGAAAGAAGCACTTTTTGCATTTTCGCAAAATAGGGCTTCCAAAGATTGATCCATTCGAAGACAAAAATTTAAAGAGATTGAGCATGGGTGACTAGTGTGGATCTGCAAACTAGAAAAAGAGGGATTTCATGGGTGTAAAAGAGTTATGAGGAGGCACCGTCTTGTGAAAGAATTGTCCCAACTAGGGTTTTAAGAACTAGGGCACGGGTTTAAAGAAATTTCTTCACAAATTTGAGATATAAGGTGGGGAAGAGTGAAAGAACAGAGTTACATGAAGTGATTAAAGTAAGAAGAAAACCTAGACAATGGCACCCAAAAAATCAGTTAGCACACCCAAGAAGGGCAAGGGAAAGGGAAAACAACAAGAAACCGATGCACATACAAATGAAGAGTGGTATGTAGAAATGCAGTACCCAGATGGAGTAATGCTAGGGAAGGAGTGGGAGTCCCATCTAAGGAACATGTTTGTAAATGACTATAATCATTGTGCGAGCACAATCAAGAAGGACATGGCGTTGGAGCTAGTGTGCCCAACAAATAGAAGGACACCAGAGGGCTTGCACATCTATAACGATGATGTGAAGGTCAAGGTTGAAAAGGAAAGGTTATTACAACTCTTTGAGTTACCTTACTTTGGGAAGCCTAAGTGTCTCTATCAATGGCTGATGTCATGCATGCATGAGGACTACTTCCATTTCACGGGGTGCAAGATGCGCATTACCCCCAACTCATCTCACATTTCACAAGCCTCATCTATGAAGGAGATGATTTGGAAGATGACCTAGGTGATAAGGAAGGCACTTTTATGTCTGAGCAATTCTTAGTCAGGATCTACTAGTCATTGGCACGTATCTGAACCCACCCAGTGATCAAACTCTGGCACTTGGTTTTCTAGAACAAGGAAGAAGTATCATTGACCCAGTTGGAATCAGTGGAAGTGACAGATCTACACCTAAGAGGTATAATTTTTTAGTTCCCACTTCTATAGCTACACATATCCCTGTATTTGGAGGAGTCTTTAGACAAGGAGAAAGTATACATGCCTTCGATCTTGCGTCATGAAGCAGGGTGGGGTGCAATAGTGATAGTGGGCCATCATCACAGACTATTAGTGCATAGTCCAGTGGAACCTTGGGGGCACTTGGCATAACTCCTACATGACCTGGTGGACCTAGTGGTTTTGGTGGATCTAGTGGCTCGAGAGGCATAAGACCAAGTGGACCTAGTGGATCCGGTAGTGGAGGGAACACTGAAGGAAACCAAGGCTCTAGATCAGGAGGACAAGGGCCTCAGCCACCCCCTCAAGTCTTCTTTAAGATGTCATTACACTTACCATATTATATAGGTATTGAGGATGTTGTAGAGCATGTTCACAAATATGAGCTGTTATGGCGCGCAAAGGGGATCACAACCTTAGAGCAAAAGGCTAGTCAATTTACAACAAAGTTGCAAGGGCGCGCACATAGCTGGTGTAGGAAATATGACCCTCATCAAACGGTGGTGGATTACACTGCTTTAAAGAACACCTTCTTGGTAGAATTCCACATCCCTGAGTTTTAACAGAAGAGCATCAGTGCCCTGAAGGAAATTTAACAGGGAATGGCAGAGAGTGTGCAGGAGTATGATGCCTGCTTTAAAACTCTCTTGTCTAAGTTATCATATGATATTCACCCTTCATAGTATGCTTAGTGGTTTGTTGGAGGATTGATCGCCCCTTTTAGAAGGGCCTTATCTAATAAAACATTCACAGACCCGCGCGAAGCGTTGGAAGCTACTCTGCACACCGAAGCTATTAGTAGTGTTGATACTGGAGTTAGCCCATTTCTAGATGCTCAAATTGCTGCTATGGCTAAACGGCTAGAGAAATTGTCTGCAAAATCAGCCCATGAGACTTGTAGTGGTTTATGGTGCACATATTGTGAAGTAAAGGGGCATTTCAAGGGTATTTTTCCCCGAAGGGTGGCACATGTCATGACAGTAGACTATGAAATTTGTCATGGGGACCATGATGTAAGTAGGTGCCCCTTGTTATAGCATGTAATCCGGAAGAATGTGTCTTGCTACGTTAAAATTTGCACTTCTACAACCCATGATACCAAGGACTGTAGGCTCATTGATCAGATCCATGAGGCCATTGATCATGGGGTGTGCCAAACCAACATTGCCAGCAGTTTTAAGGGTGATGATTTCCGTTATGAGGAGCGCGCAGATGGTGGCACATGCAGAAGGGGATTTCGCGGAGGATTTCATGGTCATGATAACCACGGAGGAGGAAGGAATTAGTTCCCGTGTAGAACCTATTTTAATTATGAGTCTACAAAACATTATAAATGGGAGTGCCTAGATTTGTTGCAGTGTTCATGGTGTGGAAAGAAGCACAAGTATGAGGAATTTCGGGAGTTTTTTAGCACATGAATCAACAAAAATGGAAATACAAGGGCATTGCAATGGTAAGAATCAAGAAGACAGACACACAATGGATGCCACAAGTGACACGTGATGCAGGTTTAGAACCTATTTTAGTAACAACAAGAGCAGAGGTTGCACAAGTAAAGGAAATACCAAGGCAGAGGACTCATGTTTCAAGAGAGGAAGTAGTTCATGGGAAGTACCCATACCCCGCACATCAAAAGGAAGTAAATCAATATACCATGGATGTCATTTGGAGTTTACAAGGAGAAATATAGTGCCTAAAGGAGCAGTCTAGGAGGGAGGAGAAAAGTAGAAAGGTCAAGGTGCCAAAGGATGACCTAGATGAGGTCAAGGAATTATGTAAAATGCTAAGGTAGGAAAATGTTATTCCCTTGTTAAGGGCATGGTTGAGGGAGAAGGTACCACGCGCCGAAGAAGAGCACGAGAGATATATACTGCATGTAAACCTTCCCCCTCATAGCCTTGACTATGACAAGGAGATCACATTGGATGCAGTCGTAGATGGATGGCTCCTTAGTAATATCCTCATTAACACAGGTGTGGAGGTCAATGTTCTCACATTGGATGCTTGGCATCAGATGGGAAGGCCTGCATTATATCCATCTTTGAATGTGTTATATATGGAAAATAAAATGAAGACAATGCCCATTGGTGCCTTAAGGGATGCATCTATCACTATCCACGGAGCTAAATTTACTGGGGACTTCGAAGTCTTGGTGCTTGCTGAGGCAGACAATTTCCCAGCACTACTTGGGCACCCATGGTGTTACAACAACAATGTTTAGCTTCAGTTCAACAAGGGTTACATCAGCTTTGAAAATAAGGAGGAGCGGGTTATTACACCTTTGGCTAATGGGAAGTCAACACCCTATACTGAACCTTTAGGGGAAGAAGTCCTGGACAGGATATATGTGCACTCAATCAGGGATCCAGAGATAATCCATCCTACCGATGGAGATATCCAATTTGAGGATGCTCAGTCGATAAGTGACACCACCAGCCTAGCATGTGATAATTAGGTGCATGGGACTTATGAATTGATCAGACAGAAGTTGAGAGGATCGGTAACAAAAGTAACAAAGGAGCGTACGATTCGGTGCCTAGGAGGAAAAAAATTACCTAAGTATTCAAGAGGGGCCTTCCCTGAGATCTTTTTACAGGAGATGGAAGCTCAATGGAAGGAGGAGAAGGAACGAAGAGGAATGTTAAGTTATGTCCTACTCATCACAGTGGTAAGGTGGTGGGCTACACATCATGAGAGCTTTTTAGAATGGCATGAGGTGAGAATTACTCTCTCTGTCAATTTTTCTAGAAGTAACATGCCCACCGCCATCAAGGACTACTATGGTAAGGAACCCGCCTCTTTACACATCCAAGCTTGTGAGAAGGTCTGGAGAGGAGGAGTGGAAGATTTTCCACCATCCCTTTTAGTACAAAAGTTGTATTCTACACTACAGGGTTACGCGTGCGTATAGTACATACATTCTGAAACACGTTGCCAAACAAGAAATTGGCAAGAGCTAGCAGCTAACATCCTTCAAATGTTTGAATATCGAAGTACCAAGCCATCAGTTGATAAGGCATTGCAAGTTTTTAAGCACCTTACCATGGGGGATAGTGCCATGGCAGAAGATAGGTTGTTGGAACTACTAGGTGAACCAGGTTTGGAGGCATGCTTTGAAGAAGAAGTAGAAGAAGCAGAAGAGATTCAGCTTGTGTGTGCATGTTTGGAAAAGGAGAAAGGGAAATTAGTATTTATTATTGACAGAGAGGAATCAGAGAGCCTGGATGTTTAACATTATGTGGGGACACGTGAGGTAGTGGATAGTGTTGATTCTCACACTCGTGCCTACCATGAGCCTTTAAAGATAAAGAAAGTTAACATCGGCTCAGAAGAGGAACCTAAGGAAGCTATTATTGGAGATTACTGGTTGGAGAAGGAAGTCTCTAGGATCATAGATCTTTTGCATGATTTTTAGGATTTATTCCTTTGTGGGTACCATATGCTCATAGGCATTCAACATTCCTTGGGGGAGATGAGGATAAAGTTGAAAGATGGTGCGTGCCCGGTCAGGAAAAGACACTACCGGATGAATCCCAATTTGCGTGTAAAGGTAAAGGAAGAGATAGACAAAATGATAGCTTCTTGAATCATTGAAGCTATGGAAGAATCAGCATAGATAAGTCCAAAGGTGATAAGCATCAAGAAGGATGGGCGGATCAGGATATGCATGGACTATAGGGAGTTGAACGCGGTTTGTGTCATTGATCCTTTTCCAACCCCCTTCACTAAAGAAATTTTAGAGGGAATCACTAGAAATGAAATCTATTCCTTTACAGATGGATTTTCGGGGTATCACCAAGTTCGGATTGCAAAGGAAGACCAAGAGAAGACAAAGTTTTCTACTAAATGGGGAAGTTTTACACACACGATCAGTCCCTTTGGGTTGAAGAATGTGCCTGCTAATTTTTTGTGCATAGTGGTTCAGGCATTCTAGGACTTCATCCATAAATTCCTTCAGGTTTATCTGGATGATTGGACAGTGTATGGGCTAGTAAAAGACCATTGTGATAATTTGAGGCTGATGTTTGAGAGATGTTGGCAGTTAAGGATATCTCTCAACATAAAAAATTGTGTCTTTGCTACACCCTTTTGGACTTTATTGGGGCACATCATATGCAAGGAGTTTGCTAGTAGATCCTGCCAAGGTTGCAGTTATTATGGGATTGGGGGAACCTACTAGCCAAAGCGCAGTGCTTGAATTTCTTAGGCAACTGGGTTATTACAGAAAATTCATCAAGGGGTATGCCAAGATAGCCACGCCTCTAGAATAATTGCTTAGACATAAAAGTGCCTTCCATTAGGGAGAGCCATAGCAGAAGGTGTTTGACACATTAAAGGATAGGCTTGTCACCATGCCTATATTACCTTTTCCCTCTTGGGATAAGCCCTTCCATGTTCATGTGGATGCCTCAGGAACTGCCATTGGAGCAGTGCTTGGGCAGCCAGGTGAAGGAATTTTTTATCACCCTCTATGTTTCGCAAGCAAGAAGTTTACACCAAAAGAGTAGAATTGCACCATAACTGAGCACGAGGCATTGTCAATGATCTACGCACTTTTCAAGTTCAAACAGTATCTGCTGGCAAAACCCTTTGTATTCTACACCGAAAACATTGCGTTAAATTATTTAGTGAACAAGCCCATTATACAAGGGCGAATATGTCGGTGGGTACTATTATTTCAAGAGTTTGAGTTTACAGTAGTTGTGAATCCTAGAAAAAGTAATTGTGGACCTAATCATCTATCAAGGATTGATTCAGGGGAGGATGCGTAGAGTATTGAAGAGGCTATGCCAGACGCGTAACTTTTTAGGTTGTGGTGCACACCCTCAAACATGGAGGAGATTTCGGTATTCCTAAAAGAAGGTGTGGCACCGGAAGGGATGAAGGCATTAGAAAGAAAACAACTAGCTATTCACGCCGCGCCCTACATGTTGATCAGTGGGGACTTATACAAGTTAGGGCATGATGAATTTTGGCACAGATGTGTACTAGAGCATGAGCACCTTTTCATCCTAGAGGAAGCACACGGAGGAAGTGCGCGTGGACATTATGCAGGTGACGCCACCATGCGTAAAATTTTAATGGTAGGATTATGTTGGGAAACTCTATATAAGGATTGCAAAGACTATTGTAGAGTGTGTGACCATTGTCAGCACATTGGAAAGCTAAGAAAGAGAGATGAAATGCCTTTATGCCCTATCCCTAGTGTTAAACCTTTTGAGAAATGGGTAATAGACTTCGTAGGCCCTATTGCACCAGCAGTGCGTAGGACCAGATCATGCTATGTAATCACTTGCATGGATTATTTGAAAAGGTGGGTAGAGGCAACTCCAACTAAAGATTGCACAGTAGCCACAGTGGCAATATTTTTGTGGGAGAACATTATCACAAGGTATGGATTCGCTTTAAGTTTAACCAGTGATAGAGGTACTCATTTCTTAAATGAGATCGTGAGGATCCTGTTAGCAAAATTCATTGTAGCTCATCACAAGATTACCCCTTATCACCCATAAGAAAATGGGACCACAGAAGCATTTAACAAAATACTGAATCATACCCTGAACAAAAATTTTGATGTCAGAAGACAAGATTGGGATGACAAGGTATCGGCCGTATTATGGGCTTACAGGACAACTTATAAAAGGCTGAACAAAGCCACACTATTTCAATTGTTTTTTGGTGTGGAATTCGTTCTTCCTATTGAATTCATGTTACCTTCTCTATGAATAGCGCGCACAGGAGGGCTGGCTAATGAGCAAGCACTGGAAGAAAGAATTGACGAACTAATGAAGTTGGATGAGAGAGGATCACTCTCCAAGTGGAGACAAACAGCAAAAAAAGTAAAGAAAAAAGAATGCCACGATCACCACATCAGAAACAAGAATTTTGAGGTTAGGTAGATGGTTTTACTATATGATTCTAAGTTTTTACGCCATCCTGGGAAGTTGAAGGTCCACTGGTTAGGTCCCTATAAAATCTCATACATCCTTGACTTGGGTGCATGCCAGTTACAAGCACTAGATGGAACGAAATTTCCTGGACACTTCAATGGGAGTAGGTTGAAGCCCTACTATAAATAAGTCTTCTTGGTGTTTGTAAATAAGGTAGTTTTGCCAGTTAGTTTAGAATTTCCTTTATGCATTTCTTTTCTTGTGTTTCCCTTTCATGTTGTTGTTTTGTTTTGTGCCTTGGGCACAGGTAATCCTTATTACTCTTTGAGGCATTTTGAGTGTGCAGATGACCATGCTTCACTTTAGTGTGGGGTGGAGTAATGTAAAGGACAACATGGGTAAAGTGCCAAGGAAGTTGTGTTGAAAATCCTAGTTGAATGGCCCTATTGAAAGAGGTGCATGGAAAGAAAATATGGAAATGGAGGACTGGTGTCAAGATAAGGCTACTCTCAGAACCCACTTACAAAGGAAGAAAAAGCGCATAAGCAACATGAGGTATGTGAGACCAAAAATCAGGATAGAAGAAGTGCCTTTGGTGCAGATGACACGCGTGCAAGAGTCTCATGTCTAGATGGATTGGTTGCACACCAAAAGGTTGGAAGATTACCCATGCAGGGTTAGGCACGTAAGTTAAAGAGCTAAAGTCAGGCTTTGTTTGAAAAAGCTACATTAAATGTAAAAATTATGGTGGTAGGTGAAGTAGCATTTAATTCTTAAAAAGAGAAAACTATAAATAGAGGGTCGAGGAACTTCATTATTCACTTTGCGTACAATGAGAAAGAAGCACTTTTTACATTTTTCGTAAACTAGGGCTTCCAAAACCTGATCCGTGTGAAGAAAAAAATTTAAGAGATTAAGCGTGGGTGACTAATGTGGATCTATGAACCAGAAAAAGAGGGATTTCATGGGTGTAAAATATTTGTGAGGAGGTGTCATCTTGTGAAAGGATTATCCCAGCTAGGGTTTGAAGAAATAGGACGCGAGTTTAAGGAATTTTCTTCACAAATTCAAGATCTAAGGTGGGGAAGATTGAAAGAATAGAGTTACACGAAGTGATTAAAGTAAGAAGAGAACCTAGACAATGGCACCCAAGAAACTAGTTAGCACACCCAAGAAGGGCAAGGGCAAGGGAAAAAAACAAGAAACTGATGCACATACGAACAAAGAGTGGTATGCAGAAATGCAGTACCCAGATGGAGTATTGTTAGGGAAGGAGTGAGAGTCCCATCTAAGGAACATATCTATAAACGACTATAATCATCATACGATCACGATCGAGAAGGAGATGGTGTTGGAGCTAGTGTGCCCAACAAATAGAAGGACATCAGAGGGTTTGCCCATCTTTAACGATTACGTGAAGGTCAAGTTGGAAAAGGTAGGGTTATTACAACTCTTTGAGTTGCCTTACTTTGGGAAGCCTAAGCACCTCTATCAATGGCTTATGTCGTGTGTGCATGAGGATTACATCCATTTCGCGGGACACAAGATGCGCATTACCCCCCAACTCATATCAAATTTCATAGGCCTCATCTATGAAGGAGATGGTTTAGAAGATGACCTATGTGATAAGGAGGCAATTAAGGATACTACCGCTTCCTACGCATACAAAAAGGGGTCAATATATTATGATATCACAGACAACAAGGACCCAGTAATGAGAATGGTTGCGCATCTAGTGACCAAATTAAATGGCCAGGAGAGATGGACCCAGGTCAATAAGCCATGGTTACATGTTTACAAGAAAATATCATAGGGCACCATCTATAACTTTTCTGCATTGATCGCGGATGGTATTATAATATGCGTAAAGGAAGGAGATAGGATCATGTTCGGTAGTGTCCTACTGACAATCTTTTTTAAGAAATTGGAGTACCTAATGCATCAAACAAATTTGTATGGGAGTACTTGGTTGAGGACCCTTCACCTATAAAAATATTTGAAAAATACGCATGTGACTCCATGACAACTGTGCACAAGGCACGCCTGGAGAAATGGTATACGCGCCTATGGAACACATTCGGGGTAGAATGGAGGATTCCCAAACAACTACCAGTAGCCACCAAAGGAGAAGTAGAATTTTATCTGTACCAGCTTTTCTACTTGGGCAGGTTCAAACTGATAAATGAGACATGGAGCCCATGGTGCAAGCTCCCCTTCACCTTCACAGCTCAATACTTCCAAGCAGGAGTAAATAGGTTTAAAGAGTCCAAGAAGCTGAAACTAGACCTTGGTAATCTGGACTGGGAGCACATGGAAATGTGTAAAGGGTTGGTCTACCCCGGCAAGCACGCATACGTGGAGAGGTATGTGTCACATAAAGTACAAATGACAAATCCCATTATATTTCCCATTGTAGGAGGATCCACGGCATGCATGTAACTCCACATAAGACCCAAATTAGAGAAGGGCACATATTTGGAAAATGAGGTATCTATGCCTGGGGATCCAACTAGTAGGAAGAAACCCACGCCCAAGCAAGTGGAAAAGGAGCCAGAGAGGAGAATACCAAGTGTTAGGGAAACACAAGTAATAGGTTCCCCTGGGACAAGCACTAGGACAAGCATGTATTCACGTAAGAAGAGGCCCTTAGTCTAGGAAATGACTCCAGATCTAGAAAATCCATCAGACAAGGAGTCCTCGGGAGAAGAAGAAATAGATTCACCTACACTGTAATCCCTAATTAAGAAGAAGTAGAGATTAGAAGATGAGACCGCCTCAGAAGATACTGGAAGTTTGGACAAGCGCATAGGTGAAGAGGAAGCTAGCGAAGAAGATGTCAGTGGAGAAGACAAGCTAGAAAAGGAACAAGGGCCACATGTTTTCAACGTACATGATTTGTATGAAGAAGGTGGAGAAGAGAAGCAGGGATTCCTCTTCGTGCGGTGTAAGGATAGCTAGGAAGGGAGAGACACCCAAGACATGAAAAGTGAGGGAGATGGCATGCACACGCAGAAGACCCCAATCCTTACAGTGGAGTAGATACCCAAGGTGGCAGAGAGAGAGAAAGAAAAGGCCATTGAGACCTTGGAGGAGGAGAATTTGAAGCGCAGTGCTAGGCCAGTGTTAAATGAGGAGGAGGAGAGCATGGAAAAGGACCATGGCAGCACTGGAGGCCTTGTTCTAACTGCAAGTATTCCTAATGGCACGTGCATGGGAGGAAGGTGTGTAGGGGAGGAGAGGCCAAGGATGGGTTACATTGATGACCCCAACAAAGTGTTTCACACGCAATTCCAAAGCATGATTCTGGCAGAATATCTTGTAGCTATGTCATCTTTTGACAAAGAGGTTGTCTACCCGTGGATGAGGAAGATGCTCTCATGGGAAATTGAGTCCCATCTTGACGAGATGGAATTTTAGGTAAGCCACGGGGCAATAATAACATTGTCAAGGCCAACAAAAAACAACCCCATGGTGAACGCTCAATAGCTCTCAGATGAACTATTGTGCAACATGCTGAACAAGGTCTCCATTGAAATCAAGGCTAGATTCTTCAGGCGGAACAATAGAATCAAAGATCTGGAGGACCTGAAGAAAAAAGAGGAAGAACTAGTTGCAAGGGCCAATTAGCTTAGCCAGGAGAAATTAATCAATTCCCAATTGTAGCATGAGCTAAAATATGAGAAGGCCAAGGTGGGCGCGATATACAATAAGGTGTAGGCTATAAATAATGCCATAGTATTGAAGCATCTAGACCTAGCACCCTCCACGTAGAAGTATGGATATTCTTTAGGATGCCTAGAGGATTTAACAAGAGTCCTCACCATGGAAAGGCAGTAGTTAGCCTTGGAATCTATAAAATAAGTGGTCGCGTGCTTAGAGAAGGAAGATAAATTAAAGTTCATGGCATTCATAGTAGAGAACAACAAGTTTCTTACTGATATAAAAGTCACTTCCTAGACTGTTGAGGCCACATATGACAATTGCGCGGACAGAGACAAAGTGGCAGGCATCTTGGTCGCCACTCATGAAGCAGAACTCAAGGAGTTCCAGGAAAAGAATAAAGGGAATAAGGAAGAAATGGATAGAATCCTTGTTGAGGTCGAAATAAAGTCTAAAGCCATTGAAGCCTTAAGGGGTTTAATAAAAAAACCGGTTTAAGGAACTATACCCTCAAATTACGTGGAGAATGGATGCATTGGATGATGTGGGTAAAGAGTTAGAGAAAAAAACTAACATCATAAGCACACGAGAAAATGGGCTACGTTTTGATGAGGTGAGCACCCTGGTTGGTGACCTTTGTCAGAAAGCGCAAAATTAAGTCGATGAAACTAGTGGCGCACACACAGATAGAACGAAGGGTTTAGGACTTAGCCATTTTGGGTGTTTTGATAGAACACGTGAAAAGCATGACCCGAATGTGCTTGTAGAGTGGATAAGGTATCAGCTTGGCAAAAGGGTGGCCCAAGAAGGAGCATGCCTAGGGTAGAAGCTTCTAGAAGCTCATCATGGTAAAATATGGAAAGCTCAGGCCTGGAGGAGCATGCCTGCATAGAGGGCCACATTCAGACACTTAGCATCATATCTGAGGCTGTTAGAGGATGAGTTGGCAGCCTAGAAATCCTATATATACAAGCACCTATAGAAATAAAAACAACAACCAGATAGTGGGCGAAGCTCTACAGAATTACTGCAAGAACTCTGTTAGCTTGGGAAATTATGCTTAGGGAAGGATGTATAAAGGGTATGGGGTTATAAATTTCTTTTGTGAGCCTAGTCATATGAGTCCAGATATAGTGCATGACTGCGGTCTGCTTCTCTGTAACATTCTGTAATGATTCCATAAATATAATGAGGTTACCAGTTTACAATGAATATGAACATTGATGATTCTAATGCATGCATCTTTCTCAGAATTCTTTTCCATTTATGTTTATGATTAAGTATGAGTGTTTGTACAACTTCTTTCTATTTTGGCATAAGCTATCTAATATGTTAAGCATTTTCTATCTGGAATGACTACAAGGATCTAAAAGCCGTTCTGAGCTCTATGATGCTTGTATGTTTTACTCCTTTCAAAATGCTTGATTATGGATCATAGATGATGTTTCCCACTAAACTCACATAAAAGAGAAACTTGGCTCCTGCGTGTGACTTGTGTGAGCGCCCAGCTTCACTAGGTGATAGGCCAGTGCACATGGGGTACCATTCTTTTGTGATAAGGGTAAAAATCACTACAAACATCGTATGTGCTAATATTATGATATGGAATAGGTTGTGATGGAGGTGTTTCACCTGATTTCTTAATTTTCTGAGAAGTACTTGACAAAATAGATAAGGTAAAGGGCGGTAAGAGGAATACCTATTTTAGGATGGTTGAAGGTTATATGCGCACGTATCTAAATTTTGAAATGAAGTGATTGTGAGACATTCCTTTTGGCTAGGAGGAACTACCTGTATAAGAACCAAAACAAGACCACAAAATAGAGTTATACAATATATGCAGTGGACTACCTAGCATATGCTAGATCCAAGAAGTGTGATACTTCCAAGATGGCTATCAATCCACTGTTTAAAACAATTCAATGCTGAAATAAAGTAAATATTGTCCTACTGTAGTTTAATATGATTTAGGCATCTCATACAAAACACAATAGGCTAGATCTAATCTAACAGGCTAGGCTAGGAGGAGATTAAGAGGTCAAGTAGGGTAGTTGTAGGTGAATTTGAGCTAATATGCTAGGTTAGATATAGATCTGAAGGTCAAGTAGGTGTTCAGGTAGGTATATGTATAAAATAGGTTGTTATTCTGGCAGAGATCAAGTGACACAGAGACTGACCACAGTTTTATGAAACCGATGATATTTTTACTGTAACTGGTGATGGTTAGAGATGACTGATGATGGTTAAGTCAGAGCTGGTAGAATCACACAGTGTAGGTTTTTGGAGTTGGGGCAAAAGTGGAGTGGATAGAAGGTGGGGATTGATCACATAGGGGGTGTAGATATGTTGCGAAGGTCTGAGACTACTGGGGAGATTAAAATGGGAAATTGGGCCAAGTATTAAGATGATTGGGTATGGAAGGTGGCTACAACTGGAGAGAGGGAATGAACTGAGGGTAAAAGACTAGGTTCCTTTACCACAAATACTACAGATGATGATAAGAAAATGAAATAGATGGGAGGAGGATACTTACTCTTCTGTGAGGTATAGGTCTGAAGAATAATGAAGAAGTTGCTGCGTTGGAGAATGTTGGGAAGGAAGTTTCACTATTGTGTCAGTGTATTTGGTTGACTTTGTTGATCATAAATCAATCTTCGTTCTGTTGTCGCGTCTAAAGAGATTGAACTCGAGTTCATAAGTTTTTTCCACAACAACCACCTGTATTACAAAGCTGTAAATGGGTCTAAATAGACCATTTGGTCCCTTCTGGTATAACCGGCGTCGGTTTAGGGAAACTGACATCGGTTTGAGTGAGATATCTCGGGTTGTTCAAAAGTTGCCTGGGAAGTTGTTCCGCCATTTGATAAGGGTCTCTTCTTTTCCTCAAGGTAAAAACTGACCTTAGGAGGCTTTTAAATGTGAGGTGAGGGGATGGGTGTAATGTTAGGTTTTATTTAGGACATTGGTTTATGGTTTAGGTTAATGGGTCAAATGATGGAGGTGGTTAGGTGAGGTGCATTTAATAAAAGGCAATTATATTAAATAGGTGTGTGAGGGTGGTGAATTAATTTACTGTAAATAATTAAATTAATGTGTGTGTGGGTAAAAGGTCATTAACTTAATTAAAATAAGTAAATTAATATGTATGGAGGTAAATGGCATTAATTTAATTAAATTAATTAAATTAAAATGTGTGGGGTGGAGGTAGGTGATAAGGTGTTGAGGATGAGGAAGTGATTATAGGGCTGTGCTAGGGGACCAAGGTGATTACGACATGATTTCGGTGTCTACGTTTTTCCCCTTTTTGTTGCGTAGCTTGTATTGGTAAGTGACGCGAACAAAAATAGAGTATGGTTGCCCCAAGTGGGAATGAGGGTGATTCCCCTCAAACTTGGAACTGATGAGGTGGCAAAGCACATCTATGAGTAGTTTGATAAAATTGGATGTGTTGGGACCCTATTGTAGCTTCCAAATCTTAAAGGCGCGTAGGCGCGTATGGCCGGAGCAAGTGTGCAAGTTAAGGCACACAAGGTAGGATTAAAAAAGGGTTCTTGGAGAACCAAGGACACGTGCCCACAAAGAAAAATTTGGGACTTAGCCATTTTCAGCCTTCTAGACAGAACACATGAAGAACATGTTCCATTTGGATAAGGTTCCAGCCTGGCAACAGGGTGTCCTGGAAGGAATATACCTTACGATAAGAAGATCCAAAATGCTAATCATGACATGGAGAGGCATGCACCTGTGGAAATCCACACCTTGACACTTGGGGCCAGATCTGAGGTTGCAGAGGAGTTTGTTAGAGCTTAGATGCCTATTTATACGCGCGCCCTTAGCAAAGAAAATAAGAACCCGATGAAGGAAGTGGAGCTCTGTAGAATTACTGCGAGAACTATGGGATAAAAAGGGTAGATGATTATAGGAAGGATGTAATGAGGGAAAGGGGAATGTAAATTTTGTTTTGAAATCCTTCATGTATGGATCCAGATATGGCGCATGAATATGGTCTCCACTTATGTGATATTCTGTAAGTAATGTTATGAATGAATATGATAAGGTTACCATGACAATTGTATTAAGATCTTCTCTCTGTATTATCTGCATATTTCTATATGCTTTTGTTCTTGTATAATCATGAACCTTATTTGAATATTAAGTCTATTTGTGGATTTTCAACTTCCTAGTTCTATTAATTCTGTTAAGCGCTTTCACTTTTGATATGACTGAAAGGGTATAGAAGTCGTTATGAGCTCTATAGCTTTTCCATGTCCCTTAAGTCACTAGTTCAAGATCATGAATGATGCCTTCCACTAAACTCACATAAAAGATAAACTTGGCTCCCTCTCGAGCACCTCAGGTGAGCACCCAGTGCCCGCTAGGTGATAGGCTGGCGCGCATGAGGTTCCCTTGTGCTTGGTGGGTGCAAAAATGACTACATCTTAGTTCTGGTTCTAGGACCTCTTTTTGAAGTTGTAGTGGAACATGGCATACATTGTAGTCTGTGTAAAAAGTGATGACGGAGCACTTACCACTTGAAGGTGTTGAAAATTTGTTTAAAAGCATGGAGGATGAGTTTTCTTAGAGATTCATTATTGGACCCTAATTTGATACGCGAAGATGGTTGGAAGACACTCTATATCATGAGTTGTATGAAACCTTCTTCTATTATTTCCCAGTAGAGTTATTTGAGTGGCTCTCGGCATATGCATCTAGGTTGAGGTGGTATTATAAATCACACCCTTGGACCCAAGAAACATACCATAACTTGCAAGATGTTGATCTAACATGGACCCGTGCTATAGATCATTGGTGGAAGGGAGTTTTTACTAGCTACACTCTGGAATATGCAATTTCCACGTATTCTTGTCTGGAAGTTATTGAGTTTGAATTTTTTTGAGATCCTAGAGGATTATTTTTGTGGGCTATCCCCCTGGAAATCAAAATCCTGATGGTAACCATCAGTTTAGAGGAATTCCCAATGGCTGGCTAAACCACTCTAAGCACTTGGCAAGGAAGCCAGGTTGGGGAAGGATGGTGTATATAATGACTGAAAAGGAAAGGGAGGAGAGACGGCTCAAGTATAATAAAGCACGTGAAAGTGAGATTGATAGACAGCACAAGATTACAAGTGGGTTATGGAGCCAAACATAGTGGAAAGGAGTTGAGGTTCATGCGGAGGATGTGGAACCTGAACAGTTTGTACTACCACATCTTGGTAAGCGTGGGAGAGAAAACCTTACGACTTCTAATAAGAGTCAGTTACATAGAGAAAGGAGAGTCATTAGCACGTATCTAACCCCACCTAGCGACTGAACCTTGTTGCTTGGTTTGTTCAAACAAGGGAAAAGTATAGTTGATCCATTTGATATCAGTGAAAGCAACCGATCGGTGCCTAGAAGATACAACTTCTCGTTTGGGACTTCTATGGCTTCACACACTATTCCAGTATTTGGTGGAATGTTTGGGCAAGGCATATATACAAGTGGTTTTGGGAGGCCGTCAGGAAGTGGTGGAGGAAATACGACTGGGAGTGGCACTAGTTCACAAACTGTCAGCGCATAATTCAGTGGGATGACAAGATCATTTGGCATGATAAACACAGGCCCTGTACCTAACACAGGAGGATCTGGAGGTGGAAGTGGTAGAGCTAGTGGCTCAGGATCTGTTGGGTCCGGTGGAGGAGGAAACCAAGGGACTGGATCAGGAGGACAAGGGCCTCAACCACCTCCTCAAGTTTTCTTTGAAATGTCTTTACACTTACTAGATTATAGAGGGATAGAGGATGTTGTGGAGCACGTGCATAAGTGCGAGCTGCTATGGCGCACGAAGGGAATCACAACCTCGGAGCATAAGGCTAGTCAATTTGTGATAACCTTACAAGGGTACACACATAGCTGGTATAGGAAATATGACCCCATCAGACTGTTGTGGATTATACCACGCTGAAATATGTGTTCTTGGCGGAATTCCACATACCTGAGTTTGAACAAAAGAGCATCAGCTCACTCAAAGAAATCTAGCAGGGAATGGTAGAGAGCGTGCAGGAATATGATGCGTGCTTTAAAAATCTATTGTCTAAACTATCTTATGATATCCACCCTTCACAACATGCTCAGTGGTTTTTCAGAGGGTTGATGACACCCTTTAGGAGGGCTTTGTCTCATAAAACATTCACGGACCCACGCGAAGCGTTGGAAGCTGCTTTATGCGCTGAGGTAGTTTGTAGTGTTGACACTGGTGTTAGCCCATTTCTGGAGGCTTAGATCACTGCCATGGCTATGCAGTTGGAGAAATTATCTGCCAACACAGTTCCAGAGACTTGCGATGGGATGTGGTGTATAGATTGTAATGTAGAAGGGCACACAAAGGATAATGGTGGGATATGTACTCGAAAGGCGGTATGCACCGTAGTGGTAAATTATGAAATATGTCATGGGGACCATGATGCGAGTAGGTGCCCCCTTTTACAGTGCGCGATCCATAAAAATGTATCTTGTTATTGTAAGATATGTACCTCAACCACACATGACACCAAGGATTTTAGATTGATTGACCGGATTCATGAGGCAATTGATCTTGGTGTGCGCCAGAATGGCATTGCCACCAGTTCCAAGGGAGATGAGCATTAGTATGAAGAACGCAGAGTTGGAGGTACGCACGGAAGGGGATTTCATGGAGGATTTCATGACCATGGCAACCGTGAGGGAAGAAATGAGTTCCCGCATGGGACATGCTTTAATTGTGGAGCCACAAACCATTATAAGCATGAATTTTCAGATCTTTTACAATGCTCCTGGTGTGGAAAAAAACATAAGTACAAAGAGTTCCCGTAGTTATATGAACATATGAGTCAGCATCACTAGAAGGATAAGGGTGCTGTCATGGTGAGTATTAATAAGGTTGACATGCAATGGCTCCTGTGAGTAATACGTGAATCAGAACTAGAGCCTTTTATGATAATAACAAGGGTAGAGTCCGTGTGCGCAAGGGAAGTGCCTAGGCAGAGATCTTTGGTTTCAAGGGAAGAAGTAGTGAATGGGAAGTATTCAAACCCGGCTCACCAGAAAGAAGTCTACCAGGAAACCATAGACGTAATTTGAAGTTTACAAGGGGAGACCATAGTCATGCGCCATATCTGGATCCATACATGAAGGCTTTCAAAACAAAATTTACATTACCCATTCCCTCATTACATCCTTCCTATAATCATCTACCCTTTTTATCCCATAGTTCTTGCAATAATTCTACAGAGCTCTGCTTCCTTCCTCAGGTTCTTCTTTTCTTTTCTAAGGGTGCGCATATAAATAGGCATCTGAGCTCCAAAAAACTCCTCTATAACCTCAGTTCTGGCCCCAAGTGTCAAGTTGTGGATCGCCACAGGCGCATGCCTCTCCATGTCATGATTAACTTTTTGGATCTTCTTATCGCAAGGTATATTCCTTCTAGGACACCATGTTGCCATGTTGGAACCTTATCCAAACAGAACAGGTTCTTCATGTGTTCTATCCAAAAGGCCGAAAATGGCTAAGTCCCGAATTGTGCTTTGTGGGTGTGCATCCTTGGTTCTCCAAGAACCCTTTTTGAATCCTGCCTTGTGCGCCTTAACTTTCACGCTTCCTCTGACCGTGCATGCCTACGCACCTTTAAGATTTGGAAGCTATAATAGGGTCCCAACATTACCCCACACTTCACCTGTTCTCCGCCCTCGAGAACTTCTTCAAATAATGTAGTAAAAAAAGGCAAGGCCCTGCCTTGGAAAAGAATGGAGGGAAAGAATAAAGAATGGGGGAGAGAAAGAATAGAAGTAGAACTGCCTAAAGAAGAAGGGGGAAATTCTACTGCAGGTCAGCCTCTAGCATATTATATGCACTGACTTCATCCTGCACTCTTGTGCAAAGGTCACCAACCAATGCGCTCACCTCATCAAAGGTTAACCCTTCCCCCTGTTTGTTTATGGTCTCTACAACCATCTCCAGTTCCTTTGCTTGATCTTCCAAGGCATCCATCTTCCTCGTAATGACCTTGTAGAGCTCTTTTAGCTGGGTTTTGATTGAGACCCACGGGATCTCAATAGCTTTAGACTTCTTTTCCACTTTGGCTAGGATATTTTCTCGCACGGCTCTATTTCCTTTATTCTTTTCCCTAAATTCCTTTAACTCGGCCTCATCGCTGGCAAGCAGCATGCTTGTCACCTTGTCCTAATTCATCCAATGGTTGTATGCGACCCCAATGGTTTTTACAACTATTTTTTACATCAGCGAACACCTTGTTGTATTTAGCTATGAGTGTGATGACTTTCAACTTGTCCTCCTTCTCTAAGCACGCAGCTACATCCTCTGCCGACTCCAAGGCCAAAGGCTACCTTTCCATGGTGAGGATACAAGTCAAGTCCTCAAGACACTCCAGGGAGGAACCATATTTTTGCGTGGGAGGGTTAAGGTCTGGGTGCTTCATGATAATAGCCTGGGAGATGAGTTCCACCTTCTTGGAAACTTCATGCACTTTAGCTTTCTCCTCTTGTAATTCTCACTGTAGTTGAGCACTGATCAACTTTTCAAGCCTAAGTTCCTTTGTTAGCTTAACTACTTCTTCCTTCCTCTTCTCCATCAAGTCCTCCAAGACTTTAACCCTATCATTTCTGCAGAAGATCGTAGCCTCAAATTCCACAGAGACTTTGTTGAGCACATTACACACTTACTCATTTGATAATTGTTGCATGTTTATAATGGGGTTGTCCCCCTTTCCTTTGAACAGTGCTAGTATCGCTCCTTGGTTAACCTCAAACTTGGGCTCATCAAGGTGGGAGTCAAACGCCCATGATAGCATTTTTCTTGTGCACGGGTATCCACCCTCAGGATCAAAGGACTCTATGGCAGTTAGCTCCTTGGTGGGCATGGTACTCTAGAAATACACACATAAAACTTTGTTAGAGTCATTAACATACCCCATCATTGATTTTCCTTCCTCCTCACATTTACTTCCCATGCACACGTCCTTTGGAATAGTCACTATAAGAGTTTGGCCTTTTTTGCTACTTACACTCTTCTCCCTTTGCTATTTCTTGAATTCACCAAGAACGAGCTCCGTGTTGTGCTCCAATTCCTCATCGACCAAGGAATTAATCATCTTCTTTGCCTCCCTTGTTGCTTTCTCATCCACCTCCTACTGAGTGAGCTTGGGCATATCTTGCTCCTTGGTACTTGCCCCCTCGCTCCTTTCTTCACTTCATGCACCTTCCTCCCCTTGGGCACCCTTCCTCCTTACAAAGATGAAAGCATCATTTGCATCTTCTACTTCTTCTCCCTCTAAATCATGGACATCAATCAGCTCCTAATTTTCCTTCGGCTCTTCCTCTTCATCATCATCTTTTTTTCCTATATAGGCATTTTCGTTGTCTGTATCCTCAGACTCTAGTTCTTCCATCCACTCTTGTATTTATAGCTTTTCCCACTTTTATGCATTTCAGGCTAGGTTATCTACCACCGTATGACAATATTTAATGTGGTGTTTTCAAACAAAACCCAACTTCAGTGCTTCTCCTTATGCGCCCAATCCTTGCACAAAAATTATTCCACCCACGCCCAATCCTTGCGCAAAAACTTTTCCACCTACACCCAATCCTTGCGAGAAAATTTTTCCAACCTTCTAGCACACAAACAATCCATCTTGACAGAAGACTCTTGCACACGTGTTACCGACACCAAAGGCACTTCTTCCATCCTCATGATTCTTGCTTTTTCCTACCTTGTGTTTTTGCACTTTTTCTCCTTTGTACATGGATTTCTAATGTAACCTTATTTTGCCACCAACCCAAATCCTCCTAGCAGAATAACTCCAATTTTCTCTTCATCATCTCACCCCACACTAAAACAATGTGCGGTCCTCTGTGCATTCATAAGTCAAAAGTAATGAGGTTATCGGTGCCCAAGGCACAAAACAAAACAACAATGCAAAAGGGAAATACAAGAAAGGAAAATCATAAAAGGAAATTCTAAACTAATTGGAAAAACTACCTTATTTACAAACACCAAGAAGCATTATTTATAGTAGGGCTTCAGCCTACTCCCATTGAAGTGTCCAAGTAATTTTGTTCTAGGTAAGTCTGAAGCTATTGAGATCCTACGGGTCTAAATCAAAACCTGGCTAAAAGAGCTCTACAAGGTCATTACGAGGAAGATGGATGCCTTAGAAGATCAAGCAAAGGAACTGGAGATGGTGGTAGAGACCATAAACACACAGGGGGAAGGGTTAACCTTCGACAAGGTGAGCACATTGGTTGGTGACCTTTACACAAGAGTGCACGATGAAGTCAGTGCATGGAATACACTGGAAGCCGACCTGTAACAGAATTTCCCCCTTCTTCTTCTTTAGGTAGTTCTCCTTCTATTATTTCTCTCCCCCATTCTTTATTATTTCCTTCCATTCTTTTCCAAGGCAGGGCCTTGCCTTTTTGTACTGCATTCTTTGAAGAGGTTCCCGAGGGTGAAGAATAGGTGAAGTGTGGGGTAATGTTGGAACCCTATTATAGCTTTAGAATCTTAAAGGTGCATAGGCACGCACGGCCGGAGGAAGTTCGCAAGTTAAGGTGTGTAAGGTAGGATTCAAAAAGGGTTCTTGGAGAACCAAGGACGCACGCCCACAAAGCACAATTCAGTACTTATCCGTTTTCAGCCTTTTGGATAGAACACATGAAGAACGTATTCCATTTGGATAAGGTTCCATCCTGGCAACAGGGTGTCCTGGAAGGAATATACCTTGCGATAAGAAGATCTAAAAAGATAATCATGACATGGAGATGCATGCACCTGTGGCAATCCACACCTTGACACTTGGGGCCAGATCTGAGGTTGCAGAGGAGTTTTTTGGAGCTCAGATGCCTATTTATACACGTGCTCTTAACAAAGAAAAGAAGAACCCGAGGAAGGAAGCGGAGCTCTGTAGAATTACTATGAGAACTATGGGCTAAAAAGGGTAGATGATTATAGGAAGGATGTAATGAGGGAAAGGGGAATGGTAATTTTGTTTTGAAATCCTTCATGTATGGACCCAAATATGACGCATGACTACAGTCTCCTCTTCTGTGATATTCTATAAGTAATGTTATGAATGAATATGATAAGGTTACCATGACAATTGTATTAAGATCTTCTCTTTGTATTATCTGCATATTTCTATTATGCTTTTGTTATTGTATAATCATGAACCTTATTTTGAATGTTAAGTCTATTTATGGATTTACAACTTCCTAGTTCTATTAATTGTGTTAAGCGCTTTCACTTTTGATATGACTGAAAGGGTATAGAAGTCGTTCTGATCTCTATAGCTTTTCCATGTCCCTTAAGTCACTAGTTCAAGATCATGAATGATGACTTCCACTACACTCACATAAATAAGAGACTTGGCTCCCTCTCGTGTGCCTCAGGTGAGTGCCCAGATCCCGCTGGGTGATAGGCCGGCGCGCATGAGGTTCCCTAGTTCTTGGTGGGTGCAAAAATGACTACAGGATGCAAAGAAGAATGATGAGAAATGAGGAATGGGGAAAGGGAAAATTGGGCATATAGGTAACAGGTAAATGGGCCAAGGTCAAAGGTAGGGGCAGTTGAACGCACGCACAGGTATATAACTACGACACTATACCAGGTTAAAGATCTTGCAAACTCTACATCATCTAAGGTTGATAGGTTTATCCAAACAAGTTTGAAGTGATTTTGGTATCCAAGGTATAGGATATGGTCAAGAAACACAACGTAGGCTAGGTACATAAATGGTTAGGTATGTTCTGGTACACCAAAGGTAGGGTTAAGATAAACGGTCATGGAAATAGGCAAGGTAAGGTCATTAGGTCAATCAACATAGGTAACAGTGCTACAAGGTATAGTGAGCACATTGGTTCAAAGGTCACAAATAGTTTTCTAGGTCCAGGTAGAGAGGTCATAGCATGGGGAAGGCTGAGGTAGGGTTAAAATAATGAGGCTACAACAACTGATGAGGTGAGGTTGAAAATGGTGGAGGACCAGAGGGGAGGGTAAAGTAGTGTAGGTAGGTGTAGGGGAGGAAAAGAAAGAGGAGGTAAGGAAAATGAGGTCAATGTGAGGGAAATGAGTATGCAGGGTAACTGACATTGGTCGGGATGAACCGAGGACGGTGGAGAAGAACTTACGGCGGTTGGCTAGGGCAGAAGACTGGTATCGGTCAGGGGTTAACCAACGTCGGTTGAGTCAGGTAGGTTATAAAAAGTGAAAAACACACATTTTGATAATTCATTTGAGCATTTGGAAAACGAGAAAAGGACAAGAAGAGAGAAAACAGGAAGAGGACAAAAGAGAGTGTCAGGGAATTGAGTTGGTGAGCCACATAGGTGAGATTGATTGGGTGAGAGGTGGTGGGGCTACAAGATCGAATCGAGCAAGGTGATTGGTGGAGAGAGTTGGAGATCATTTGAGGATGGCAAAGGCCGGAGAGGGATCGGGAGGAGTGGTGCGGAGGCTAGAGGTTCCACCACGATGGTAGCAGTGGGATCAGGTAGGATTTGAACCTTTGTTATTGATGGTTTGGTTAAATTGGGTAGAATATAGGAAATATGAAAAAATTGGGGATTTGGGGGGAAAAGAATTTCAAAATAGGAAAAATAGAGGGCAATGGGAATGGGGAAGGGTAGGGGGTAGGAAAATGGGTAATGTAGGAATAATTAGGGGTGTAAGGAGGGATGTGGGTTGGTAGAGTGACTAGGAAGGGAAAAAGTAGGGTTGAGAAGTCAGGGCGGGCCGCACGACAGTGACTGACGTCGGTCAGCTTGTGGCCGACGTCGGTGGGTATAGATCAGTATTGGTCACAAGAATGGTGACCAATTTTGGTCAAGTGGAGACCGTGGTTGGTCAAGGGATAACCGAGGTCGGTCGATGATGACCGACGTCAGTTAACCTAAGGGTAAGTTGGGACCAAAAAGTAGGTTAGGTGGGGAAGGGTTAGGTGAGAGGGGAAGGGTTTAGGGTGAGAAAGTAGAGTAGGTGGGAAAGGATTAGGTGAGAGGGAAAAGGGTTAAGGGAGATGAGAAGGGTTTAGGGTGGCTTGGGTGAGGGTTATGGTAGATAGGTAGGGTAGATGAGTTTGGGTAGGTTTGGGTGAGGGTTAGGGTAGATAGGTAGGGTAGATGGGTGTGAGTAGGTTGGGTTAGCGACAAGGCCAATGGGATGGGGTGGGGAAAGAGGTTAGGTCGGGATGTGGGGTGAAATAGGGTAAGTTGGGAAGGTGTACTAATACATTGTTCTGGTGGGATGTAGGCTCGAGACGAGCTACGGATGAGGGCCTGGGTGCCACCCTTATTATTGACAATACAGGCAAGCACGATGTAGGAGGAGTGATAGCATGTGGCAGAGGTGGGGGTTGATAGGGGTGAGGTGATACCAGCATGTCATCTGGGAGGTGAGTCTGATGGTTTCCCTCATCGATAAATGGGACTCGGTGACCAACACCTTCCATTTGCCGATGGGTGAGATGACGCTCACCCTAAAGGACGTCTACAGGATCCTGCGGTTGCCCATATTGGGGGCCCAAGTTTATTCTATCTCTTCAGACGCATCTGAGGAGCTACTAGCACCCATTTTTGGTGAGAGTGTAGCAAACCTGACGTTCCATAATGCTAGCATGAGTTATGGAGTGATGTATAGAGCTCATCCAAAGGAGATGACGTTAGTGGTACTCTTGATGGAGGCAATGTGCTACTTCGCATTGCCAGATGTAGAGGGTGGGAGGTTCCTGAGGTCACTGATGGGAGTCCTTCATGACATGATGATACAATGGAAATGGTTTGCATGGGCACCTTCATTGCTAATGCAGGTATATAGAGAGCTATGGGCCTATAGGCGACTACAGAGGTTCAGCATCTGTTGCGTCGTATTACTACATTGTTGGGCATATGAGTACATTGTTTGTGTTCGACCAATGGGGATGGATTGGGCAGATGCATTCCCATGGAGAGTTTTGAGGGTTGGGTACAGGCGGTGGGTACTGGCCATGGTAGAGGCCCGAGGTGCTAGAGCTACTCATGATGTAGCTTACTACAGGAGGTTGTTGGAGGGGTTGTCCGGGGTGGACATCATTTGGAGGCCGTATGTGGGATTCCCCACATATTAGACAGATGGCCACGGAGCTAGATGGGCTACAGCTACATCTGTGGATAAAGGGGAGGAGAGCAGGTGAGCATGAGTGGATACCCATAGAGCAAGTTAGGTGCCAGTTTGGGTTAGTCCAGGGGTGTACCGCCTCTATTCCCACAGTACATGAGAGATGACGTGGAGAGACCTATGTATCCACCACGACCCACAGTGCCGACTGGACAAGAGGAGTAGCCAGTAGATACCCAAATTGATGATGTTGGGGTTACAGATAGGTATAGAGGCACAGGTTACCACATTACAGGCCCAGATAGTGACACTGCATGCTCAAGCAGGGCAAGGACAAGGACCTACACAGGTGGAGGCAGGGGGGGGTGGAGGTGGAGAGGAGGTAGGTAGAGATGGAGAGCAGATAGTTGCCCTATAGGTGCATGTTCTAGATTTACAAGGTCAGTTCGCCACAGCGCAGGGGCAAGTTACGGGTCTGTAGGGCCAGCTGACAGTAGCACAAGCATAGCTAATTACCCTGCATGCCCAGATATAGGCATAGGCACATATTCCAGGGCCGACTCAGGCTCTAGTACCAACATAGGGCTCAGTGCAAGTTCAGGGATAGGGTCCCATTATATAGGTACCCACGCAGGTAGCGAGACCCATGGCACCCCCACAGACAGTGACCATGGTCTGATTCAGGGATGCCCTAGCAGAGGCACGATACTATCAAGATCATTTGTTAGCTGTAGGGGTTGATGTGCCCTCCTATGCTGAGTACAGAGCACAATAGGCCTCCAATGAGAGGACTAGATCCCGCACCCATAGTGTGGAGAGTACAGGGGGCTAGAAAACCCAGGGATAGGGTCATGGTGAGGCCACTAGTATGTAGAGGCCAGCCCCAAGTGAGGGGCCATCAACAGGAGGTGAGGTAGGTGTCGTGCACCAGACAAGTGCGGCAGAGGGATTGGGAGAGACACAGTCACAAGGAGCATTCCCCGATATCATATGGGGAGATGATTGACTTGTTATGGATTGGCCTGCATCCCAAGTCAGTTTTGTATGTATTATATATGAGACTGGCCTGCGTGCCAAAGAGATTTTGTATTTATTATTTGTTTTGTACATGATACTGGCCTGCGAGCCAAAGATAGTTTTGTATTGGATAGCGGCCTGCGAGCCGGTAATGTATGAAAGACACGTGCATTTTTTAGATGAGTGTACATTATTGATACACTGAGATGTATATGAGGAGATATATGAGGTTCATTTGATTATGTGTTGTGATGTGTATTTTATTTTACTTTATGATGATATGGATGGCAACCATACAAGTTAGGCATGATAGAATCAGGTCATATGCATGGATCGAGTCAGGTTGGTTTAGGCATGGATGGAGTCAGGTTGGTTTAGGCATGGATTGCATCAGGTTAGTTTAGGCATAGTGGAATCAGGTTGGTTTAGGCATGGATTGAATCAGGTTGGTTTAGGCATGGATTGAGTCAGGTTGGTTTAGGTGTGGTGGATTCAGGTTGGTTTTAGCATGTATTGAGTCACGTTGGTTTAGGCATGGTGGAGTCAGGTTGGTTTAGGCATGGATTGAGTCAGGTTGGTTTAGGCATGGAATGAGTCGGGTTGGTTTAGGCATGGTGGAGCTAGGTTGGTTTAGACATGGTGGAGTCAAGTTGGTTTAGGCATGGATTGAGTCAGGTTGGTTTAGGCATGGTGGAGTCAGGTTGGTTTAGGCATGGATTGAGTCAGGTTGGTTTAGGCATGGATTGAGTCAGGTTGGTTTAGGCATGGATTGAATCAAGTTGGTTTAGGCATGGTGGAGTCAGGTTGGTTTAGGCATGGTGGAGTCAGGTTGGTTTAGGCATTGTTGGTCGTCAAATAGGACTATGTGGAGAGCAACAGTCAGGGGGACAAGAAGTCCCTCCTCTTTAATGGGAGAGGTTCCCATATTCAAAAGAAAAACCTATTTACATATGTACAATGCATAGTTTTAATGTGGAACTTGGATATCATGAAAGCATTTTAAAATAAAATGGATCATCAATACAAAAGTACAGAGGAATGAAGTAGTAGAAATGAGCAGAAAGGCATTCTCCAAAACTATAGATAACAAAATAATTCCTTATGCATGCCAGAATAAAATTGTTTGGAATAAAACCATTTGCATTTGAATCAATAAGATGCTATTTGCAAAGACACAAAGTTCTAGAAATAACATCCACAAGAATTCAAAGCTTCTTGACATAATATAGACAAATGATTCAATAGTATTCAACGGATAGCAATGAAGAACAAAATCAAATGGACAAAGAAAGAAAGCTCTTTTGTATTGATTGCTTTGCTACTCTTTTTACACTTTCAAAAATAAGCCAAGTTCCCCCCCCTGAAAATGGTGGAGAGAGCCCATTATATAATTTTACAGATCAGTTACACATTGGTAACTACTTCTTTTAACCAAAATGTTTAGTTAAAGGGATGCTTAATGCATAAAACCCCAACTACTTACAATAAGCTCGAATTTAGAAAAAGAAGGAAGAGAGAAGCTAGGAGGGGAAAACAAGTGCTCATGATTGGGAAGGGCCCACTGACTTGAGGATCCATTGTCGAAACCTTTTCAAATGCCTCTGTTATGTCTCTACCACGTGGAATTGATGTGTTGGCAGTAGCTTGGGTCCAAGATCCTAGACATTTCTCCATCTCCTTTTCAAACTCGGTGTGCGTATGATATTCCGTATTCGCTTCCTCAATGGCAGATTGGAGAGAGCATATTTCCTTTATCTTCTCCTTGGTCATTGAATCCTCCTTAAACAAATTTTCTTTGACAAAAGTTCTGAATTGAGATTTAATTTCCTGGAGGGAGAAAGGTACACCCGAAGTCTCGTCATGGAGGTGGCAGTGGATATCCTTAAAAGTCAGATACCACCAAAGTTTTGAAAGCCTCTCCCTTTTGCCAGCTATTCCTTAATTCTCCCAAAGCCTCCTCCAGCACTTTGATTTTCCACTCCATGTTGAATATCCATGACTTTGAAAAATTATCTTTCACATCATCAAAGACCTTACTCACCATCAAAAGGTTTTCATCAATCTGCCCCATCAGGAAAAGGTCTACCATGCAGCTGCTCCAAAGTTTGAACTCTTTATCCATATTTCCAATTGTGGAGGAGAGCTTCTGCCATGCAGATTGTTCACCTTCTCATTGAGCTTGAAGGCTTCACCAATGAAATTCAAACCTGCTATGACCATATCATCAACCATGTCTTCCATAGCCCTCCTATAGATGGAGTACCTGTGTATGTCCTTGATGCTCTAGACTTCATCTTGACTGAGGATCATAGGTGGTGGAAGGGCAGTCTGTGGGGTAGGGTCTAAAACTTTATCTTCAGATAACAGTGACTTGATGAAACCAGAAAGTACTTGAGCCTGCTCCTCCAGCTGCTCTATAGTATGTTGTCCTTTTTCTACCCTCCCAATGACCCTGGTTATTGTTTCTTGAAGATTGTGTATCTCACCTTCAGGAGTAGACTCTCCCATTGAGATTCTTGAGAGTTCTAGATCAGAGGTCTGTAAATCCTGCTCTGGCTTGTCAACTTTGGGCTTGGATATCTCAAGGAATTGTTGACCTTGGGCATCTGTTACTATCCTTGAAGTTGTTATAGCTTTCTTGGTAGGAGCAAAAGGAGTAGTGCCCAACAAGGCCGCCACAAACATCAAAATTTCACTTTGAGATCCGAGAAGAAGATTTCCTCTTCCTACTATCAACAAAAGGCTGCACCCATGCAAAAGTGGAAGAAAGAAGAAGAGGGAGGAGCAAGAAAACCAAGAGTGAGAGAACTCATGGCACTTAGAGTGTTTACCACTGTTGCTTCCAATTGAGATGTGAGTGGGGCAGATGAGCCTTATTGGATAGAAAAATCCACGGTGCTTGGAGGCTTGGTGCTATGAATTTCTTGCTCCTTATCCATTATGGTTTCAGAAGCACCTGCAGGAATTGGTATTTCACTATCTTCACTCTCACTGAGAACAATGATGTTCTCTGGCCCAGAAGGTAGTTCTGAATGCTCTGGCAGAGGATCTTCTTCAATGGGCTCCTTTTTGACTTCTTTTACCTTCTTCTGATAGACCTAAGTGGAGGAGGAAGGAGTTGAGGATTCATGCCCTTTACTTGATGAAGCAGGAGGAGTCTGTACATGTACCTCTGAACTGGGTGTTTGTGACTCCTTCCTCGCTGTCGAGGTGTCTTTGGAAGAGGATTCTCCTATGTTCTTCCTCAGCTCACGAACCTTTCTATCAACCCAGACTTTGGTTCTTACCAGGACAAGGGCTAGAATCTAAGCCAAATCATCTTTCTCCCTCTTAAACCAGTCTAGATCCTCTAAAGGAGTGTGCTTGATCACAGTTTCATATTCATATGACAAAAGGTCTGTGTTGTCATCCTGAAGCCCTTCAGGAATCTGATACAGGTTAAGCTCTTGTATTAACTGAAGGGGAAACCTACCATAATGCCTCCTTCTGGCCTCAAAATCATTTGTGCAGTCAGCCCAATAATCCTTAGTGTCTACCCTATGATGGTAGTATGATTCTGAGATTCAGTTCAATGAACTTCTTCAAGTCGAAACAGGTTATGGGCCTGAAGACGTGGACAATGATGGGAGCCAGGGCTCTCTCTATGTTCTAAGCATCCAGAGTAGTTTTGCATGTGTAGTTCCCCAAAGATATGGGGAAGTGTAACCCAGTGATCTTCTTATCCCTACAGGTTCTGTGTAATTTATCTAATTGTCTGCACACCTCAATCAGGGCCATCTTATCAGTACAAAATATGGGGAGCTTAAGAGGAGTGCTCTCATAACCTGCTAGTCTGATATAAGAGAATCTTCTGAATTGAATGAAGTAGGCTCCGTACTTCGCTATCAGGCTCATGGCTTCATCAGAGAATCTCCTAGCAGTGTCACTTTCTAGAAGCCTTACAATGTACATGGTGAAAGCATCATTCACCCTCCTATGAAATTGTGATTACTAGTGTCCAGGGTGAATTGAGGGCAGTAAGCATATATGGGATCACCCTTTTAAGCATCAATGTATGCGAAGCCAAACCATTGTCTGTATGCTGCTAGGGTATACATCAGGTAAGAAGTCATGTAGAACTTTTTAGTTTGATGTACATTGGACAGTTGCTCTGTCAAATTCATGTAGATGATCTCTGCCCAGTTGATGTTTTGGGTACCTTCACAAACTATGTTGATAAATGGGCACATCTAGAAGTGGAACTCGTTGGTAGAGGGTAATCCCATGACACGAGCTAACAAGATTATGAAGTCATAGAGCTCCTCATTGAAATCATGCCCTAAACAGAGCTTTTGATAGTCAGGATGCCCCTTTCTTAGGGTTCTTCAGCCATGACTTCACCACTCTTGCCTTGTATTTCTCACTGTCTTGGTCAAAGAGTGCCCTGTGCTTGATTTTGAGAGATTACTACAAAATTATCCATTTCTGGGATCCGTTAGGGCAGCGGCAATGGCAGCAGTGTCAATCTTAGCGATTAACTCCCCATGCACATTTGTTAATTCGCTCGTGTCGGGGTTGAAGTGAGCCCCACAGGCGAGTACTGTGTTGGCACATTGCACCGAAGATTCAGAAACCAGCAACAAATGCTAGGACACTATCATTAATCATTTGGGCCATGGGAGAGGGGTTCGGGTCTGTCAACCTGGTCCAAAAATCACCAAAGTCTAGGTGAGGAACTTCACTGTCCCCGATATCGGGAACGGAGGACTCGAGTGGAGAAACATGCTCTTGACCTTGAAATTTAATCTTCATGTTGACAGTACTTAGGAAATACAAACTCACAACTTGAATCCATGATGAAATTGCAGGGGGAATGGGGATGCGAGCAGAGATTTCAATTGCAAGGGTATGAGCAAATGGCAATGAGAAAGCAGTGTGTAAAAATGCGTAGGGGGCAGTCCATTAAATAGTCGTTTAGGAGAGAGAAGGTTATTAAATGTGCATTAAATTCATATTCACCAACTCAAAAAGTGAGCATCGAGAAAGAGCGGGGAAAAATTAGCCCTGATGGCCTTTGGTACATTTGGGACATGAGGGACGCAAAAGCGCGACTCGGATGATGCGGGTGATGCGGGGATAGAATGCACAAATGCTTTCACGACATGAGGTACCAAATTACATAAAATGCACGATGTGGCCGACATGGGCGATCGGGGAACAGAGAGCCCAAGTGGACTCGAGATAGTTGGAACAAAAAGTTTTGACGAGCCTGCAAGTTAATAGATTTCGGAGGAAAGCGGTCGATCGGCGAACAGAGAGCCCAAGTGAACTTGGGAAACATGGGACAAAAATGTCTAATAGACCCACAAATCACACAAATGACTCAAAAAACGTAGAGTTTTTCTAACTTCTTGAATTTTCTCTTTACCAAAACATCAAAAAAAAGGTGTCAACTCACAAAATTTCAACTTTTGGCTTTTGAAAAGAGGAGAAATTTTGAGAGCACAACATGCATGGATGTTCATTTTGGTATTTTGATAACAAATGGCCATATAAATGCATGAGATGGTGAAAAATGTGGAAAATGTTGGTTATGTATGAAAATGTGAAATAATATAAGTGGTAAAAGCTATGTGGGAAATGGTTTAAATGTCGAGGTTTTTGATATGAACAGAAAATCAAGTAAAGGTGGGGAAAATGGTTAGGGTAAAGAGTGGTCGAGCTAACCTTCCAGGGCCCCATGCCCTGTAAGTGCTACCTACATAATCCCTGTGAAAAGGGACCTCAGACCGATGTAGTTCTCCCATAAGCTAGGGAAGAATATGAGAAGATAGAAGAACATGTAGGTAGGTTGAGAGGTAGTGTTGATTCAAGGTCATAGGTATGATTAGGTCAAGGTCAATTAGGTTGGGTGGAGTATAGGTAGATAGGTATGGGTGATTTTAGGTCAATAGGTAGTGTTGATTCCAAGTCATAGGTATGATTAGGTCAAGGTCAATTAGGTTGGGTGGAGTATAGGTAGATAGGTATGGGTGATTTTAGGTCAATAGGTAGTGTTGATTCCATGTCATAGGGATAATTAGGTTGAGATCATTGATGTTGGGGTTGCGAATAGGTAGATAGGTAAAGGTGATTTTAGGTTGATTGATGTGGGAGAAGAAAATCCCAAAAGACAGGTGTCGAGGGTCTAGTCCTATATAGGAGGATCAAAGGTAATGAAGAAGAGAAAAGATAAGAGGGGACAAGAAAGCCACCTGATTGGTAAGGATCAAAACATATGAAACACGGTGACACATAGGCTAGTGAACGTAAGACCCTAAAGACATTGCATGATTGATAATTCTAAGAGTGACGAATAGTCACATGATCACCTAATGTCATTGGTTCAGCAGGTCCCTTGAGGTATGAAGTGAACAGATAATGGATAAGAAGGTGAAGGTAATTGGGTCATAAAATGGGAAGTAGAATGCCTTGGGCAATAGAGCCAAGATCACAATAGGCAAGTCCATGATGAAAAATTTTTACCTTTCTTTTTATTTTCTTTTTGACTTTTTAGATAGACTGATTGATGTGGGAAGTCTATACAGAATGAATATATGTCTCCTTGAGGTCTTCGTGAAGCTGATCGATGCGGGAAGCTTCTGAATTTTGATTTTTGAGAAAATAGTCCTCTTTTTGGAAAGACTATGTAGAGATTTGATATCTTTTTATAGTTTTCCTTCAAGGGAGCAATCTACTTATAGCGACAATTGAAGGCAGAAGATGTCCTTTTGAGGGATTCATCTTTTATATTAGAAGTTTGACTCAAGGAGTTAATCCCTTGTTTTTGGAAATGTCCTTTTGAGGGATTCATCTTTTTTTTTGGCTTTTAATTCATGGACTGATACTGTAACGAAGCATTTAGTTCTTGTTGAGAAGGAAAGGGTGAACGACCATGGGATCTCATCTAAAAGAAGACGAAAAGTATGCATTTGAATTATGCCATATGCAGATCCATGGTGCACATATTTAAGATAAGGTCAAAAGGGTGACGGGTAATCACATGATTCTTGTTTAGTCGTTGAAGATGAGGTGTGGAAAAGAAAAAGGTAAATGGCGCTCAAGGGACGAAGCATGAACTAGATAAATAGTGATGTCAGGACTAGAAATCAATAGTAGAATGATCGAAGATGCAAGGCATTAAGGGGATCAGGTTCGAGCTTACCATCAAGTGAAGACAAGCGATAAGAACCTGATCCATAGTCATTGGTCATGATGTATGGTTTAAGCCAATTAGGAGCAAATTTTCCCCGTTTTCTTTTTTCTTCTTTAGTTACGTGTTGATTTTCCTTGAGGAAAATATCACTGACCTTGAATGTGCATTCATGGACATGTTTGTCATAGGCTTTCTTGATGTGCTTTTGGTAGACTTGGAGATGGTCGAGAGCGTGAAGATGACGTTTGTCTAATAACTCAAGTTATGCTAAATGGTCTTGATGAAAGTCATCATCAGTAAGCATATCTTGAAGGGAGATACAAAGAGACAGGATCTAGACTTTGAGAGGAAAAATAGCCTCAATACCATAGACCAGAGAAAAGGGAGTGGCAGCGGTGGAGATGTGAATACTAGTACGGTATTCCCAAAGAGCGAAAGGAATGTGCATATGCCAATCCTTCCTAGTATCATTAACCACTTTCATGAGAATTTTGTTTAGGGTTTTGTTGGTGGATTCGGCTTGGCCATTGGTTTGTAGGTAATATGGTGAGGAGAAGCTTGGTTGGATGCTGAAGGTGTCGCAAAGTTTCTGTAGAGTTTTGTTTTTGAATTGTTTTCCATTATCAGTGATAAGGTGATGTGGAACACCGAAGTGAAAAACAATGTGATGATTGATGAACTCACATATTCTCTGAGCTTTAGTGGAGATGAGGGGTATGGCCTCAACCCATTTGGTGTAATATTCGATAGCGGTGATGATCCATTGATGTCTTAGGGAAGAGTGGGGATTGATCTCTCTGACAAGATCCAAACCCCATTGAGAGAAGGGCCAAAGGTCATGAGCAACCTGTAAGGCATGACTAGGTGTGTGATGAAGATTGGCATGTTGTTGGAATTTTACACAATGTTTAACATAGTCACAACAATCATGATTGAGGGTCAGCCAATAATAGCCTAGGCAAAGAATGCGTTTAGTAACAGCGAGGCCACTAAAGTGACCTCCGCATATGCCATCGTGAACCTCTTTAATGGTATAGGGGATTTTAGAGTTGGTGAGGCATCGTAAGAGAATACCATCAAAGTCACGTTTATAGAGAAGGCCACCCATGATGACATAATGAGAGGCCTTTTTGAGAAAGGTGCGTTGTCCATTACGTGTGAGGTTGGGAGGCAATATAAAAAGGGAAAGGTAGTCCACAAGCTGCTTATACCAAAGGTCTTGTATGTTTAGTGAGGTATTTCAGATGAGGTTAACACAAAAATATTTATAAGAAGGTCTCAGTATGTGTTTTATGGTAACAAAGATGTCTGAAGTGGAAGGTGAAGTGAGCATCTGAGAAGCAAGGTAGGCCATGGTATCCACGAATATGTTGGTGGATCGCATAACGGTTTGAATTTTATAGTGGTCAAAGGAAGTCAACATGATTCCGACATAACATTTGCACTCTTGAAGTATTTCATTATGACACTTATAAACACCATTGACTTGGTTTACTACTAGTTTAGAGTCACCAAAGATATTAATGGACTTAACCTCTAAGGCATAATCAGTTATGAGACCCAATACAAGCGCTTCGTATTCGGTGATATTGTTGGTGCATTTTAATTCAAGTTTAATTGATAAGGGCATATGTTCCCCATCAAGAGGAATGAGGATAATACCCACACCACTCCCACACTGAACATTTGGAACCATCGAAGAATAAGGTCATTTGGTAAGGGTCATCATCTAAAGAGAGGTTAGGCAATGGATTCGTTAGGGAAATCAAAGTTCGAAGACTGATTCCCAGAAAAGAGGCGCATCAGTGAGCTGGTCAACAATGGCCTAGCCCTTGATACATTTTTGGTGGATGAATTTGAGATCTAGGTTAGCAAGAAGCATAAGCCAATGTGTGGCACATTGATTTTGGTAAGGTTTAGCATACATGAAGTGTAAGGGGTCAGTGTTGGTCACAACATAGGTTTTGTGGTTAAGTAGGTAATGGCGAAGTTTGGTGGCAATACAAAAACTAATGCTGAAACAAAGTTTTTTAGGGTGAGTGTATCAGGTTTCGTAGTCTAGAAGGGTATGGCTTATGTAATAAACCACCTGCTCCCTATGTTTCTCATCACGATGAGCGAGCATGGCCCCTAAAGAGTGATCGGTAGTAGAGATGTATAGGTATAAGGGTTGGTTGTCTTTAGGTGGGACGAGCACAGGTGGTTGGAGAAGGTATTGTTTTAGGGCCTCAAAGCCTTGTGACAGTCATCATCCCATTTAAAAGAGACATCCTTCCTAAGTAGATGATGAAATGGTTGACACTGATTAGATAATTGTGAAATGAAACAACGAATGGATTACAATTTACCTTGTAGTCTATACGGAGTTGTTTAAGGTTAGTGGGCAGAGGCATTTCCAAAATGGCCTTAACTTTAGCAGGGTCAAATTTTATACCATGGAGGGAAACAATAAATCCCAGGAGCTTTCCTTAGAGAACCGTGAAGACACACTTTTTAGGTTGATGGCGGATGTAATATTTAATGAGGCGGTCAAAGTTGGTTTCAAGGATACGGTGAGGTGATCTCGGCACGATGTTTAGATTTGGCCAAGAGATCATCCACATAATCTTCCAATATGTGATGCATGATATCATGGAAAATGTAAGTCATAGCACGCTGATATGTGGCACTAACATTTTTAAGGCCGAAAGGCATGAATTGATAGTAGAAGGTCCCCCAATGGGTAATGAATGTGGTTTTGTGTTGATCCTCTAGAGTGAGAAAGATTTGGTTATAACCTGAGAAACCATCCATAAGTGATAGCATCTCATGGTCAGTGGTAAGGTCAACCAATTGGTCAATACTAGGCAAAGGAAAATCATCTTTTGGGAAAGCAAGGTTGAGATCATGGAAATTGGTGCAAATGCGAAGTCCCCTTATTGCCTTAGTGACACAGAATGATGTTAGAAATCCATTGGGGTTAATTGATAGGTTAAGATGAAGGAAACTGAGAGAAGGCTGTTGAAGTTCTTCTTTGACAAGAAGAGCAATGCGAGGGTGCATTTTCCTCAACTTTTGTTTTACAGGTTTGGCATCGGGAATGGTTACAATATTGTGGACCACTGATAGTGGGATCAATGCCAGACATGTCAGCATAGGACCAAGTGAAAGGATGGCTATGATTTTTTAAGAAAATAAGTGAGGGCTTCTTGTTCAGCAACATCCAGAGATTGGGTAATCTTGAGAATGTGGGGGGTTGTTCTGAGTGTGGATGTTGACTTCGATAGTCGAGTTCATTCAACATTTTTTGCGTCTCAGAAGGTAAACAATTGGTGAATATAAGAGTCCTCAACACCAAGGTAGGTGAGTATGGACTCATCATCTTGACATTGAACGACATTAATAGAAGGAGTATCGTCCCTTATCATGTCAGGATACAAGAAAGGAAGAGAGGAAGGAGCCTCGCCATCATGGTGAAAGGTCAGAGGCCCCAAGGAAATGGTATTTATGAAAAAAAAAGGTAGGAGGGATAGATTTTGGATCCATCGACTCCATTGGTGAAGGTGGTGAAGGTGGGGTAGGTGAAGGAGGTGGAGAGGGGTCATTGTCGTTAATGAGTTCAATACGGGGATTTTTAGCAGGTAGTTTGGTAAAATCGATTCCACTACGATCATTGTGTTTACGCGTAGTACATGAAATAACGGTGTGATGAACCTTACTCATAGAGGCCAAAGCCAAAACCCTTCCAGGCACAGCAGTGTAGGAAAGTGTAAGCGAAGCGGCGGTTGGTAAGCAACCGAAGGTCAGCCGAAAAAGGTCAGATTTGTGATGGTGGTTAGGGTGTGTAAGTGGAGATATCAAGTCCCCCATAGGTAAGATGGGTATAGAGGTGGGGAGGACCATAAAGTAGATGCTCACCTATGTGGTGATCATAGTGAGGATGCTGATGAAGGTTTCCATACTCTTATGGAGTAAGGAATGTATTGACATTGTACAGGCGATACTCTCCCATAGTGAGGCATTGAAAAACACCTTCCAAGGGATCATTGGTTGATATATTGGTGGTTGGAATGGAGGAAGCATTAGAAGTTAGATTGGCAGAGGTGTCAGTTAGTTGGGAAGCTAATGTGTGACTAGTAGAAGTGACAGCAGCGGTGGGAATAGAAGATTTGGGCGAAGGTGAGGTTGCAATGGCACTGGTGGATGGGGTCATGTGTGAAGAAGATGTAGGCAGGGAAGTAGATACCTTAACAGGTACAAGGACATCATTGGGCCGGTAAAGCATGTTACAGGTTTTGAAAGGTGATGGGTCAGCTGAAATGGTATAGGAACATCCTTCATGTTTGAATTTTACACATCGGTGTAAAGTAGAAGGAATATAACCCATGGCATGAATCCAGGGTCTTCCAAGCAACAAATTGTATTGAAACTCCCCTTCCAACATGTAGAACAGATCGGGAATAGTACAGGGACCCACACAAATGTGGAGGATGATAGTGCTGAGTGTAGAGGTGATAGCGTCATTGAATGAACACAATATGACTAGATGTTTATGCATGTAGTTGTTGGGTATGCGCATTTGTTTGAATGTGTGAGAGGAGATGATGTTAATGCTAGCGCCCCCATCGATCATAACATGTCAGATGCGTATATTATTGATATGGATGGAGATAAAAATTACAAGATCTGGGTCATTGGTTTGGTGGGGGACAATTTTGTCATCTGAGAAACTAAGGATAGCAACTTAGTGAACAGGTGGAGGTGATGAGGTAGATGGAAATTTGGTGAGATAAGTGACATGATGAGGTGTGATAATAGATACTGCAGGTGTGGGGTCATTAGGTAAAACCTCAATAGATTGAAGGACCTCCATGAGGGCTTGAAAATGTGACTCCGAGGTTTTGATGAGATCATATAAGGAAATTTTAAGAGGAGATTGGTGTAATTGTTTGAGCATCGCATGGTGTGTGATGCCATCAGAAATGGGGTATGCGGGGCCACAGATAGTTATCTTCGATATGGGTGTGGACATTGTGTTGGATATAGGATTAGTTAATGGGTCAGCTGTCTTTTCTTTGCCCTTCTGCGCACATGTAGTGATGTGTACCATGTTGATTTTAGGGGATCTGGAAAATGGAGAAGGTGTAGGATGAGTGGTATAGTGACATGATGAGAAAAAACCTACTGGAGGAGAAAAGCCTTGTGAGGTGAGTTGGGCACAATGACATTTGGGTGGTGGCGTTGGCAAGTTCTCTGATGTGAACCATGTTAATTTTGAATTTCAGAGATGGAAAGAAAGGTCGTGGTGGTGAAGATTGAGGTTGTGGTATAGATGTAGGAGGAAGGTGTGAAGAATGTGGCGAGGGTGAAATAGGTTCATCATCTAAGAGGTCATCATCATCAAAATTGGGGTCAGAAGGACATAATTGAATGAGGGAAGCCTTTAGACCCTTACAGTTCTCAACATCATGTCCTGACACACGATGGTAAGCGCAAATCTTAGTATCATCAAACCCTTCTGGCTTAGGTTTAAGATGGGTCATAAGGTCTAAGAGGAGGGAGGGTGATAACAGAGCTTTCCAGGAGGTTAGCCAAGATGGTGGTGTATGATCCCACCAGTGGATCACAATGCGAAGTGAAAGTAGGTTTGGTTGGAAGATTGGGTAGGTGTGATGGTAGTTTAGGTGATGCAGTCTTAGATTTGGGTTGTACTTTCTTTAGTGTAGATGCAGCAACAGAAAGAGGGGTAAGTTTAACCTCCTCTTTATAAATCAACGGTTTTTTCAATTTTTGGTGCTTTTTCTTAGGTAGAGGTGTAGGGGGAGCACGTGATGTAGATGGCAAGGCCGATGGTGCAAGAGGACGAGTGACCCAAGGGGACAATTGAGGTGTCGCTATAGGTGTTGGTCGAGCTCGAGAGGAAGGTACAGGTGAGGTGGAAGAAAATGTCATAGGTAGTGAAGGAGGTATAGAAGGTAATGGTGGTACAAGAGGTAAAGAATTTATAGCTGGTGATGAAGGATGCAAGGTTCACCTAGGTAGAGATGTAAGCTATGGTGAAGGGGTCAAGGGAATTTTAGGTTTACCCCTGGAGAGATTAGATTTTGTTAAGGTAGAGGGGTGAGGTCCTAAGATGGATGGCAAGGGTGAAGGTGATAAAGGTGTAGTTGGTGAGGGCAGTGCATGCGGATTAGAAGGTTGGGTTTTTTGCTTAGGTTGAGGGATGGTTTCAATAGGTATATGGGAAGATGTGTTCAAGTGTATCCTAACAGGAGGATGTGCAAGGTTTGATGTGGGTGTGACCCCTAGAACACTAGTGGGTTTAGATACAAGATATGGTGTTGGAACACGTCGGCTAGTAGGTAGAGAGGCGGGTATAGATGAGGATGATGCAATATAAGATGTATTGAGAGTTATGTCCATGTGTGGTTTGGGTTGTTGAAACTTCTTTAGATAAATAGTAGAAGTTTCAGTGGAATATGATTGCATTTGGGTCGAGACCGGGAGTAAGAGATGCCCCCAAAGTGAAGACCTATCAACATAGTCCAAGCGGTTGGCCAAACGTGATAATGGCACTATGGTAGATGAGGTAGATGTGGAGCGAGTGGTGATTCCCATAAAATGTGTCTAAGAAATAGGAAATTCACTGGCTTTGGCCTCTGTAGGTAAGAGATTCAAAAGTAGGTCGGCAGGATCTTGGGTAGCTGATGGAGAATGGTCACCGAGTGGTAACGGAAAATCTATTAGATCTTGAATAGTTGGAGAAGACAATGGGTACTCCTCTATGGGTGGAGGAGATATAATTGGTAGCAGCTCACTGGGAAGGGAAGCTGAAGGGGAAATGATATTGGTGCTAATGAGAGACTCCTCCATAGGTGTACGGGGAGGTGAAGAGATTTCCTCTATGGGTAGAGGAATGGATAAAGTAGGTTCCTATGTGGGTAGAGGATTTCAGGCTAGGATTTCCTCGATGGAGGGGATAGGAGATATTTGGGAAACAAGTGGTAAGTCAGTAAAGATAACATGTAGCTCACATGTATTACTTTCATTGTGTGAGGCATCACTAGTTTGATCATTAGATGGGGAATGCTTAGGGAATGGTTTCTTAAATATATGAAGGTTTTGATTGGCAGGTACATTAGGGTTATCTAGGACTAACTCGCCACTTTCGAGCATTCCCTGAATAATTTTTTTAAAGGTGATACAATTGCTATCACTGAGACTGTTTACATGGTGATAGTTACAGTAGTCATTTTCCTTGTACCAACCTGGTATGGGGCGAGAGGGGTCAAAACTAGTATGTGGTTTGATAGGAGGAAGGGTGATGGCATTAGCTTTAATAAGATTTTCTAAAACAGATGAATATGGTTCCCCAATTGAGGTGTATTTATTTTGTTCTCGTTTGAATTGGAAGGCTTCGACTAGTGACAGATTGGATGAAGGTTTAGCATGATTAGATGGATGAGCAGGGCCAGCCTTAAGTACCACTACGTTGGCAGTTCCCTTGGCTTTGGAATAACTCGTCTAAGGTTTTGAGGAAGTGAAAGTATCGTGTGATTTAAATGAGGAGTTCTTGTTTCGTAATTGTATCTTCTTCTCTTCAATGGTACAAATTTCGGGCTTACGTGTCATGGTGAAAGCCTCATCAAATGTGTAGAAGGTTTGCACCTCTAAGGTAGGTAAGATATGTCTAGTACAAGCTTGTGTGAAGATCTCTATGAGTTTAGTTTGTGGTAATTGGAAAGTGATTTGGTTGATTAGGCTACGCCAACGAGCGACAAAATATGTGATAGATTCATCGTCATATTGACGCGTAGAATAAAGATCAGTCATGGTAACCTTAGTGACGATGTTAATCAAAAAATGATCCAAGAAGCCTTGGGCTATTTGGTTGAATGAGAAGATGGAATGTCTAAGTAATCTACTATACCAGTCCAATGTTGGACCAGTTAGGGACATGGGAAAGGTTCGCAAAAGCAAAGCATCATCATGGGCAATTAAGTAACACCCATGTTTGAAAGATCAAAAATTTTGTTGCGGGTCTTCTTTACTATTAAAGCAGTTAAACTTAGGAATCTCCCAGTGTACAGGATATGGGTGAATGGGAATGGATGGGTGAATAGGCTCATTGCAAATCTCGTCATAGGTGAGAGAATTGCGAGAGCCTGAAACAAATGCTTCTAATGTCTACATCTTGTCCATCATTAACTTGATAAATTCATTGTTAGGTTGTGAAGATTGGGTACCCCCCAGAGTGAAAGGAGGTTTTTATTGGACATATGAAGAATATGACATTTCAGAGTATGGTGGTGTCGAATAAGGTGGCGGGAATTGAGAGACAGACATAGAGGGTATATACCCAGACTAAATGACCGAAGAAATAGGAGGCGGCTAGTAGTAGGTATGTGAGGGTGGGACACTCGTAGTGACCCTAGTAGAGATGGGAGGTAGAGATTGGGGAATAGAAAGGACAACACTTTGAAAGGGGGTAGAGGTTACCGACACCAAGGGTGGCAGCATTGTGACTAGTATATATGAGACAACAGGTGTGTATGATGTTATGTTTTGGGTGGTGGATGAAGGTATGGTGGAGACTGTGGGTGCTATAGAGGTAGCGAATACGGAAATCAAAGCTGACATGGCACCTAGCTACAACACAACTGGGGATAAAACGGGTGAGGTCACCATGGTAGGAGGTGGAGCCGAGGCAGAAGTGATCATTAGGGATGGAGATAAGGATACGGGCATGTCATAGATCAATTGACCCGAGGCATATTGAGTGGAGCCATGGGTGAGGTAGTGGCTCAAAGCAGTGGGATTCTGATCCATGAGTCATGTGAACTATGTGTCACCTATAGGAATGGTGATAGGTTGATTAGGATTCATGGATGATGAGATGGAAGGTGGTGAAGGACTAGGTGATGAAGGGCTAGGTGGGAGTGGTATTTGACTAGCGTCAAATACGAGGGCGCTTGCCTGTCTATGGGTCAGCACCATGTGGGTAGGAATTGATTTGGTGAGACTGTATTATGTCTGAATGGCACAGAACACAACAAAACTAGGAAAATAGTCAATAGTGAGTGAATTAGGTCAGATGGTGAGCTGTAAAACAGCACAAGGTGACCAACGTCGGTTCAAGTAAATTGATGCCAGTTAGGCTTAACTAGTGCCGGTTACTGTGAAAAACCAACAGTCTGTTAAATGATAGTCCCGGAGTGACAATTTTTACACATGATGAGACGTAAGGTGACTGTGATTCAAATAACGACAATATGAAAGGTGATAGGAACCTTTTACAACTCAGAAAGTGAAATAGGTATCTTTTGGATAGGTATCCAAGAAGACTTCAAACCATCGCCGGTTAGGTTAAACTGATGTCGGTTAAATATAACCGTAGCTGGTTACTATGAAATTGAAATAGAGAATAAGATAAATGGTTGTGATTTAAAAAAAATTGGTGTTGAATCAAACCCATAAGTTTGAGAATGATGTAGATGTGGTCCAGGCACACTCAGACGAAGTCAGAATACACCGACTATGATTGGGAGCATGCAAGGAAAGAGAAAAAAATGATTGAAAGCTCTCGCCTCAAAATGCAAATCAAGAAAAACACTAAGAAATAACGTTCTTAGAGTGCCTATTCTATTACGTTTGTACAGCTTATGCTATTTGTATGGACTAACTATTATGAACAGAACAATAGAATTTCTTGGTGATGAAGAATTCCTACAAAGAAAGAATTCTAAAGGGTGAGGTTTCAGGAATGTTATGGTGGGGGCGGGCTTCACTCTGAAGTATGACTCGATAGAGCAGTGAGCTGGGTGCCCACTGTACCGTGATCATGTGATCACCTACATCTTCTTCCAGGTAGGATGTTGTTTAAGAATGTATGTATTTTGAATTTTTGTGTGGTTTGGTAAGACTTAGAGAAAGAGAAAAAGATAGAAGTGATTTTCTATGATTCGTTTGTCAACCATCAGCTGGTCATGACTTCCAGCGTATAGGTTGCCCTCAATTAATGTGAGCTAATGAGCTAAATCAGAATTTAGTGCACTTGTTTTAAACCCAAATCGAAAGTATGATATTCGATGACAACAATGGATGAACAGGAAGAGGGATGCTCTTTCACTAAAACACAGAAAACAAGAATAAGAAGGTTCTTTTTAAATACACCAAAAGAAATGTGTCTTTTGGAGCAAGTAGAAAGAAGATAATGTTACCAAGGAGAAAGTTTTAATGTGAATGCTACTAGAAGGGAAACAAACACACACAATTTTTCACCTAGGAATGAAGAAAGATGCAAGGAACCCTGAATGGGTCCCACCGGCCGTGCCAAAATGTTTCACCTGATTTCTTAGTTTTCTGAGAAGTACTTGACGAAACAGATAAGGTAAAGGGTGGTAAGAGGAATACCTATTTAAGGACGGTTGAAGGTTATATGCGCACGTATCTAAATTCTGAATCGAAGTGATTCTAAGACCTTCCTTTTGGCTAGGAGGAACTACCTGTATAAGAACCAAAACAAGACCATAAAAGAGAGTTAAGCAATATATGCAGTGGACTACCTAGCATATGCTAGATCCCGGAAGTGCGATACTTCCTAGATGGTTGTCAATCCACTGTTTAAAACAATTCAATACTGAAATAAAGTAAATATTGTCCTACTGTAGTTTAATATGATTTAGGCATCTCATACAAAGCATAATAGGCTAGATCTAATCTAATAGGCTAGGCTAGGAGGAGATCCAGAGGTCAAGTAGGTTGGTTGTAGGTGAATCTGAGCTAACAGGCTAGGTTAGATACAGATTTGAAGGTCAAGTAGGTGTTCAAGTAGGTATATGTCAAAAACAAGTTGTTATTCTGGTAGAGATCAGGCGACATAGAGACCGACCACAGTTTTATGAAACCGATGACGGTTTTATTGTAACCGGCGATGGTTAGAGATGACCAACGATGGTTAAGTCAGAGTTGGTAGAATCACACAGTCTAAGTTTTTGGAGTTTTGGGGCAAAAGTGGAGTGGATAGAAGGTGGGGATTGATCACAGAGGGGGTGTAGATATGTTGTGAAGGTTTGAGACTACTAAGGAGATCAAAATGGGAAATTGGGCCAAGTATTAAGATGATTGGGTATGGAAGGTGGCTGCAACTGGAGAAAGGGAATGGACCGAGGGTAAAATACTAGGTTCCTTTACCACAAATACTATAGATGATGATAAGAAAATGAAATATATGGGAGGAGGATATTTAGTCTTCTGTGAGGTATAGGTCTGAAGAATAATGAAGAAGTTGTTGCGTTGGAGAATGCTGGGAAGGAAGTTTCACTGTTGTGCCAGTGTATTTGGTTGCCTTTGTTGATCATAAATCAATCTTCGTTCTGTTGTCACGTCTAAAGAGATCGAACTCGAGATCAGAAGTTTTTTCCACAACAACCACCCATATTACAAAGTTGTAAATGGGTCTAAATAGACCATTTGGTCCATTCCGATATAACCGGTGTCAGTTTAGGGGAACCAACATCGGTTTAGGGAAAACTGACATCGATTTGGGCAAGATATCTTGGGTTGTTCAAAAGTATCCTCGAAAGTTGTTCTATCGTTTGATAAGGGTCTCTTCTTTTCCTCATGGTGAAAACTAACCTTAGGATGCTTTTAAATGTGAGGTGAGGGGATGGGTGTAATGTTAGGTTTTATTTAGGACATTGGTTTAGGGTTTAGGTTAATGGGTCAAATGATGGAGGTGGTTAGGTGAGGTGCATTTAATAAAAGGCAATTAATTAAATAGGTGTGTGAGGGTGGTGAATTAATTTAATATAAATAATTAAATTAATGTGTGTGTGGGTAAAAGGTCATTGACTTAATTAAAATAAGTAAATTAATATGTATGGAGGTAAATGGCATTAATTTAATTAAAGTAATTAAATTAAAATGTGTGGGGTGCAGGAGGTAGGTGATAAGGTGTTGAGGATGAGGAAGTGATTATAGGGCTTGTGTTAGGGGACTAGGGTGATTACGACATGATTTCGGTGTCTACAGGAGGAATGGGCATAGCGGTGATGGGGTCAATGTGGAAAAAATTTAATGGATTAGGGTCCGCAGCAATGGTATGTTCATATCCGTCATGTAGGAATTTAACACACCAACTGTAGATGGAACAACATGCATTGCATGAATCCAAGGTCTGCCAAGTAAGCAATTGAACTAGAATGTGGCATCGATAAAAAAGAATACAATACGAATAATTTTAGGCCTAACTTGGAGAGGTAGGGTGATAGTTTGTATACATGTGCAAGTAGTAGAATCATAGCCATGAATGACTTGAGAGGATTTATTAATTAAATATTTAGTAATGTCAATTTTCCTGGAGAGGGATAAAGCACAAATATTTATAACAGAGCCATTGTCAATGAGTACACGCTTAATATAGATGGTGCCAATAGTAGCGGTAATAAGTAAATGTGTAAATGGATTGTCAATAGCAGTAAGAGGGATATCCTCATCACTAAAAAATATAACATGTGGTATATTTTTGAGGGATTGAATGAGGTGAGTAAAGGAAACATGTGAATTATTACTTTCAATGTCGATGGAATGAAGGGCGTCCTCTAATGTATGACGAAAATCAGGTGCACTACACAATAGATCATAAAGAGAGATTTTTGTTGGTGTATTCTAAAGTTTATCAATGATTTCATAACCCTTAGTAGTGGTAGAAGGAACTGTAGAAGTGATCAACGGTGGGACATAGAAGGGTGGAGTTGTAGGAGGATGATTACGATGGGTGGTAACTACATTGATGGATGGATCAGACATTAGATTAATGAAACAAGGAGGACCTTGAGTATAAACTTTCATAAAATTAGCAGCAGTAGTATCCATGCTAGAAACCTTGGTTGGAGTAAAAGAATGATATGAATACTAAGTCATGAATTCGTAAGAAGGAGATAAAATTTGATGCATTCTCAGAAGGTGGGGTTTGAGCGGTCGAGTTCACCAAATGATTTAATTTAATTTTAATTAAATCAAAATATCACATAGTAACTGATGTATAAATGATAATGTGTAGTAATGAAACAAGTGAGATAATAATTAAAATATGAAACCCTAAACAAGAGAAGAAGGAGAGATAACTTAGCTAAAGTTGATATAATGCAATCTGAAACTGACCTCTGTAGGTATAAGTGATGAACAAGATGCAAGCATCTTCTTAATTAACCTTTGTAAACTATGGAGGTCATGAATAAGGCTAGACAAGGGCACCCATAGCAAGACAAGGATGTTTGAGCGTTAATGACTTGACCTGGGCACCCATGACCATGTAGAATATCTAGATCTTATTTATGTTGTGTCACAAGTTCTTTGATATTGATCTCTATTGATCACTTGATGTTTGCACTATGATCACAAAAGGTACCTATAACCTGCAAAATAGATGTTCACCTGCATAAGCCCATAAACCACATCAAACCTAAAAAGTAAAATGTAAAATGGGGAGTCGGACTAACCCTGATGGTCACCCCGAGAGTGAACTTACAACCGATCATTACACTACATCTCAGACTCCATGTAGTTCTTTTGAGTGTGTGTAGAAATGATGCCCTAGGGTGCCCTTATACAAGTTATACTTTATAGTGGGTTGTAGTTAGAATGTAGCAATGTAATAGAATGTGTGGATGAAATAAAATGAACTTCCCCTTCCTATGATGTGTATGCAAAGTTGCAACCCTTTTCCCTTGAATGGATTCTATATGGATGCCTTTGTGTACTTTAGGTGCCTTTTGAATGCAAGCTTAGGTGATGATAGTAATGATTAGTGCTTGGTCCTTGATTTTGAACACATAACTATATATTTATATGATTCCCTTGTTTGAATTTCATAAGTGACAATTGGAAGGTTGACCCATAAGTGAAAAAGATGTGCAAAAGATAAAAGAGACCCAAAAGGAGTGAGTAAAGTAAGAAAGTGTCAAGGGTACCTAGAGGGGGCAAGAACATTTGGGTGCAACTGTCTTAGCTAGGTATTGGTGCCTGAAGCTATGAAAGATAAACCAATAAAATTACGACTAGGGTGTAGGGTGTATAATACCCAATAGAAAACAAGAAACAATCAAAAGAGGCCAAAGATAGTTGTCAACCACTAGTTTTCTTACTTAGGAATCATATAAATGCTAGTATGCTTTTAGGACCTAGAAATGTACCCAAGTGCATGCTTTTGTGTCTATAATCATGAAGCATAGAGCATGAAGAGTGAATGCAATGAGGTTCACTTCAGATTTAGACCCTCAACATTCGAGTATGAACCGTATAACTAGAGTGTTTCATAGGATAATGGTTTGAGAACATGTGCTAGAAACATAGATCATGAACCATAGAGTGTGAATAGTGAATGTGGTGAGGTTCATGCCATACTTACACCCTCATTAGTCAAGTATGAACCATTTAACTAGAGTGTGTCATAGGTTAATGGTTTGATAATGTGTGCTAGAAAGATAGATCATGAAGCATAGAGCATGAAAAGTGAATGTGGTGAGGTTCATGTCAGATTTAGACCCTCGGCACTTGATTATGAACCGTGGAGCTAGAGTGCGTCATAGGATAATGACAATACAATGTGTGTATCAAAGGGTTGAAAGTGATTTAAAATATTAGAAATGAAGTGCGGAGCATGAAGTATGATAGTAGGTGCTAGAGACAACCGCTAGTGATAAAATAGAGGGGAAAGTACGATGCCCCCAAGTGTGCGAGGAATGGGGATCTATGTGACGAAATAGGAGAGAACTTTCCAAGGTGGAGAAGTTTGAAATGTGTTAGAAGAAAACATATGGTCATCATAATAGTAGTTAGGAGAAATATTAGTACCAAGGTTGGACTTCGAGTGGATAGGAGAAGGTCTAAAGAGGTTATCTAGAGTTTGTTGGTTTTTCTCAGAGAGTGGTTTCCGATTTGGAATTTTTAGCACCGTAGAAGACTTGAGAGGAGGAGGGGATGGACTGGTTTTTAGTGGTGGTTGCTTAATTGAAATAGGTAGCATTGTAGAAGACTTAAGAGGAGGAGGGGATGGACTAATTTTTAGAGGAGTTTGTTTACTTGGAGTTGGTAAAAATGTAGAAGACTTAAGAGGAGGAGGGGATGAACTGATTTTTAGAGGAGGTTGTTTAGTTGGAATGGTTTAGATAGGAAACTCTTGACTAACCAAAGGATAACATTAGTAACTATGGAATGATGCTCATTATATATGGAAGGACATTATTTAGGATCCCATTGGGATGTAGCAATTGAAGACATAGCAGGATGTTGTGAAGTGAATGAAATAAAATAATAATGTTCAATGTGTTTTATTCTTCATTTTAGAGCATAGTAATCATCATCATGATGTTTTTTAAGTATGTGATAATTGCAAAATGGGAGACCAATGTATTTTGCAAGCTGATAAGGAGGATAGCGATGAGTGGTTGGCAAGTTGATCAATTAGTGATTTAGGAGATCGGGAAGAATATCATGTTGCTTAGTATTTGAATCAAACTTGAGAGTTGTGGGGAGCAGTAAGGACTTGGGGTTCACTTATATGAGCACAGGTAGAAAACATAGAAGTAGAATGAGATGTAAACGGAGAACTAACATGGGCTTGAGAAGCATCCTTGAGATGTTGGATTTCACCTTTAAGATATGTAATAGTTGTTTCCAAAGCTTTATTTTTGTCTCAAAATAAATAATGTAAAGCCTGAATTAACACTAAGATGCATTGATTGGATGGAGGATTAGTACCGATAGAATCATCAGAGAGACGATCAAAAATGGAAATTACTTAAGTGGGTGGCGTACTCTAAGCGAGATATATAATGTCTAGGAATTTATTAAGAGCATCTCTGCAAGGTGGTGTATTTGAAATAAGTCATGTAAGGAGATTAGAAGATTTTTAGGAGCCATGATAGACTCAAGAATGAAACCCTAAGAAGAATGATGCAGATAAAAATAAATGGAAATAGGAACCTTGATGCAACTAGGGTTTCAGAAAAATTTGAGAGAATAGGAGAAAGAAATACTTGTGTGTTTGATCAAGAGTTGGAGTTCACCAAATTATTTAATTTAATTCAAATTAATTAAATCTATTAGTGTACAGTAATTGATATGATATATGATATACAAATAATAAATTACAATAATGACATAAGCAAAATAGCATGTAAAGTATGTAATCCTAAGCAAGGCAGAGAGATAGGGGACTTAGATAATATCCACATAATTTGGAACTCATGTAGACAAGTAAAGTGTTGAATAAAATATAGACAGTGTCATTAATGCTCACTATAAATTCTGGAACTCAAAAACAGGGAAGGATATGAGTTCCCATGGAAGGACAGGAGCACTCAGGCACTAGTAGCCGAATTTGGGCACTAGTGTCTGAACAGGTACTCAAGTTCTGAATATTTCTAGTTCAGAAGGTCTTCACTCCAATATTCATTTTGTCACTCTGACTTTGCTGTTAAGGTTTTGTTTATGCAAAATCACAACACCCCCTGAATGGTCTGATGGTTGATGGGGCATTCGGTGTGATTGCATAACACAGAGCTATTCCAAAAGTGTGGGAATTTGTAATCGAGAAAGCTCTCTAGAGAAAGGTTGGCTTCTTATTCCTAATCTTGATACCTCTCACCAAAATTACAGAGAAAACTAATCTAATCCTACCCTAATGCTTTCCAAGGAGACAAGGATAAAAGGATTGCATGAAAAGTAAATCTATTCTAAGTGGAGGTGATGCACCAATAAGGAATGTTGGATAATTTTACACTGCATGGGAATGAAACAAGCAAATATGTAGAGGGTTATTCAACAACCACATATCAAAACACCTATTGCAAACCAAATCACCAATAAGACACAATCCATTGAGATCTTGCAATAACAATTTAACAATGCACAATAACCTTAACTATAATGAGAGATCAGATAAGACACAAAAAACACAAAAGAGGGTTGAGAATCATCCACAAGTTTGTTTTTATTGCTCCAAAATTTTATAGAGTACATTACGTAGGGGCCAAAAGGCATAAAATTTACATTACAATGTTCAATGGGAGGCTTGAATATCCATTGATTTCTTATAGACAAGGAAGAAGGGAGGGGAAATTGTAAAATATCCAACCTTTTTAATTAAGCCCCTCCTTACAATTTATAGAAGAAATTTCAAAGAGTGAGGAGAGACTAAAAGTAAATTCAAATTGCCTCTAATACCCATAAAAATCATTTTTTATCCTGTAATGAGTGCATGAAGATCTGCAAAATCCATCCTTGATTAATGACATTGCCTTGTGCAGGAAGAAATTGGCTCTGATTTGCACCTAGGTGTAGTCTCCTAGCTCCTGTAAATTCATCATGATTTTATTCTCCACCTAGAAAACCTCATTAATTTCCTATCTCAGACCACTCCATGTCTTAGAGATCAAAAATAGCTTTCCATCAACTATAAGTTTATGAAATTTTGTTAAAAATGTAAAAGTTATTCAAATTTTAGTATGGACAAATGGGCCATGATTTGGCTCCTTCCTTCTACCCATCGAGATCCCATTAATGTCACTCTCACCTCCACATGCCCAAGAATTCAATCACATAATAAGGTCTCATTGCACACTACCCCTACATGTTTCAATGTGACCTTGTTTTCCCATAACTCACCTACCGCTATGACTCAACGCATTTCAATATAGACATCGAGCGAGCTTTGTTTAATTTTTTCTTAGGGTAGGAGTTCCATGTTTTTAGGGTTTCAGACCCAATGCTTCAAACATCATGAGCTCCACATTTCAGACTTATGCCACCCTAAAATCTGAAACAACCTCCCTCCTACCTCAACGTGAAACCTGTCACCCCCTCAAGTCTAAAAACCCCTTTTTGGACTTTGGGATCCCTTGCCTTTCAAACATTGCTAGACTCACCCGCTTTGGACATTTCCACTCACCGATCTCTAAATAAATCCTCCTGATCTCCAAAAACGCTCCCATCCAAAGTCTGAACTTCAGAACTCTATGTTTACTCCGCAAGGGGAGCTTGACTCCTCAAGAGTTCTTCCTTTGGATCTTCGGAGACCTGCCCGCTCAGTTTGGGACCTCCATCTCTATGATTTTTCGACATTTTTAAATCTAGCCTTCCTGGGAACCAAAATTATACTATAGTCTAAAGTGTTCATGACTTTAGGCTCCTCCCAATCTACATCCTTTACTCGATCACCTCTTATGATGAGCTGTCATCTTCACCCCATGGTGACTCCAACTCGTGCCCCGATGAGTTGCCCTCACTGTCATATCTCATGGATCTCTCCATATATCTTGATCTTATTCATCCAATCGCCAATGGCTTGACATGGCCAACCTTTCCTGCATGCACTACTCCAGCCCCAGGATCTTAACTCAGCTCATCCCTGAATCTCCTGCGCTTAATCATATAACTCATCGGGATAAGCTATGATTCCATCATTTTGTCTTTGAGCTCGACTTCAACGATCTGCCACCATGGGTTCTTGAATTCAAATGGCTCCGGTGAATTTTTCTTAGTTCCTCGGCCATCCAATGTCTATCATGGTGAATCGACCTCATTTATTCAACCCATTTCATCCCTTCTAACTCGATACTAGTCAATGCTCCCTCATTATGAGCTTAGAGAATCGATTTGCTTCCCTGATTTTTATCCACGTCCATTCCCGCCACTCGAGATGAATCTATTCCCAACACTTAACTCACCTCAGAGCTCAACTGAGTGGCCCTTTTATATTTCCTTCCAATCTGACTTGGCTCAATGTAACCCTCCTCAACATTTTGGCTCACCAAGTAGCTCACCAACTACTCAGTGGAGCTCACTCCTTCTAACTTGTCCCCTAATGCAAACTTCATAGCTCGGTGGTCCCAATGAGTCCCAAATGTAAATTTTTATACCACCCAGAGCTCTAACTTGGGAATTTTTCCAATTTCATCATGTGAAAGGCCTGATGGGACTGCATGTAAGGGGTTTTGAGGCTCAATATATTCTTCCTTTGATTTTTCTCATTTTGGCTGGGTGTGGGCCCACAGGGCCCACATTTCATCATTTTGCCAAATTGATCTTAAGGGTCAAAACCTAGAAGAGGAAAAAATCCTCAATTATGATTTTCACTCCCAGAATTTCCCTGAATGTGCTCCTGAGACCTTGAAAACTGTCATGTAACCTAGTTTCATCCTTAGGGGATCATCCATTGTCTATGTCCTGTTAGGTCCCTATTGTCCAATTTTTCCTAAGGGGAAAAATTGGATAACAATTTAGTGACTCGTGGGGACATCTTCCTGTTAGATGTTTATATACCAGTAGCCTTGACATGTCCATTGGGCACAGAGTCACAACTGATAACCTGTAACTGATCTAGACCTGAAAATCACTACCCCTGAAACCAACTGCTTACACTCAGTGGTTTTATAAGAAAATCTTGAAGTTAAAATTTGAGAGAGTGGAAAATTGTCTAAACCTAGGATTTTCACCTGTTCCTCTCTATAACCTTTGATTTGTAGGACTAAAAATGAACTTTTAAACCTGTCCCAAAACTGTGATTCTTGCCAAGTATGAAGCACACAAAAAATGATGATTGCTTGGCATGCATAGCACACTACAAAGTTTTTAAATAAGACATTATCTGAGTTAAGACATCATGGAACTCTATTAAATTTTGATTTTTCTCTTTCTTCTGAATGATTTCCACTTACTCTCATATACTTTTCAGCTTAAACAAACCTGAAAAGTGAGCAAGAGAAATTTGAGGTTTCTTCTGCTTTTAACCATGAGGAAACCACTGGTTGGGAGAGGATACTGCTTGAAGACCCTCACCTATGTGATTGATCTTGAAGGACTCAAAGAATGAAAACTTAGTAAAACTTGTCCTTAATCATGATTTTAGTTGCTCTGCATTTATTTTCTCTTGGAATTTGCAACTTTTCCCACAAGTATGAACTTCTGTCTTTCTATAACATTCCTCTTGGGAGGCACATTAAATTGCACAATGATATAACTAGGAGAAATAAAAACCTGTGCCAAAGGAATTTAGGGAAATTGAAACCTAATCTACAACAAGAAAATGTGCATACGCACTTAGAGGAATTTAAATTCCTAAACTAATATGTACAAGGGTGAGAATTTTCCTTTTAGTAGCAATGTTTAAGATAGATTCCATTAACCGGAATCAGAAGTTCCTCTCCATCCAAAGTATAAAGTTTGAAGGCATTGCTACTCTTACATCCTGTGACCATGTAGAGGCCACTCCAAATGGCATCAAACTTGGAATGTCTACCTTTGTTTTACCCGATCTACATCCCATTTCAGAACCAAGGTCCCCTTCCTGGGAGGTCCTTGCTTTGGCTCTCTTATCAAATGACCTCTTGACTAAGGACTTGATCCTTCTCCATGGTTTGCATTGTATACTCTCTTGTTTCTTCCAATTCCATCAGCTCCACATACCTAGCTTCCATAGGTTCAAATTCAGACAACTCTAGTTGTTTCATGAGCTCCAATGCTAGCAACTCTAGTGATATAGGCAACACTTACTTCTTTCCCGTAGACCAACTTGTATGGGGAGAGTTTCATATTGACATCTTAGGTGTTATCCTATCAACCCACAAGGATGATTTGAGCTTGGTATGCCATGTCCTCTGATTTTCATCCAGAGTCCTCCTGATGATCTTTAGTAAATTCTTGTTTGTGGACTCTTCTTTCCCATTACCCTCGGGGTAATAATTAGAAGAGGTGCTCAAATAAATTCCATTCCTAACATCCCATTCTGTGATCTTTGAACCTAGGAATGCTAGAGCATTATGTGATATGATAGTGGCTGGTACACCAAACCTTGTCACTATCCCCTCATAGAAGTCTAGTATGCTAGACTCATTTTCTTCCTTGAGTGCTACCACTTTCAGTCCACTTGGTGAAATAGTCTATTGCCATGAGAATCCACTTGTGACCTTGGATTGAATTTAGATTGATGACCCCAATGAAGTCCAATCCCCATTGCATGAATGGTTAGTCAACTTAAATTAGATGCAATAGAAGTGTATGCTAGCCTCTCCTTGCCTATGAAGAATGCACATTTTTTACATTTCTTGATCCATGTATAGCAGTCACTGAACATTGTGGGCCAATAATAACCCACCTTCATTATTTTGAGAGTTATTACCCATGGAGTGGGAAAAATGACCTCTGGCCTCTCCATCGTGAAACTCATGTAGCACCTTTTCAATTTGACTTGTTCCAATACACCTCAATAGGACTTCATTGATGTCTTTCTTGAACAAAACATCTGTCAATAAGCACATATGGAATGGATTGAAGTCAAAAATATATCCTCTTTTATTTTCTCATCTCTAGAGGGCATAGACCTGTTTGTAGGAAATGTATCATGTTCCTGAGTCCAACAATGGAGTAGGCACATTATCATTTTGCTTGTTCCTGATTATCCTGTAGAACTAAAATAACTTCCTTTTCCTCATCTACCTCAATGTTGAATAGAAGCCATCTTGTTCACACAATCCCTTTCCACAGACCAATTTAGTGACCTTGATTTCAATTTCATATTCCATGACATGGTGATCCATCCTTCCATTTTCTCATTCAAGTCCTTATTCAAGAGGAAATCCTTGACTCCCGCATGGGATACCAATAGCCGAATCCTGTTGTTTGAAACCAAATGCTTAAATTTCTTCAAACTCCTTATGACTGCGAGGACATGTTTCTCAATGAAGGAGTATCTCACTTCATATTCCTCCAAGCCTTGACTGAAAGAAGGGAACCAGTTGTTCAGATCCTTCTTTGTTCTGTGTACACTAGGATTGTGGAAATTGTATATGAACCACTGAAGGCATAGAGCATGAACTATTTGCAAAAGTTTGTATTGATGAGAGGTTGGGGCTTGAGATATAGCATTTTTTATAGCTTCAAAACTTATTTTTCCCTCCGCTATCCATTTAAATGCCATGTTCTTTTTCAAAATTAGCGTTATTATTTTGACAAGAGCCTAAAAATATTGGCACGAATCTATGGAAAAAATTAATTCTCCCCAAGAAGCTCTAGAGAGCCTTCTTATGACTTGGAAATGGAAATGCTCAAATTGCTTTAACTCTCTCTGGATCAATTGTCAACCCCTCTTTAGACACAATGTGACCTAGGAGTTTGCCTTCGTGAGCTAGGAATATACATTTTTTCAGGTTTAGGGACACTCTGAATCTCTAAAACCTTTAAAACCCATCTGAGATGGAAGAGGTGACTTTCCACATTTTTGGAAAACACAATGATTTCATCTAAGTATACAAGAAATATCTTGTTTATCAACCCTTTGAATGCCATGTCCATTACTCGTTGAAATGTTGCTCTAGTGTTTAACAACTCTAATGGCATTTTCTTGTAGGCATAGGTGCCCCATTTGGTGGTGAAAGTCATCTTGAATTGGTCATATTTTTTCACCATTATATGATTATAGTCTGAGTATCCATCTATGAGAGAGAATCTTTCTGAACCGACTACCACCTGTAAGATTCACCATAAATGGGAGTGGATAGTGGTCTTTGAGAGATGCCCTGTTTAGGTCTCGGAAGTCCATGCATAACCTAATTTCTCCATTTCTTTTCCTAAATGGCACCAGATTTGTGACCCAACTTGAGTGTTTGATCAAAAATATGATACTTTCCTTAATGAGCTTATTCAGCTCTTTCTTCATTAAAGGCTCAATATGAGGGTTGACTAGTCTTTGTTTCTATCTGATAGGCTTAGCTTCCAGATCCGGTTCAATTGTATGTTGTGCCAACTTAGGATTCAATCCTTTCATGTCCTCATAGCTCCAAGCGAAGACATCTGGGAACTCTTGGTAAAGTTGTATGAAATAAGATTTTTCCTTTTGAGTGCTTACTTTGCCAATTTGGAGTGTTTTGTGTGTTTTACCTTCTCCGACTGAAATAGGTTCTGAGTCTTCTCCTTTGACCTGGATGTTTTCTTTCTCCTTCTAGAATTGGTCATTGGGATTGAAAATTGATTCCAATTTCACCAAGACCTTTGGAAGCTTGTTTTTCCGTAGCTGCAATACTTGATCCCCATACTACTACTCTAATTTATCTTGATTTCTAGTTGAGAACTCAACCTCTTCTTATAAGAAATTGATGATATGTTGATCATTCTCGAACACTTTCTAGTTTGTTGCTATTATCTAGAATTGTTGGCCTCACAATATCTTTGTACGAGGCTACCTTTTATCCCTTTTGATATTATCAACTATATCGAATGCGGCCCCAATTGCTACAAGTATATCTGTAGCTTTGTTCTTCTTTCTTAGGTATGGACTCAATGTTGAATGCTTCAAAGTCCTTAATGAGATCCCATACCATATTTTTGTAGCTATTGAGTAGGATCATTCTTAGCAAAATTCTATCCTCTAACTTGATTGACAATTAGGTAACTATCTTTGAACACTTGCAAGTTCTTTATACCTCTTTTCCTTATCCAATGAAGTCCATGAATCAAAGCCTCATACATTTTTGATTTGTTTGAACATGTGAACTGAAAATGAAAAGGATAAATAGTACTTAATGATTTTTGGTGAAACCAACATTGCACCTCTTCTAGCACCTTGCTTGCTTCTTCAACCATCGAAAAAGAGATAACATACTTCGTTGTCATCTTTATCTTCTAGCTTGGTGATGCTAGGGATAGGTGGGTTCTCTTTATGCAAGCAATAAATGCCCAATTCAGCTTCTTCCATTTTCTTGTATGGATCAAAAGCATTTCTTTTGTTTTCCCACTCATCTAATGTCAAATCTGGAATGCCCTCAACTTTAGTACCTATTTCTGGATCATTTGAGCACTCTTCTTGATCAATGGTTGAGCATTTTGCATTGATAGGAATTGGCACATGAGGCTCAATGTGAAAGTTTACAATTAGTTCTGACCTAATTGTGGCCTTAGCTCCATATCTCATTCTTAATAGCACATGTGACTAGTCTTCTTATATATACCCACCAATTTTAGTTTTGAAAAAACTTAATAAGCATAAGGCAAAAAGTGGTGGCAAGTCAATTATAGACACATCATGCAAAACTGTGACATTTGGGCAAGCATGCAGCATAAGACTTAATCCTTTAATGACTCCAACTGTTCCCATTATTTTCTCATCTAGTTGCACTACTCCTTTAGAGACTAGTTCATACTTTAGGCCCAATTGATTTGTTATTTGCTTTGGCATTACCGACCTGCTTTCCCTAGAATCGATCATGCAATTGTGTACCAAGTGGTTCCCGAAAATCAATAACACATAGAATGGAAGAGGCTTCAAATTTTTACTTGGTTGACCCCCTTCTTGCAACACTGCATTAGTGAGAACCTTCTCCTAATTTTTTAGTGATCCATTCAAGGTGGACCAATTGGCCATTGCAGCTTACAACAAATCTCGTTGTCCTGGGATTGTTAGTGACTCCCACATGGAAATTCTCACATCCATTTTTTCATTTGATCAATAATTTTGAAGGGGTGGATTATCCTTTTGTTTCCCCTTTCTTGGTACAATATTTTTTGGAGCTTGAATAGGCACATGTGCTCTGCAACAGGTGCCTTATGCTGATTTTGTTGGGTTTGAGGATGCTCTTGCATTGCTAACTTGCTTGTGGGGTGAGAGTAGGTTGAAAAAAATCGGTCTAGATGGCTTTCCTTCTTCTATGTTCCTCTTATTTGATCATGTACTAGCAGCTACACCCTGGAAAAGATGTTGATTAACTCCAAAAAATAATTTGTTTGCTAATTGACTAAAGTGGTTTCAGTTGAAGGTGCCTCTTGCTGGGTTTTTTGCTGCTGATTTTCTTCCTCACTTGGCTCTTGGGACACACCGACCATTTAAACCATTAAGTCCTAATTCAATGCACCATTGAAGCATGTTGATTAATTATGAGGCAGATTGCATGGGTAACACCATTCATATTCCTAAGAAAATTTGTTTCGAGTTGGAACCAAAGCCCTAGATGTTGAGAACTGCATTTGGATTATACAATTGGCATGGTCTGGCAACTTGAGGTTGTCCTTGGTTCTAATTTTGATTTGCAGCCTGAGATGGTGGCCTATTTGACTGAAAAGGAGGCCTATTTGACTGACCTTGAGTCTGATATGGCCTAGAACTCTGAGCTTCTTACCTCTTAATAGTAAATAGTTCATTCCATAGGTTTTGTAGTTGCTTCATAACTTCCTGAAGTTTTTGAGAAGTACTTAAAGAAGTAGAAGCCTCATTATTGCTCTAATTCCTAGGGTTTGGAATGGGATTCAACTCAGGTATTTGACTAGTTGTAGGAGTTCCTATTTCTAGATATAGAGGCATAGGTGGCCTAAGTGCAAGCTTTCCTACTTGAATCAAGTAGTTCTCCACCCTGATAGCTATGTTATAGGCCCTTGGTAGTGGTTTCCCTCCCATTGACTGTATCATCATGGTTATGTTTGAATTTAGGGCCTTCAAGAAATAGGTGAATGCACCTTGGATAGTTGGTCTCATAGCCACTTGGATTCTATCCCATGTCTTTTGGAATCAGAAATTAAAATCTGTCATCTTCTCAGTTGGAGCTCTCTTGATTGTTATCAATTGTTCCAATAAAGACAGATTGTCTGCCCTTTCTCTGAATTGATTGCAGAGAGTCATGCACAACCGGTCCCAATTTTGAATAGACCTTGTTATTAGGCTACTAAACCATTTCAAAGCTTTACCTTTGAAACAAGATGCCAATAATTTGACTGCAACATCCATCTCATTGATTTCATGAATCACACAGACATTTGCAATGTCTTAGATGTGATCAATAGAATTTGTATGATTTTCTCCTGTAAAGTAGGGAATATTTTTCAATGTTATAATCGATATTTGATTTTCTGCATTTAGGGCAAGTGGGATACTACCTGTGAAGTTCACAAATGGATTTTGTGGCACTGAATGAGCCATTATGAATAGTCTGATGACCCTAGTTGACTAAATGAAGGGTCTAACAGGTAGAGGTGTAGATAAAGTCTCTGTTAGGTGGAGATGGTTATCTTTGTGTTATTATTCCTCTCCTTCCTCTACCTAGAGATAATTGTAGGTACATAAATATTCCTTCTTCTCTTATCTCAGACCTGGTTTGAGTTCTTCTCATACTCGAGTAACTTGTGTTGTTACACCACTAATTTCTAACCCTAGGATTCACCATATGTGTTAGGAAATGAGCCTCTAATGGTTAGATTTTTACCAAGGCACACACCAACCTCGATACAATGTAGAAAACAACTGTGAAGGACTTAAATGTTCATTTTCATAATTGAAACCTTTACTTACAACAGCCAATCCCAAAATTTAGAGAATCTTGAAATTGAAAATCTCTGAAACCTGAAAGTTGCAAAACTTCACAAGTTCCAAAACTTTGGAAATGAGAAAACCTCATAAATCTGAAATGTCTGAATTCATAAATTTGGAGAAGCCTGAAATCTTGAAACCTGAAATTTGGAAATGTCTGAAATTCTGAATTGGTAAAAACCAAAAGGTCTGAAATCTCAAATCCCGAAGTGTAAAAATCCCAAAATTCTAAAAATCAAAATTTCAAAAATTTGATAATACCCTTTTGAATTTTAGACCCTAATCTATCTACTAGTGAAATTTGGATGTGTTTTGCTCATGAAAATCCTTTGAAAATTGATTTTGGAACTTTGCCCCTATGGTGAAAAGTCTGAAATTGAAAATCTGTAATTTTTGAGGTCCAAATTTCTTGAAAATCCCTTCAAATCTTGTGGAAATGATTGTTTGTCCCACCAGGAGTGCCAAAATTGTTTATGCAAAATCACAGCACCCCTGAATGCTTCTTTTGTTTTTGGGGGATTTGGTGTGATTACACAACATGGAGATATTCCCAAAGTGTAGGACTTGCAAACAGGAAAGATCTCTGGAGAAAGGTTCACTTCCTATTCCTAAATCTTGACACCACACACCCAAATTACAGAGAAAACTAATCTAATCCTACCCTAATATTTTTCAAGGAGATAGAGATAAAAGGATTGCGTGAAAAGTAAATCTATTCTAACTAGAGGTGATGCAACAATAAGGAATGTTGAATATCTTTCACTTGCATGGGAATGAAAATAATCAAGATTGAATATGGTGATTAAACACCACATATCAAAATAATTGATACAAATTCATTCACTAAATAAACACAACCATTGAGGTCTACAATAACAATTAAACCATGCACAACAACCTTAACTATAATGAGATTTCAAGAAAGATAAAATAAACACAAAAGAGGGTTGATAATCATCCACAAATCTATTTTATTATTCCAAAAGTTGATACGGTGCATTACACGGGGGCCAAAAGACATAAAAATTGCATTATAATTTCAATGGGAGGCTTGAGCTCCACATACTTCTCATAGACAAGAAAGAAGGGAAGGCAAAGGCAAAATATCCAACCTTTTAAATTGAGCCCATCTTTACAATTTATATCAAAAGATTTTGAATAGAGGGGAGAGAAAAAGAAATCTAAAATTTCCCTATTACCCATAAAAAATCATTATTTATCCTGCAATGAGTTCTTGAAGATCTGTAAAATCCATCCCTGATTAATGACACTACCTTATGCAAGAAGAATTGGCTCTTATTGCTCCTGGGTGTAATTCCTAGATCCTATACCTTCATCATGAATTTTACCCACCAACCTCATTAATTTCCTATCTCAAGTCTAAAAATTTTGGACTTTGGGATCCCCTGACTTTGGACATCCCAATTCACCCGCTTCAGATGTTAATGCCCACCAATCTCTGAAAATCCTTGCCCTTGATCTCCAAATGGCCAAACATCTAAATTTTAAAGTCTTCGAACTTCAAACTGTTTATTCTCTTTGATTAACTTGAATCTCAAGCTTTCTTCCTTTTGTGTCTCCTAACCAATTTGGCCCCTCGCCGACCTCCATCTTTGCAACTCATTCAGCCAAACCCAAGCCTTCCTTCCCTGCATCACCATCTCGTTAAGCCCTCCATGAATTCATCGCTCGATCCTTTATTGTTGACGTCAAGCTCATTGCACCTGTGTCGAGTTGAATCAGCCCTCATGGTCAACTTCATTCAACTCAGCTTCAATCAATCTTGATGTCACCATGCCAATGCACATACCATACCCATGAATAGGGTATTTCCACGGGATTCTCATTCAGGAGCTTAAGCTCAATCTCAAACCACCCACCTGACCCTCAAAAACCCCAAAGCGGGCTCCTAAGTTGATCCCATGTTTTCTTAGTTAGCATCGTCCCTTTACATTTCCATCTAACTCACCACTAACCAACCTCAAACTCGCCTGAGTCGGCGTCTTCTACTTTGCCAATTCACTCATGGCTCGGTCTCCAACCCGAGTGGGCTCTCCCCAACGCTTCACCTGCCTCAATTTGCATGAGAAAGTTCCCATGCAGTGACTCCTTCAAAGATTTTGATGGATCATCATTGCAACATGGCGAGCTCCCCTCTAACTCACCCCTGCAATGCCTAGCTCTATCTCGGCGAGCTTTTTTTAGATCAATGGCCTCTATAAGGCCCAAATGTGAATTTTTTAAACCCAAATATCTCAACTTAGGAATTTTTTGAATTATTTTATGTCAAAGGCTTGACTGGGAGTGCATACAAGAGGTTTTGAGGCCCAACATGTTCTTCCTTCTATTTTGTTGGTTTTGGCTAGGTGTGGACCCATGAGGCCCACATTTCATCATTTTTTAAAGTTATCTTAAGGGTCAAAACCCAGAAGAGGAAAAATTCCTCAATAGTGATTTTCACTCCAAAATTCCTTGAATGTGCTCTTGAGACCCATAGAAACCTCCTGTAACCAAATTCCATCCTTAGGGATTTGTCTGGTGTCCAGGTACTGCTAGGTCCTTGTTGTCTAATTTGGCCCAAGGAGAAAAATTGGATAACAGGTTCTAATCGCACCTATAACCTATAAAACAAATTGTCTACATGCACATGTCCAAAAATCACATCAAATCTAATAAAAAATATGCAGAATGTGGAGTTGGAATGACCCTAACAGTCACCGAAAGAGTGAACTTACTTCCGAGCATTGCACTATATCTTAAACCGCATGTAGTTCTTGTGTGTGTGTAAGAATGATGCCTTAGGATGCCCTTGTGTAAGTTGCACTTGATAGCAGTTGTACCTAGAATGTAGCAATGTAACAGTATGTGTGGATGGAATAGAATAGACTTCCCCTTCCTATGTTGTGTATGCAGAAGTATGTAACCCTTTTCCCTTGAATGAGTGCTATATGGATGCCTTTGGAGTGCTTTAGTGCCTTTGGAATGCAATCTTAGGTGATGATAGTAATGTTTAGTGCTTGGCCCCCTATTTTAAACACATAACTATGTATTTATATAATTCCCTTGTTTAAATTTAATAATTCATAACTAGAAGGCCAAATCATAAGTGAAAAATATTCCCAAAAAGATAAAAGAGACCCAAAAAAGTGAGTAAGGTAGAAAAGAGTCAGAGGCATCCAGAGGGGACAGAAGTGTCTGGGCACTGTTTTCCTAGCTAGGCGTTGGTGTCTGAATCCATAAAATATAAATCATTAAAGTTTTGATTGGGTTGTAGGGTGTTGAATACCAAATAGAAAACAAGATACAAAGAAAATATGCCAAATATAGTTGTCAATCACTAGTTTTCTTTCTTAAGAATCATGTAAATGCTAACATGCTTTTTGGACCTAAAAATGTACCCAAGTGCATGATATTTTTTTTACAGATACTAAGAGTGCAAGATAAAGATGTTGATAGAATCTCAGTAATTGGATCCTAATATGACATTCCCCAAGAAATTAAAAAATGTTAGGACCAACATGTCAAGCTCGTGGTTAGACCTATCATACCAGATAATGCAACTTGTTGGCAAGTTTTTGACAATGATAGGTAAATTATAATATTTTATAAGATGAGGCAAAGTAATCTATTGGAAATCAGTCAAGACTACAGGAGAAATATGAGGATCAGATCCTCCAAATCAAGACCAAAAAACTACCTAAGGGATTAATCACCTTGGAAAGCGTTTTTAACCTTGATGATTAGTTCAAAGGGGAGAAAATAAACATAATTGTCAAGGAGTAAAGCTATGATCTAGTGGCCATTCAAAGAGACAAGTCTTTAGAAATTGATGTAACACCTATGGTATATCATGCATTCATTGTAACCTTTGACTCAATACTTCCTTAGCTCGGCCTCTAGTCCACCTAATCCATTTATTTTCTTGTATTTAGATACCCATTTTTTATCTTGGTTCTTGATCTAGACTTTTTTATCTAATGATCTTGGTCAACCTCTCTAGTGCAAGCTTTGGCATCATCCAAAAATGAGCATCGATAAGATTTGGTAATAGTACTCTTACCTTTAATTGTAGACCACCATGTCTAGTTCCTAGGTGGTAGTGACTATATGAGCTTTATTCTTAGTCCTTCAAGCTTACCTTGTCATCCAAGATTACACTCACCTAGATGCCTAGGATGTTCAAGCACAACTTTGGGGATTGAATTAATTCCTCATCCCTTCAACCTCTCCATTATCTAACTACAATTTGATGATCTCCTTATGTTATATTATCAGTTGGAAGAGGAAGTTTGGTTCAAATAATGGCTTTTCAAGACCCTATTAATGACTACACTCCTTAAGTTAACTCTGTTAGGATTTGAAACAGAGCACTATCAGATTCTCATGGACTCTAAACCAATTTCAAATTGTATAAGAAATTTATAGGTCTTTCTTGGACATTCCTAGATCTTCCCTGAAGAGTGGGGACTCCACAATAACACAAAAATTAACTTAAACCGACATGCACTGTATTTTCAGGCTTACCACGACTATGCAAAAAAAAATGGTAATAAATTCTCATTCTATTCAAAATGAAATGACCCCATTCCTTTTGCAACATGTGGATGACCCACTCACAGAGATTTCTTCCATTTTTTATTCATTTTCGTTGGTGAAAACATGATTTTGGTGATTTTTACCTCTTGAAAAACCCTAGTTTTAGGGTAGCACGACTGTCATGACCCAAGAGACAAAAACAACCGATTCTCACTCAAATTTAAGTCTTTTTCAAATCTACCAAGTTTGAGAGAAAAATTAAACCATGAATAAGCTTTTCCAATCTTATGAAAAATCTCTAAAATCCTCCTACAACACGAGTTACAGTCCTGAAGATGTAATTAGCAACATCAAAAATTGTCTACTCACCTTCAAGGCTCAGTTCACTTCCTGTAGGGTCATGTGGACACTCAAAAACTTTCTATCTTACCCGAGAAACACATTTCCTTCTCAACATGTATTTCTTACTTTCAATCTTCATACTCTACATTCTCAGCACGAAGAGGTCTGATTGTGTCTAAAGTTCAATGAAGAAATAAACTTCTTTTGTCCATGAGGGTTTTAGGGCTTCCCTGAAGATATTAGAAACATGTGATTTAACTCTTATAACACCCTTTTTCCCTTTCAATCCATTGTCTTCTTCCTTGTGCATAGTTTATATTCCATTGTCCCTTACATTGATCAAGTACAGGTTTCTTTCTTTGTCTAATCTCTTCACACATGAAACTCACAGATTATACATATAAATACCACCAAAATGAATCATTTACAAAGTCTCTTCCCTACATTTAATCCTTATGGATATGTTAAACACTTTAGATGGCTATGAAAATCATGAACACACCATTCACAGTAGACATACACAAAATTTCTTATTTGGAGCTCCAAACTTAGTTTTCATTAATTGATCAATGAATAAATCAATTACAAAATTAAGACATATACCACCCCCTCGAATACTCTCTTGTAACTACCTTCATAACTCAAGGTTACATGTGAAAATTTTCATGAAGAGGCTTAAGTGGTTATTTGATGGTCTCATGCAAAGAAGGAGCTCACAACCAAGTATAAGGTATACACCAAAATATCACTTAAATGAGATGTCACCACTAAATTAAGACCCAAAACATGCTAGAATGCACCTAAAAACCCCCCTACACCTAATGAGAAAGCCAACATTAATTGTACTAACCCTAGTCTAGCCCATGGAGTGATGCTCTTGCATCAAAAATTAGAAAGGTATGTAGCAGTTCTAAAAAGCAATCTCTTATTGACCTTTACAAGGATCATGATTACGTGTTTTCTTAGAGTTATGAAGATCTTAAAGTTTTGATCCAAACCTTGCACAACATACCATTGAATTGGATCCCAACACAAAGCCTATCAAGCAGAAACATAGACCTACCAATCCAAAGGTGGAGCCCTTGATGAGAAAAGAATTGACTAAGCTCATGGAGGCAAATATCATTTTCCCAATCAAGCATTCTTCTTGGGTGGCAAATTTGGTTCTAGTCAGGGAAAAGAAAGGGGAGATTAGATAGTGTGCAGACTTTAGGGACTTGAACAGAGCATCTCTGAAAGACCATTATCCTTCCATCCAATGAACAAATCCTTCAAACAGTGGCCGGGGAAAAGAGATTTTCTCTCTTAGATGGTTATTCAGGGTACAACAAAGTCCTTGTGTAAGAATTAGATCAGTTCAAGACAACCTTCACCACCAAGTGGGGTACTTATTCATAATATGCCTTTCGGGTTAACAAATGTTGGTGCAACCTTCCAAAGAGCAATGGATATGGGCTTTAAGGGACTAGTTGGTGACATGATCTTGGTATATTTGGATGACATAACCGTCTACTCAAAACACACAAGCGAACATTTGAATCATTTGAGGAAGCTATTTGATAGATGCCAAGAGTTTGATGTTTCCTTGAATCCTATGAAGTGTGTGTTTGTTGTTCATGAAGGAAAGTTACTAGGACATGTGGTGCCAAAGTCCAGATAGAGTGAATGCAATTGTCTCTCTCTCTCTCTCTCCCTAAGCACAAGAAAGGTTTGCAAAGCTTCTTGGGAACAATCAATTTTGTAAGAATGTTTATTCCCAACTTTGCTACTTTAGCTAAACCTCTTATTTCTATGCTCAAGAAGAATGTTGCCTTTAGCTGGTTAAATGAAGGAAAAAAACAGTTTTGAAAATATCAAGAAAGCCTTTTCTGAGCCCCCCACTCTTATAAACCTTGATTATGCTAAGGATTTTATCCTTTATGCATTTGGAGGAGGGTGACAACATTTCTGCCATCTTGGTTCAACAAAACAATGATTTAATGGAGCAACCTATAACTTTTATTATTCAAGCACTCAAAGATTATGAGCTTAGGTACAATTTTGTTAAGAAACAAGTCTTTGTTGTCATCCATGCACTTAAAAAATTCAAACACATGCTTTCAAATAATAAGATTCAGCTGATAGTGTCTCATCAACGTGTGAAAGACCCTCCTCTTGAATAAGGATATGAATGAAAAGAGAACTGGGTGGATCATCAAGGTCATGGACTATGATGTTCATATCAAGGTCACCAAGCTTGTGAGAGGCAAAGGGTTGTGTGAACAACTTGCAACAGATTTGGGAGTTGATAAGGAGGTTTGCATGTTATAAGAAGACCATCCACCTCCTCCCCATGTTCTTAATAGCTGGTACCAAGATATGATGAATTTCTTACAAACTGGTGGCTATGCTCAAGGTTTGAACAAGGCAAAAAGAAGATACTTCAGATTGCAATCTATTCCCTATGTGCTCATAGATGGCATCTTGTTTAAGAAGGAAATCAATGGTGTTCTTCTGAGATGTGTTAATGCTAATCAGATAAGAAAGATTTTGCAGGAGTTCCTCCTCTTGAATAAGTATGTGAATGAAAAGAGAGTTTGGTGAATCACCAAGGTCATGGAGTATGATGTTCATATCAAGGTCACCAAGCTTGTGAGAGGCAAAGGGTTGTGTGAATAACTTGCAACAGATTTGGGAGCTGATAAGGAGGTTTGCATGTTATAAGAAGACCAACCACCTCCTCCCCATGTTCTTAATAGCTGGGTACCAAGATATGATGACTTTCTTACAAACTGGTGGCTATCCTCAAGGTTTGAACAAGGCAAAAAGAAGATACTTCAGATTGCAATCTATTCCCTATGTGCTCATAAATGGCATCTTGTTTAAGAAGGGCATTAATGGTGTTATTCTAAGATGTGTTGATGCCAATCAGATAAGAAATATTTTGCAGGAGTTCCATGATGGACCAGTGGGAGGACATTTTGCCCCAAGAGCCACAACACTCAAGATCATGAAGGGTGGATACTATTGGTCTAATATCTTCAAGGATTGCCATGCATGGATTAAAAAATGCAAGAATTGTGCTTTCTTTGTAGGGAAAGAAAAACTTGCAGCCCTTCCACTCCACCCTATTTTAGTTGAGCAACCATTTATGCAAATGGGGTTTGGATTTTATGGGGGTGATTAACCCACATTCAACCTTGGGGCACAAATGGATACTGACTGCAACTGACTATTTTACCAAATGGACTGAAGCTGCTGCTCTGAAGGAAGCAAATGAAGCTAGTATCCCGGATTTCTATGAGGGAATTGTAACCAGATTTGGGGTCCCTTACACAATCATATTAGCTAATGCTTTGGCGTTCTTGGGAACTGAAATAAATGATTTGAATATGAAAAATAAAATTCATCTAAGCACATCTTCTAACTATTACCCCCAAGGAAATGGGCTTGCTGAATCAACAAACAAGAGTCTTCCAAGGATTATTAAGAGGACCTTGGGAGAGAATCAAAGAACATGGCACACAAAACTGAAATAAGCCTTGTGGGATGATAGGATTACTCCTAAGAGGTCAACTGACAACTCAACATTCAAACTTGTTTATGGCAAAGAGGCAAGATTGCCAATCTCCCTTGAGCTTCTAGCCTTAGAACTCATAAACCAACTCGAGATGTTTGAGGAAGAAGCAATGAAGGTCAGATATGTAGAGCTGATGGAGCTAGAAGAATTGAGAGACAATGCCATGCATATAATGGAAAGGCAACAAGCCCAAGTGAAAAGGTGCTTTGACAAGAAAACAAAGAAAAAAAACTTCAAGGAAAGAGACCTTGTCCTCAAATGGGATAAGGACAGAGCTCAGCTAGGAAGGCACAACAAATTTGATGCTATTTGGAGTAGCTCTTATGTGATCTCCAGCCGCAAATCAAATAACAATTTTCAATTATCAAGGCTAAATGGAGAAGAACTTCCTATCCCAGTCAATGTGATGTACCTCAAGATCTGTTATTGAGGTAAGGTGTCACCTTGTATATAGTGGTTGCTTCTTGCAAACAAGTGCATTGTGCACACTCTTCATGTTTCCATTTGGAACATGTATGATTTTCATACTTTGTACATAGTTTTTGTGGGCCCTTGTAGCTGTTGCACAATCCAATTTAGTCAAGATTTAGGGTGGAAAATTAGAGTTTTGGATTAGTTTCCAAGCGTATTCTTTCAAGTTTAAAGGACCCAACTTCTTTCAGTGCTAAATCCACTCCTTATTACAGATTCTGGGTTGAGTTTTATAGAGATTAAAGATTGTGAAGATCAATTCAAGTTATTTTTTTGACCCCATGCCCAATGGATTGCTCAAGGCTAATGGTCTTCATCATCTAACAGGCAGATGTCCCCTAGAGGTCGCCAAAATTGTTGTCCAAAATAACCCCCTAGGCTATTTTGGCAACTTGCAAATTTAATTTTGGACTTAGGAAATTTTTTGATGAGAAAAGCCGCTGAACACTGCATCCTAGTGTACCGCAGAATGAGGAATTCAGTGTTCTGCGGGTTCTCTTAACCCGTTGGACAAAGGAAGGAAGTTAGTGTTCTGTGGACTCTCTAAGTCCGCGAAACAAAGGAAATCAATGCGAAGGACTTAGGCGGGTTTTGGCTTTGTTAAAGCCACGAAAACACTGTATTTCAGTGTTGCACAGAATCAAGGAGCTTAGTGTTCCGTAACTCTCTAATTCTACGAAACAAAGGAAAGTGAGCTTCAAGTGTTAGGTGGGTTTTAATGGTCTCTAAGACTATGATGCATGGAGGATAAGGTCTTTTTGGTGTTGCATGACAAAGGAATAATTTTCAAAGTGAAAATTTTTTGAAGCAGCGGAACAAAGGATTTGATGTTCCATAGACTTTTCAAAGCACAGTGTTCCACAGACTCTCCAAGTTGACAAAAAAAAGGAAAATACCTTTGCGGCATAGGAAACAAAGTCTAATGCAAGTATGGGTGGAAAGCAGAAAATAGTGTTTCATGGACTCTCTAAGTCCACGGAATAAAGGAACTTGGTCGTGGATTTACAAAAGTTGGATAAAAAAGAAATAGACTTGCACGGCATGTGGGGAAGGTTTAAGGATGTGGAAGTCTTTAAAATCCACAATACAAGGAAAATTCCCACAAAACATTCAAATCGCATTCAAAATCCACAGAACAAGAAAAAGGCCATGAAATAAAGGTAAATCATCTTGAAGTCTAGGTAGCAAAGGATTTTCTTGCGAAGGTTTGAGATTAGTTTTTTGATGATATCTTTCATTGAGGAGCTCCATTTCACCTCAGATTTGATCCATTAGTAATGTCTTGGAGATGCCTTTCAAAAGAGGGAAGCTTTATAAGGAATGATCAAGTATCTCAAGAGGTTAAAATTGTGGATTTTGGGGATGTTTCACATCGTTTTCAAAAGTCAAAAGATGTCATCTTTGGTTATGAGATGTTTGTTTGATCCTCCCTCACCCAGAGATCCTTTAGATGCTTCCAAAAGATAATATTATTCATGCCTAACCAAAATAATGAGGAATGGTCATCCGTATAATAGAATTGGACATTTGGCAATGTCACATTCCTCCCTCTTCAAGATTTCATGGGCATCCATTGATCTGAAGGTTGTTCTCATCCACAAGAAAATATCTGGAATTTTTTTGGAAGTAAAGGTAGCTCCAAAAGCATGAACCATCATAAAATGACGAGGTTACCTTGTCAGGATATTACTTGTATAAATCAGAACATATACAGTAGAATAACATGAGAGAACACCAAAATATAGATAAATGATGACAATATGCTCATATAATAGCTTTTCCACTTCGAGGGCGCAACCTCCAATACCACTTTGAGGGGGTAACCTCCAAACCATACAATAACACTCCAATACTCAATATGATGATTAACTACAACCTTCTAACCCCGATATTACCATTCTAACCTATGGCCTATACTGAGGCCGACCTCCTAAGCCTAATAAATCATAAATGAATGATATAATAAGATAAGGGGATGTGTGCCACATGTCGACATCTCCATCAATGCATATACATCATAACATCTTTCCCTAGGTGCATAGCATTCCTTCCCTCCTTGACATGTTTCGTCCCCAAAACATAAGAAGAAACCATGTAATGAGTGTGTTGTAAATTTTTACACACTTTGCGCCATGATTGATCATCCATCCATATGTGATCCTAGTAGATGATACATATCTGAACTAATATCCATATTCTGTTGCGCTACTCTGATTCCATTCATGACCGTAGTTTATCATCCTTGGATTCCATGCATAACCAACATAAGGATTCAATGCATAACCATAATAAGGATTCCATGTATAACCATAATAAGGATAACCATAATAAGGATTCCATGCTTCATAATTGTTGCTCCATTTATCCCCTGTATAAATAAAGTGATTATTCCTCCAATTACCTGTATATCTTTATTGGTTGGAAATATGATGTGCCCTGGGATATCTCCATGATTTTTTTCTCTCATGTTGATGTGGATTTCCATATGTTGCAGTTATAGTATCCTCAACCTTATCAACCTATTTCTGAACTTTCTTTTCTTCATCCACCTTTGCATTTGATATTTTATTTTTCTCTTGAGTAGATGAATCATCATTTCCTTATTTTTCTTCATGTTCCTATTTTGAATCATCCTTATTCCCTTCTTCTCCATATTCTAAATCATCCTCATGGTCTATATTGACTTTTCTTTGATTTCCATTAAGCCTGATATCCTGTAAAGTGACCTTCTTCTTTTTGTACCAAATCTTCATAAACTTATTTTTCATATTAATATTAATTGTCGCCAATGTCTCTAACCAAGGATACCCAAGAAAAATATCCAAACCATCCATATATAAGGCAAAAAGATCTGAATGTAAAGTATATTTGTCCATAGTAAGTTTTTGATGCAGGAGCATCCCTCAAGATGCTTGAAAATAATGAACAAACCAAAATCAACCTTCTCAAGGCGAGGAAACATATACGAGGTGTTTAAATAAGTTTTCCCTCCATATATTTGAAGTTTGCATTGTTGAAATGTAATGTAAGCTCCCATAGTTATATGAGAATAAATGTAGAAATAAGTGTTTAGTTGGATATGAGCTGTTCTATCACCTTATCCTACGTAGGAAGAAGGATTAGTTATCCTAGGATTTGGTGGAGGTCAAAATAAGAAAGTTGGTTCCTATCCTCAAGCATAGTTGAAGGATATCTCTAAAATCATGGAAATTTGAACAAGATTAAGCCTAGAGATAAAAATTTAGGAGAATAAAAATAGGAAACAAGAGATAACAAATTCAATGTCAATAACAAGAATAAAAGGGGAGAAGAGGTCGAATTGAGAGGAGCAGAAGAGAGGAAACGGGCATGGGAAGAAACAATGAAAGAAGAAAGATGTGAAGAATGGTACGAAGAATTTTGATGTAAGATTGTATTTGAATCATTAATGATATAGGCTTGAGTTCTATGAACACAATGGTGTTTAAATATTCTTAGTTATATGTATTCAAGGTTAAAATCAAATATTGGTGCAAGATTTTATTAAATGAAGTCGATTTTATATGTTCTTGTGAATTGTGTGAAAACTGGTTTGTGCAAACTAGTCTCGGGACAACGTTCATAATTTTTGCATATGAACTACAAATGCTCTAAATTTCAGGCTGTAGGTACATGTGGCCATTATCCAGATGGGTTTCAAATGGGGTATTTTGAATCTGAGTATTTTGTAAATTACAAATCATTTTCACTTATGGACTTAGAACTCACATGAATTGTTTGACGAAATGAATGGACGGTAGAATCGATGTAACTTTTGTTTCGTGCATTCAAATTAGCTGAAACTTTCACAAAATTTATGTATCATATAGATGCTCATGTCCAAAAAAATTTAGCTTCTACCTCACCGTGAAGCTCGAGATATTTAAAACTGAATTCTCCAGGTTTGTGTAGTGACCACAAACACTGAACTGTGGAATTTGATGCAAGTTTTGGTAATTCTTGTATGGAAATTCTTGATAATGATGAGGATGATGTATTACGTTATTTTAGTGGGTATAAATAATCTATTAAATTCTGATCTCTTTGTGATTGCACAACCAATTTAGGTACGGAGATCAAGGTTTAAATTGTGCACATTACATTGGAGTATAAAGTGTCGAGAGAGGATTGTAGGTATACAACAAAAAAAATATGATCTCATTAAGACAAATAAGGCAGCTGAGCCTAGACGGTGCACCAGTTTTAAATCTTCAAAAACTTGAATTTTCTTACCATTCACTTGAGCTTCTTTGATATTACTTTCTTGAATATGTAGATGTTGAGCCATATCCTTGTTGATGAAGTTATACTTGTTGTTAGGGTTTATGGAAATAATTATCTTATTCCTTTGAATGCATCCATGAAACTGAAATATGGTATCTTCCTTCTTGGGAGCTATAATATCTTCTTCTGCATCAATATCTTGTTTTTCTTCCTCTTCTTCATAGTCTTCTTCAACTTCTTTTGCATTTGATTCTTCAATATATGTTGCACCATCATCTTCCCTTGAATCTTCTTCACCTTCCTCTTCATCTTCTTTCTCTCTTGATTCTTCAATATATTCTTCCCCATCATCTTCCTTAAACTCTTCTTCCTCTTTGTGGTCCCATCTATCCATAAAAAGTTGTTCCATTTCCTTCCAAGACCAATCCTTCCTGTCATTTTTAATCTTAGAAAACCAAATCCATGCAGGACCACCAAGATAATGTGAAAACCTATTCCTTGTCATGAAATATGAGAAATATATATTCTTAAATTTTATCCACCATTCTTTAGCATCCATCTCACCATTTCCATACAAATTTGTTATCCCTGTGATCATGATTAGGGTTTAGGAATGCTGAAAATATTTCAGAAAATGGATAAAAACACAAAGAACAAACCCTAATTGAAATTTCAAGAGCTTTCCGAAAATATAAAATTTGCTAAAAATACCACAATTTGCTTCTTGAAAAGTGAATTTATGAAAACATATAAAACACCAATAACATCCACAAACCAGATCAAATGGAGCTGAAATTTTCAGATATTCTGACTTAGAGTGTTTCCAAATTATGATGCAAAAATTGGGAAAAAATTTGATACCCTCTTCAAGATATATTCAAAACAAAAAATTAGGGTTTTTGCCCTAATTTTGACCAAAATCGCTGCTCTGATACCACTTGTAAGGATATTACTTGTATAAATCAAAACATATATAGCAGAATAACATGAGAGAACACCAAAATATAGATAAATGATGACAATATGCTCATATAATAGCTTTTCCACTTTGAGGGGGCAACCTCCAATACCACTTCAAGGGGGTAACCTCCAAACCATACAATAACACTCCAATACTCAATATGATGATTAACTACAACCTTCTAACCCCTATATATACCATTCTAACCTATGGCCAATACTAAGGCCGACCTCCTAAGCCTAATAAATCATAAATGGATGATATAATAAGATAAGGGGATGTGTGCCACATGTCGACATCTCCATCAATACATATACATCATAACATCCTTTCCCTAGGTGCATAGCATACCTACTGGAAGGTTAAAAGGTTTTAGCAAGGTTTAGCAGGTTAAGCATCTTCTCTAGTATCTTTTGATCCCCTCTCCTCTCCTCCCTTCTATAAAATGTAATGTGTTTCTTCATTGAAGGATCCTCTCTTGCTTGATAATGTTATTATGCCAAAATTTTGACATAACCAAGGATTTGTAGACCCATGGCATGTGTTTTGTGATGCATCTTACCCTCTAAATGGTTATAACAGTTTGTGCATACATACAATAATAATATAAATGTCAAATGTAGCTTGAATTTTCCCCTTGCTTTTCATATTTTCTTCTTACCTCCTGCTCTTCCATTTGTGATTTTGTATCCATTATGTTTTGCAAATTTTCATGTCATTTATGTCCGTTTAAACAAGGTTTTCAGCTGATTTGGTTGTAGAGTTGGGAAGTGGCAAGCATCTACCCCTCAAACCTTGTATTAGATCTTTTTTCTTCTCTAGGACTTTAAGAGAGATTGATCGCCCCTTTTCTTGGTGTTATCACCTCTTTTTTAGCTTAGTTTGTTTATGTTTTCTTTTCTCCTTCTCTCTCCTTGGTTACTTGGATGTGTTAGAATATGCCTAGCTTAGAGATAGTTTTAGTGTTAGCATTAGAAACAGGTAGAGGAACCAACCTTCTCTAGAGGTTGATCTCACTCATGCAAGTCCTACATTGTTGAGATCATCCAATGTTTTCCAGAATTCTTGATCTGCCATGAACAAATCCTAGGGTCCATTTCTGAGCTACAACACTTCTAATAATAAGGTATGTAATTTAATGTCTTAAATCATGAAAATACATTTAGTTTTTTTTCCTTTGGATTAGGCAAAATGCTTGTTATTAATCACATGGTTTTATGAAGGGTATTTTTTGGCATCTGGGAATGTGTCAGGGGCATCAAAGATTGTGTAGGTGTTTTTTAAATATTTTATTAGACTTTAACCCTCAAGATGATCATAGCCCTTAATCCACGTACCATTTGTATAAAAAAAAATATAACTACATCATTTTTTTGTAAAAAAAAATTACTCTATGGATTTTTTTATATGAGTGTCGAATTTGAATAATGAATAAGTGGTCTTTATAGTATGCAATTTGTTAAAAGAAACTTTATCTTGGAAATGCAAAAATAATTGGATTTCTTCTTATCCATGACAATAATTACCTTCATTTTTCAGCATAATCCATTTATGATCATATTTCTATATGAATTTTAATAACAAAAAAAAAAACTTTAAAACCTATAGGATTCATATTATATTGTGGTGTATTAGGCGTCCAATTTTCTTTAAATGCATTTCTAAAATGCATATTTTTTTCACTTGTAAATTTTTTTGGAACGTGACAAATTGATGGTTAACTATTGAATGTGCTCTTAAGGTATAGGTATGCGAAGATGACAAAAGGCCAACTTTCAAAGACAAGTGCTAGTATGTATTAAATTGTAAACCAAATCCATGGGCTTTTGGAAAAATATCATGCTGAATTCTTGGGATTCTAGCCAAGTGACACCTTTCTATTTCATATTTTTACTATTTTCATTAAAAATATTTTTTGAAAATAATTTCCACCCTCTATGTGTTTTGTCAAATAATACTCATTATAATTAAAGAGTGTGTCCAAGGTAAAGAACATGTTAGGATATAATGAAAGGTAATGATCCAGGGTGGATGTTTGTGTTGTGTGGTTTTGGGAGTGTTGTTAAGAGTACATTGAGTACATCAACCATTCAACAGTCAAATTGGACTTCCACATACTTCCAATTCTACAAAATTTTTATAGATTGGTAGTTGTTCATGAAATGTGTGATAAAATGCCTTAAAAATGTTATCTCATGGAAAATTTTGAAATAAATTATCCTCAAGAGTTGTGGATTTAATGATTTGCATGATATTAGGGTTTAAATTTGATATCAGTTTACACGTTTTTAATGTTTCTAACTGTAAAATACATGTAAAATTTTCAAATAATTATCTCTCCCAACTTGCACTATACTATAAATGTTTTTTTAATATAAATTTATATACAATTTTTTTTTGTATATTCATAAATATACATTAAAAAATGTTAAAATAAATAAAAGTTGCATTTGAAAATTTATATGTAGCATGTCAATAATACTAATTTATATATTTTAAAGGGACATGTTAAACAAATTACTCGCTAAAAAAATTGTTTGACAATGTCAAATGTTTAGCTTGCATGATATATACAAAATGCTTTGTTCATAAGGTTTTGGAAAGTTTTAAATGTTATTGCAATTGTTAATTATAAATCTAGATTGCGTAATCTTTAGCATCATCTAAGCCCAACATGTAACAAATTGGGAATGACCATTTGTCATAGCATAATTAAATCTTATTTTTGTTTGATATTGTAGTTGCAAGTTCCTTAATAAACATATATGTATGATATAAAATCAAATAGATAGCATATGAATAGTTTAACAATTTTTTTCCTCATATGAGAAATTTAAAATTAAATTGTACTCCTTCTCGATACTTCACAAATATTTACTTTTGTGAATGCAAGTAAGACATTGTTTCTTATAATGTCATTTAAATGTATTGTTAGAAAATAATTATGGAGTGCGCACAGTCTCTAAGAATAGACTCTTATTAATATTTTTCTTTCTTATCATCCAACTTGCAGTGGTGCAATGGTTCTTGGGTATCCTTGTAATTGAGAGTTTCAAGGTTCAAATCTTGGCTCCATATTAAGGTGGCCTTCTACCGATGGTTTGGATACACTGGTGATGGGGCGTCATGATAATATGGTTTAATTTGTGGCCTCGCCGAGAGCTTAAACTACCATCCTTGAATGGTTCCATGGACGGTGTGGGCTAGTGATGCCACAAGGGTTAGGGCCCTCTCCCTAGGTAACTCAAGTAAAAAATATATATTTTCTTATCATTCATTTTGCACCATTAAACTTGTTCCTATCGTCCTTCCATAAGCATCTATGACGATGTTATTAATAATAAATTCTATATACCAATATACCTAATTCAAAATATTAAAAGTCACATTGTCATCATTTTCTTCGAATTTTATGCACTTGAATTTTAACCTCGTAAAGATTAGTGATATATCTTCTATATTATTAAAAGTGCACTGTCATATTTAAAAAAACCTCATAAGATGTATTGGTTATAGGGGGAAGGCACCAATTGGTGAATATGCACCAATAAATGAGTGCCTTTTTATGAGGATGGGGGTCCATTAAGAGGACAAATCTTCCTACATTAATATAGTTTAGAGGACCCAATAAATGTGTAGATTTGCACAAATTCGATATCTTAAAAAAAAAACTTAAACAATTAATACATTCTTTCATTTAAAACATGTCTGATGTGACACATTGGGAACATGAACCTTTAAATAATAGTATTTTAGGCTTCAATTTAAAAGCCATATTACAACATTAAAATGTCAACACCAATATCATAAGTACAAAAATTTACATAATAACAAGTGCACGAGTTTATGTATAGGGAAAAACTTGTTCACATTTAGAATATTTCACATATATTCAAGTACCCATATGTCCACATTTATGCACATAAATGCACACCCTCTCAAGCTGTCAAGGTGAAATTAAAAGTAATTTTAATTTAAAAACAAAGTTATCCATATTTTTGGTCATAACTGCCCTTTCTTTTGCCACCTTCACCTCATTAAATGCAGCACCTGCAACATATTTGTATTAGACTCACCATTTTTCCAAAAAAATGAAGAATTAATATAAATTAATAACTATCCCTCCAAAATTTGAATAACCCTTCAAAATATCATAATTTGAATTCAAATGGGAGATAGTATTATATACTGGATGAATAAGGTTAGCACAAGCTATTTGTTTCAATAATTGATAGAGCACATGATTGGCAATCAACAAAGTAGACAAAGATCAAATTTGGATTTGCAGGGAGCTCGCATATATAGGAGGTAAATGGTAGTTACATTTTTAATATTCAAAGTATCCAAAGAATGTATGAATATATGAAGAATGTTAGAAACTAGACATAATGTTAAATACGTGAAGAATGTCTGCATATGTAATGAATATGTGAATCACTTACCTTAACATCTAAGGAATATCTAAATATAAATAAGTGTTGTCTTTGTTTATGTAGTTAATAGTTTAATATCCATGGTTAAATTTATATTGAATGATTTAATATACACCTGAATTATTGAATATACAGTTATAACTTTGTCATTTTTCTACTACACATTCAAACTTTTAATGTGCACTGAAATTACTGAATATACATTGAATATATTAGAGTTAGTTCAGTGCATGTTCTTATATTAAATATATATTGAGTTTTTAACATCAGAGCATGTTATGAAAGTGTAGATGTTATTTTTAAATGAAAACTTATATTATCAAATATACTTTTGAGTTTAATCACCTTAACAAAATTATTGAATATACTAATAAATGTGTTTTGTTCTTAACTAATGTTTTTTCAACCATGCACACTAAACTCGTGATTTCAAGCATATGTGTTGAACTATTGTTTTACAGTGTATATTAACTTATTTCAATGCATTTTTTAATCCTCCATTTTCCAATGAACTTTGCTAATGTGGTGTAGTAAATGTCCAAAAAAAAGGTTTTTCCACGCATAGTGTTTTATAGCTTCAAAATACAGTGATGTTATTGAATATGCACTTACATTTTTAGATATACTTTTCATTTCATTTATCATATTAACTAATTAATGTGTGTTGTTTTGAATAACATATGGATATTCGATGAATATGTGAGGATACATTGAGTCTCAATCAATATAAAAGTTGAATAATATCTTACTATATTAAAGTGTTGTGCTTTTTTCAAGCTATTAAAATATGAATATACCCTCAATATAATGACTAAATACATAATCTAAATACACCCCAGCCTAACATAAATTAGTTCAACAATTGTTCCATGCTCACCAAATATTATCTCTACCATAGGCACTTGAATGTTTGAATATACATTGAATATACGTCTATTTAAATTTTAAATTTTGCAAATGCACTAAAATAATTGAATATACACTAAAAGTATAATGAATATTCTTATGTTCCTGTGTATATGAGCACATTTGCAAGAAATTCTTGTATTACAAACATACATTCAGTCTACTTTGAGTTACTTCTCTACACACTCTTATTTCAATTTACATATATAAGTAATACTAGGATCGTAAGTTAGTATTATATTTATTATCACTATATCTATGAGAATATATTAATGAATATAAAATGGTGATTTTGTAATTTCAAACAATACATTAAATGAAAAAATTACATGTGTATAGTCAATGTATATTCAATAATTTTGGTGTGTAAGTGTATTTAATGTTCATATTGCCATAAACTCTATAAATTCAACGTATTTACTACTAACCTTCAAATTGTATATTCAATGTAGATTCAGTAATTTTAATTTATATGCAATATGTGAATGTAGTATGAGTTTTTGGCAAAGTGAACATTGAATACCCCATAAAATATCACTTAAAAAGGTCAAAATTTGACTGTGAACCGGCATAAAAATCTTCTTGAGAGAAAAGTTACATAAAATCGCGTGGTGCATGGATGAAATTCCCTCCAATATAAATAAAAATTCATTCAATTAACTTCACATCACCCCCCTACCACTTTTCCATCCTCCACTGTCATTTCATAGTATGCACCAATACTACATTCAATGCTACCATTAATTGTTTATGTTTGCATTTAGCAGTGTACAATAGGGGATGAGAAGATGAACATTCCTGACCATTTCCACCTTACAATAGATTCGAAGACCTGTGAAAACCATACACGGCCAAATGAATCATGGTAAATTCCTAATCTTTCTCACACTCTTCTTTGAATCTCTAAGTGGGTTGGGAGGTGAGATCAACCCCTAGCTATAAACATATAGCCTTATCAATATTTATCCCTACAGAAGCCAACATCTCAAAACAATATGTTCCAGGTCAAAATGAAAATGGATCCTCCCTAGATTAAATACCAACCATTTAGTATAAGATATTATGCTTTAATTCTTAACATTAAAATTTTGGATAACCTATTTCTATAGTTTTTTGGACCTTATCTATGCAAGTTTTATGCAATGAACGTATATAGAAGCAATACAAGGATTAAAAAATTATATTTATTCTATATTGGGGTTTTTCAATGCATGTTCTTGTTTAATATTCTATTCGGCATGAACTATTCACGCTCATGTTAAGTTGGCCATTTGTACACATTCCTACATAGGGATATCTATTTTACTTTGTCTCAAATAATTGCAAGACAATATGATATCCAAGAGGAGAGTGAGAAGGAGGAAGTGAATTGACCCTAAAAAGGGGTGTCAAACTTGATTATATACATGCCTTAGAGGAAAATGTTAGTTGAATACAATCAAAAACAACAATTTCAAACTAGTCCAAATAACAAAAAGGAGCTAAAACCAACACCACAAGTTGAGGTAAATGATAATGTTAGTGAGAAGCACACAACATCATCTAAAAGAGTTTGCTTTAGAACTGAGTGGATGATTGAAGACATCATTGGAGCAACAAGATATGTTGAAGAGAATGGGTATTCTATTAGGTCTGTTACAAAAAAAGTGGTGTGTCTTGGCAGGTTCATTATCAAACCGGTTGAATGGTATCACAACTATGAAATGTAAAGGTCCCCTAACCATTTTAGCATATCAAGAAGAGTCTAGAATTATAGAATATTATAAACGTGTGGCTGATGAGGATCATAGTCTACAAATAAACTCATTAAAAGCTCATGTGGTACACATATGTGAGACAAGGAATATTATATTCACTAATGGTATGCTTGGCATATCTTGGTGTGTAGGGTTCAGAAAGAGGCAGATAGATTTTCCTTTTAAGGACCACAGCCTTTATCGTTATAGAGCAGTCATGCTTAGGCCTAACATAGTTTTTACATTTTATGACAACTTGGATCAAATGTATAAAATTAAGAAATATGGACCACAAAGGATATGGAACTATGATGAAACTAGTGTGTAAGCTAGTAGGAATTATGGGATGAGTGTGATTACAAAGGTGGTTAGTAGAGGTGTACCTCACATACTCCCAAAGAGTAAAGGATGGATAACAGTACTTTGTCATGTTAATGCAGAAAGGAAGAGTATACCATGCTTATACCTATTTAAAGTGCAATGGAAATTAGCTAACTGAATTTCCAATTATGAGCCTAGTGCATGTATGGCAACCCAACCACATGTATGGATGAAAAAGGAACTATTTCTAAATTGGTTGTGCCACTTTGCTATATCAGTTTTTGGTGGTGTTTCACCATCAAATATACATCTACTCATATTTGATGGCCATGATAGCCACATGGCATATGGGATAATCCAAGAGGTAAGATCACTAGGCATAGATATAATCATGTTGTTTACACACACTAGCCAAATGTTGTAACCTTTAAATATTATCATGTTTTCACCATTTAAAACCTACTTCAAGGATGATATATCTAAATGGATGGTCAAACATCACAGAGTATATGTAAGAATATCTGAATTGATAGTTCTTAGTAATAAGGCTTTTAAGATAGCATTAACTCCATCAAATATAAAAGTTAGTTTTAGGAGGACTGGAATATGGCCTCTGCAAAGAGATTCATTAGTGAATGGCATACACCTCAGTGATGTATTAAATGTTGAGCTAACATAGGATGAAAAAACTGTGGAGAGCATTATGGAAATAACTAGTTATAACATAGATGAAATTGAATAATTTATTATAGATAATGGATAAGAAATCCAACAACAAGATGATGAAATCTAGAAAAAAAAATGGATGGGGCAAGCCAACAAAAAGTTGATAAAATTAATCAATCAAAGGTACAAGTGACAAAGTTAAATCAACAAGACAAAAGAGCATGTTTAAGTCAAATTGGGCAAGGCAATCAAGTTGTAATTCATGTTTAAGTTGAAGAAAACACACCAAGTCATGTGAGTCAGACACGAGAACCCGTCATAACTGATGATGGGATGAGTATGCTAACACTAGTTAACCAACTTGAATGTTTGAAAAAAGTTACTACAAACTTGGGGATTTAAATTGACCTTCCCAATGACAACATTTCACTTTCCATGTCATCCCCTCGTCCTAACATGCCGAGTGGAATAATTCACTATTATGCATAATGTAGTGAATTGAAAAATGAAGATGATATTTAGTTGGATGTTATAGATTTGGGTTGCTCACAAACATCTATACAAGACACACTAGAACAACCATGTAATGCAAAATCAGGAAACCAGGTCAGTGGCTCACTATGGAACTTTCTTAAACGTCCAATTGAAGGGTTAAAGAGAGATCATAATGTGTAAACAAAGGTACTTTAAGGTTGAGTAGACAGTCATAAATTATCATTTCCACTGACTACTTAAAAATGTTTGACAAATAAGAAGCATGGAGGAAGGAACTAGATGAGTTAAAAGTGAGGAAGAAAGAGTAGATCAAGGAGAGAAAGGTAAACAAAAGAATTGCATAAGAAAAAAAGGAAGAAAACAAACTCAAAAATAAACTTAAAAAGTAAAAGGAGGGAACATGACAAGATAAAACAATAGGAAAATAATGAAAAAAGGAACATGAGAAGCTACACTGGGAGAGACAGGATAGAAAAAGAAATGCAAAGGTAAAGACGATTGAGTAATCCAAAAAATCCTATTCCTTCATAGCATCCAAGTATGATGGATTTCTATGACACTTACACTCCAAATTTTCCAAATGTGTCCAATTACCAAGTCAGCAACACATCTACTTCTACAAAATGTAATTTTTGATAACACGTGCAGTTTGCTCATGTAGGTATTATACAATTTTCTTCAATAAGTACAAAAACCGTACAATTTCCTACTTCAAGTCCCTTGCATGTCAATTCTTCTATCCAAATACAATCAGACCATGCAAGTAATCCACAAATACCATCACTAAGATCAACCAACATGTCAATGACACCCCAAATGGAGAATAGAACAATAGAAAGCAACAAAAGAAGTGAAACTGTTGATGGAAATGAAGAAGAATTCAACTTTGGTAAAATTAAGATGCATGTAATACATGTAATTGAATTACACTACCTTATTATGAAAGCAGTATCCATAAATATAACATTTTTGGAATGTAAGAAGTTATAACTTTCATGTTGAAGATCAAAACTTAATTATGTACTTTTTTTGGGAAAACATGCAAATAATTTTTAGTTTTTTCCATCCTATCATTACACATAAGTATTTGTAGTTTATTCCATCATGTATTGATATAAAATCAAAAAAATTGGTAATGTGTACCAACATGAAGTATCTTCTTATAGGTGTTTCTATTTTTTAGTACATTTTTTATAGAATAATGACAACAAAGGAAAACATTTCACTACCTAAGTAAGGTCATAAATGACCTTACCTACAGAAAGAAACCTTAAGATTTCATGTAGATTAATGGTGTCAAAAGACATATTTGTAACATTCTCTTCTATCCTCATAATAAGGCAATCCTTCGTAAACCTTCTTCTGACAAGGTTTCTGCAAAATAATGAACCCGATGAGCAATGAACACATTTACATGCAACACAAATATCAACATTTGTTGTTGAAAAATGTAAAGTTACACCCATATATTCAATCTATGTTCATCATTTCTAGTTGTATTCAAATAAATACTGAAATAATAACTATGTTCATCTTATGTTAACTAATACTCAATGTAAAGATGAACATTCTTTATAGGGATAATTTTAGCAGCAAATATTCGTAATATGGCGAGTATTCCATTTTTGAAAATTTTGAAAAGGTGAATTTTCTGGCGCGGGCCTAAAAATTATAGTTTAATTTTTTTTAGGAGTCAGCTTCGCCTACCCTTGAAATTATCCACTATATAATCCTAGATTATTCACCAGGTAGAACACTACTAGCTCACTCATACCACCTGAGGGCATCTGTATTATCGAGTACAGTAAACGCGTGATAGGAGGGCAGAGGCTACAGACACATGACCGGAGGGCAGAGTCTACAGACACTCGACATAGAGTTTGTTGGTGCGATAGGAGTGTGAAGGAAGTAGATGCGCAACAGAGAGTTTGTTGACGTGCGACACGAAGATTTTGTTGTCACACGATCAGAGGGCGGAGGCGGCAAACGCGCGACAGAAGATTTTCTATCACACGTCAACAAGGTTGTTGATGCACGTCAAAAAACCTCGCTGATGCACATCAATAACCTTGTTGACGTGTGACAAGGAGTTTGTTGATGCGTGACACAGAGATTTTGTTTTCGTGTGATCAAAGTGTGGAGGTTGTAGACGCGCGACAAGAAATTTGTTGTCGCACGTCAACAACCTTGTTTACACGCATCAACGAACCTTGTTGATGTGCATCAACAACCTTGTTGACACACGTCAATGAACCTCACTGATGCATGTTAACAACCTTGTCGATGCACGTCAGTGAGGATGTTTTCACACAATAAATCTCCTGTCACGCATCTGTAGCCTTATGTCACACCACTTAAAAATTAGGTGAAAATTTTGTTGTCAGACCCCCAAAAAATTCACCTTCCCGCGAAACCAGTTCTGAGGATATTCGCCAGGTATTTTCCACCTCTGATTTCTAAGAGGTCTCTTAAAATGAACCCTGATTCTTTACATATGTTCAATGTATAGAGATAAATTGTTTACATGTTCATACTTTTTTTTGCATATTAAAAAAATGAAATTATTGAATACACATTGACGATACATATGGAATTTTGGTGCTTCCTTTGAATGTGTTCAGTGTATGAAGAACATAAAATAATAAATCAAAGAACCAATTAAAATTAAGCCAACCTCATGGCTCACTTGGCATTTCGAAACAAAAAGCAAAATAGAACAAGAAAGAATGATGAAACCCTTTAAGACACGTTGGTTGTGTTCCCTAATGGCACCATTGTAGGTTGGAATGGCTTAACAAGTGCTATGAATGGATGGTAGCAGTTAATGGAAGCTTTGAATGGAGAATTGGTACACAATTAGAAATCATGGAGGAATGGAGAGTGACATGAGAAAAATGATTGCAAATTTTGAATGCGTTTAGGTGTAGCTACAAACTATCAGCATACACTAAAACTACATAATGTACACTAAATAAACATGTGTAAATTATGTATTTGAATACATACATTTCAATGACATAATTATAACTGTATACTCAATGTATATTCAGTCATTCATGTGCTTAGGGGAGAGGCAACATTTGGTGAGCATGAAGCAGTCGATGAACTAATTTATTTCAGGTTGAGTTTTATTCAGTTACTACATAAATAAAGAAAACATTTATTTATATTCAGATATTCCTCGTATGTTAAAGTAAGTGATTCACATATTCATTGCATATACAAACATTCTTCACATATTTAACATTCTATCCATTTTATGACATTGTTCACATATTTAAACATTCTTTGAATACTTTGAATATTAAAAAGGTAATTGTTATTTACTTCATGAATAGGTGGGCTCCCTAGCAATATAATTATTTATTCAGCAATAACAGTGTAATAAAAACATACATTGGACTAACTCTAGCATATTCAATGTATATTTAGTAATTTTAGTGCACCTTAAAAGTTTGAATGTGTAGTAGAAAATGACAAAGTTACAACCGTATATTTTGTTGGTGCTTTATTTCATCTTATTAAAATCTTGGCACATTTTGTTAGTTTTCTAGAATGTGTTGAAGTAATTGTGTCATTTTTATGTTGTTCATTTGATTTGTGATTTTTTTTGTGGCTCCTCACTCTTTAATGCAGTGATTGTATCATGGTTCAACCATGTAACGTAGATTAACACTTACATCTTAGTGTTTCCTTTCATTTTGATGTTTTGATAAAGTTTCAAGTTTAATGGTGTAAGAAACATGTTTTGAACCTTCACGTTTTTATTAAAACTTTTGAATTGGAGCCTCCCATGTGAAGGACTTGGAATTTTTGCAAGTTTTTCAGCTTTACATTTGCAAATTGCAAACTACAAATTCATCCCCGAGGCACGTAAAGTGGAATATTCGAGGTATCGGGGGAAAGCAAGATAATGGAGCAAATTTGCATTTTTGCAAATTTGCAAATACAAGTCTGAACCTCATGAAAGGAATATCCCAAGAATATTCCTCCACCTTCTTATTCTTTAATATAATGTCAAAGTTAATGCATATTACAAGTTACAAGTTTATCCATGAGCTCTAAAATGGAATATTCGGTGAATCTAGAGACCGTAGGGAAATAATGTAGCTTTGTACTTTTACAGGTTTGTAACTTAACATTTTTGTAAGTTTTTAAACTACATGTTTATCCCTGAAGCCCGATAAGGGGAGCACATGTTAATGTCTTGAGACTTAAGAAAGGGAAAGCAACTTCACATTTTTGCAGGTTTTCAACTTTACATTCTTGCAAGTTTACAAATTGTTTGTGCAATCCCAAAGCCCGAGAAATATGACTAAGAAAAAGTAAAATCTTACATATATGTCATGTTGGCAGATTGTGAATCCCAAGCCAATGAGATAAAGACAAATCGTTTAAGTGAAAATCAAACGTGGATTTTTCATATTCATTTAGCGGATCCACTTGCAGGGTTGGAATACAAAATTGAAAACTACAACATCAATGACCACAAATGTAAGAGTCATGAAAGCAAGTCTCACCATTAATGAATGCACATGAGAAACAATATACGGTTAGAATCTGTGAAAACTACCACTTTACCATCAAATTTTTGAGTTTGTAAAGATATTTCAAAGCCCTAAGATGAGCAGAAGATCGAGTTTGTGTGTTTAAGAGTTTAAAGGTTGTGTTGAGCTCTAGAGGCATTCTTAATGCTATTCTTAATATGACTAAGTGTTACATATGTGTTTACATTGGTAAGTGTTTCTGTCAATCCCTTTGAATGGTTTGATGTGTCAAATTGTATTAGTTTTTATTATGGAAGGTATTTGGTGTGATTGAAGTGTCAAAAGGATTTCTAGTAGTCATTTTAAACTCTCATTCTGCAAAAATGAAGATTCAACTATCTGGTGTTCAAATTGCCTCTCACCTCACCTCAGACTTGTATAAAATCATGGATGTCAACCTAGGAAATGAAAAATTAATTGATTTCTTGTAAAGGTTGTATGCGTGGATCAAAAAAAAACCATGAGAAAGATTAATTGGAGCATCTTTTCCCTAACTGTTGTTTTTCTCCCATTTTCCCTGTATTTAGAGTTTGTATGGGTTTGTGCTCAAAATTACAACCCATAAATAAGATAACTTAGGGATGTGAATGATGCATTGGTCTTTTCCTTGACCATTGACACCTTTGAAGAGTTGTTAGGCCTCCCCGATGTCCTAGAAGTTGTAGATGTAACCATTGAAAATGCATAAGAGTATTGGAACGCAAACAATGCAAATTGTTCTAGGATATTAAACAATAATTGACTTGAAAGTCAAGAATATCCACCACCAGGATTGCTAAAAAGTTGAATAGGGTTTCTTTCATTGAATATATTAGAAATATTATCACCTTGTTGAATAGGGTTATGGGGAAATAATTTCCATATCCTTATCAAGACTGGATGTTCAAGTTTATCCAAGTTATCCATATGGGAAAGATGCAAATTCAATGGGGTGAGATTATTAGTGATTACATCCATCAACAATTTCTCATAATGGTGGTGCAGATAGAGGAGAGATCCACTAATAGAGTAGAATTTTATATGACATCCTACTTGTTCTACAATATAGCCGTCCATAGATCATTTCCTGGATTAGATAAAGACAAGGATTTTGGAAATTTCAGGGTTTATGATGTGTACCCCTAGTTGAACCTTAACAATTAAATTTATCATTTCAGAAAGGTACATGATGCCTTCTTTTCTCCCCTTGTGTGTTTTTTAAGCCTAAATGGGAATGTAATAGAATATCTGTAGAGATAAGGAAAGTGATTACTGAATTTGGATGCTACTTCATCCAATACAAAATGTGTACTTACATCATAGTAAGTGGTTTCCATGATGCCCCATATATGTTACCTAGATATTTAGATGACAAGTGGGCATTGTTGGATTTGTCAAGGTAATTGGTGGTAATCCCTAAGTTGATTGTAGAGAAGCACAAGGCCAATATCAAGCTCCCTATCATTATTGGGAGGTATTCATGCCCCTTCTTGGTTAAAGCCAAAAAATCCTAGAAACATATAAGGGCATTATGACATAGTAGAAATTCACTCACAAGCCCAATTATGATATCAGGTGGATAGTTCAAAGAGATTTGGGGACTTCTTATAAATATGAGCTTCATTATAAGAATCATTTGATAGATTACAGAGATGAGGAGGAGGTGAGATTCAAATATTATTTAAGGATGACCCTCACTAGGATTGTAGACTAAAAAATTGTGGTTGAGTGTCAAGGACTTGTCGATGGAAAGTACTTGGTGAGTAAGTACTATGTTAATAAGAATAAATCCTCACAACCTCTCTCAAGTATTGATTTGAAAAAGCTATAAATTTCGTCATTACATGAAAAAAAAACTCATATCATCAAAATAACTTTGGGATGGCTAGCCAAAAAGGGAATTGATTTGACCCTACAAAATATAGAAGTTATAAGGGAGTTCCGAGTAAGTGGTGTTACAAAAGATGTACTTCCCCCTTTAAAGAAAGGCGTTGCAAGTTTAGATCCCTTAAAAGGAAAGTCCCCATATATTTCAATTAAGGGACCATTTTCTTTAAACATTGTGGAGGAACTCAGTTCTGCGATAAGTAAAATAGGGAGTTTTGTGGTAAATTTGACACACATAATGAAGGAAATATTAAATAAAACTATGCAATATGCTCCTTTAATTACATCCACACCCCTTCAAGCATTCCCATATCCGACATCAGGTCCTAGTATTTTTTGCTAAAGAATTTACCCAAGTTGGGGTGCTTGTTTCTTCCTTAGAGGGGCCATCTAACAAGGTGAAAAAATAAGGGGAAAAGTATTCATCTAAATAAAGCAGTGATAAGTCTAGTATTGGAAACCATCATTAAGAAGGATTAAGATGAGCCTTTAAGTCATAATTTTGTGAGAACCAAGTGAACACAAGTGGAAACACTAGTAGCAAAGAAGTCCCTAGAAACAAAATTTGAGTGAGTGACTTCACGGGTTCAAATTACCACTTCAACCCCTCAAGTACCACATGTAGTCCTTACTACCCCACCTCTAGTGCAATAAGAATTTATTTCACATGCACCCATTAAATAAGTTCAGATGTAAGAGATCTATAAAGATGAAGGGAAAGGAATGCCAGACCCATCACATGAGTAAGTGTTCATTGATTTATTACATGGATTGGGTCAAGATGTTGGATCTAACCTTCTCCAAGATAATGTTCAAAATACAGCAATTGGAGAGAAGGAAGGAGGCCTAGTATTCAAGAAAAATCCACTATAAAAGAAATTGTAAGTGGTGAGGTAGAGAATTCCACTGAAGAAGAAGTTGTTATGAGTAAGATAGAGCAACCACATATTGAAGAGGTTCCATTGGTTGAGGTTGAGAAACCAAAAACCATGGGTCTTATTCAGTCAACCCTTGATACGGTGGATAGATTTATTACAACTCATAAAGTTGCAAAAGCAGAGGCTCAAAATTAAAAGGAACCACAGGGTGAGCCAGTCAAGGAGCCTTCTCCATCCAGAGAAGAAGAGGATGAGGTTAAAAAATATGAAAATACAAGTACTCAACCATTTTCAACCATGACAGAGGATGAAGTGAAGGAAAAAGAGGCAAAGGAAGAAGAAACACAAGTTCATATTACTGAACCTTTGGATATGTCAAATATGCAGACTAATGACTCTAGCCTCACTTGCATCCCATTGAGTGGTGATCACATTAAGTGCCCCCCAGTAACAAGAGTAGGGGGAAGGTGGTATGTAAGTTGGAAGTTGGTTGGGAGAAACCCTCCTAAAGAAGAGAAAAATAAAAGTGTAGGTTGAGGGAGCCGACCTTTAGAGTATTTTCCCATTGAATCCACAAACACCCCTAAAGAAAGTGAAAAAATTGTCAAGTACAGTAGTTGGGGACCAAGGAGAAAGGTTTGTGGAGGTGGCCACTCCCCAAGCTGATGTATTAAAGGATGATGTTTCCCCTTCAAATCATCATGTTATCAAGATCTCACTAGGTAGGTAGACCACAAAGGGTTTAAAACATGATTTCGTTATGGCAGTTAGTGGTCTTTTCTAAAAAAATAGATAAGGATAAGGAAAATAAAGAGCAATTGAGAGAGAAGGTTGTTTCCTTATCAACCTTTGTATAAAAATTGACACAAGATCCTCCAACCAGTCAAGAGATAGCCCCAACCCTCACCCCATAAATGATAAATATTTTTTAAGCCTTAAGCTATAGGCAACAAAGAAATGGGAAAGTGAGTTACTCAAAAATATGAGAAGGCTATCAAGGACAGTATTGATTGTCATAATCATGTCTCTAAGCGGATAAAAGCAAACAAGATCCTAATTGGAAAGTATCAAACAAAGATTGATATGTGGAATGGCATGCTACCTAATATGGATGCTATAGTTACCCCAAGGGAAGATGTTGTGTAAAAGGAAGGAATAATCTCCTTAGATTGTAAAAGAAGGTAGTATGAATGCTTGGATGTCATAAACTTAAGGGTAGAAACCTTAGAAGGATGCCTATGAAAACTTAAAAGCATAAAGGAAAATGAAGTGGAGTATGTAGATGATATCGATTCAAATCTTTAAAGGATGGTACCTTTGAAAGGCATATACACCTCAGGAGCTACATATATCAATAAGCTGGTTGAAATTCTTAAACAACACATTACATGTGAGTCTAAGCATCCTAAGGTTTTTTATTGTTCTTTTATTCAAAGGTTCATTCATTTATAAAGGTTCATTAATAAATTTTTCAAGAGAGCTAAAAATAAAACTATTTCCAGTGAGCTAACAACATTTGCTCCATGTAGGAAATAGTATTTCTATATCATGTTGGACCAGAAGAAGATCCAATTTTGGAAATGTTCAAGAAGTTTGATGTCTATAGGGAAAAACTAGAACAAGAATTAAAGGGAAAACAAAAGGATATCAATAATCTCCTTAGCATTATTTATTCTTGTATGAGGATGATTAAACAATTTGATTGTAATGCATAACCAACTATTTCCTAATGTGTGCTAAGAATGATGAAAGTTACAGAAGAAGACAAAAGAGTTTGATGAAAAAGGAAATAATATCAACCACTCTTTTACAGAATGATGATAGTTACAGAAGAAGACAAAACATTTTGATGAAAAAGGAAATAATATCAACCACTCTTTACAGATTTTGTCACGAGACAAAACCATTCCAACTAAGCACATCAAGTTTGCATCTTTTCCAGTGAGGGTGACTTTTTCATCCAAACTATAAAACGGGGACCACTATTCCAGTGTGTCTTTATTTCAACACTTCATGGGGCATCTAGGGATATTCCTTTTTGGGAAAATTTTGTATAAAAGTGAAGGCTTGTCTCCACTTTGAGGGGGATTATTAATTTCAGGTTTTAGCTAAGGTGGTTGCACTTGTCTAGTCATTAGCATGAATTGTGAGCATTTCACACGTCTCCCTTGTCAATTAAACACACAGGACCATTTCACCATGGACAAATCTATTATTTCCTAATGTAAATAGAGATGAAATCAATAAATCTATTCCTTTCTTTTGTAATATTGTATTTGTTATGTAAACGAAATACAAAGAAGCCCATCTTAGATCTTTTTTTGATTGGTCATTGGATGAATATCGCTTTGTAGTGTTACTTTACAATACTCATTTCAGTTATAAAATTCTTTTGTGAAATTACAATATGAGAGTGAATATTTCTACCTTTTAAGGATATCCTAAATTTTATGGATTTGGTATAGTAGATACATGAAGTTTTAATCACAAGTGTTTGTGTTAAAGTTTCAGAGATTATTTAGTAGTGTTTGCACAAACTGGATATCAATAAATGTAAATAACCTCTAAAAGGTTATCTTATTTTTTATTTCAAGCTCGAGTGCATTATAATATCATCAGGCTGAGATGGTGAATGTTTTCGTTCCTTCCCATTGTATCCCCATCCCCATTTCATCCATTTTCTATCACACCATCATGTTATACCTTTACAACCTACATTATCCTTGCATGTTTAATATGTGTTTACCTGCAAACCACATCACCTTTGTATATTTTAAGTGAGTTTTCCTTGGATCTTAAAAAATAGCATTTTGAATGTCATTTCATTCCAAGTTGTTAACATCATCCTTTAAATGATGTTCATAACCATGTCTCATGTGTCTCTAGTAGATTGTATTTGATACACCAAGTATGTGTAGTGTTTGTGTGACAGCTCCTTGAGTAAGCATTGCATTTATGGCTATACTTTTTTCAGATTGATTTACCAATAATTTCATGAGATTGAATCATAATACTCGACCCACGTCCCCCTTAAGCTGCCACTTGGGTCCTCTCACCCTAGTTTAGGCAGAGCCAAAAGAAGTAGGAGATAACCACCTCGTTTGTACGTGCCTCCCAGTCATTGCCAAGGTTTGGTCATGGAAGAATATTAGATCCCTCCCTGGCTATAAATGACATACTCCTACATCTATCATTATTTTGAAATTTGTTTCTAAATTGCAACCAAGTCATTTGGGGTGTAAAATTGGGAACCACCATATTCAATGCATGTTCAGGAATTCCAATGTATATTAAGCCATTAATAAATAGTTTAATCATGAATATTCAACTATTAACTACAAAAACAAAGACAACAATTATTTATATTCAAATATTCTTTAGTTATATTCAATAACAACACTGTATTTTTATGACATGCACTGAAACAATTCAATACACACTGGAAAAAAACATGCACTGAAAAAATCTAGTGTAATGAAAATGTAAGATGCATGCATGAAAAAATTATTTTTGGACATTTTCTATTAGTAGGATTCATGGTGAAGGGACAGTTAAAAAAACACTAAAATAAGTGAATTTACACTGAAAAACAATAATACAATGTGCATGCTTGAAAAAACATTAGTTCATAACAGAACTCATTTGTCAGTTATTACAGTAATTGCATGCAAAAGTATATCATCAAATGTAAGTGTACATTCAATAATATCATTGCATATTCAATAATAACACTGTCTATTCAATAACAATATTGTAATTTGAAACTGTAAGACAAATGTGTGAAAAAATCCTATTTTTTAGACATTTACTACATCATATTAGTAGAGTTTATGGAGAACAAAGGATTAAAAAATGCACTGAAATAAGTGAATATACACTAAAAAACAATAGTTCATCATACATACTTGAAAAAACATTGGGTCAGAACAAAACCTGTTAGTCAGTTGATACGGTAACTGAACTAAAAAGTATATCCAAAAATGTAAGTGTATATTCAATAATAGCACTATATATCCAATAACAACATTGTATATTCAATAACAACATTGTATATTCAATAACAACACTGTATTTTGAAACTATAAGACACATGCGCAAAAAAACCCTATCTTTTTAGACATTTGTTACATCATATTAGCAGAATTTGTGGTGAGGAGGATAAATAAAATAAAACACTGAAATAAACAAAGAAAACAATAATGAAGCGTGCATGCATGAAAAAAATTTAGGTCATAAGAAACATCGTTAGTTAGTTGATACGGTAACCAAACTGAAAAGTAAATATGAAAATGTAAGTGTATATTCAATAATAGCATTGTATATTCAATAACACTATATTTTAAAATTGTAAGATGCATGCGTGAAAAAAACCCTATTTTTTAGACTTTTACTAAACCATATTAGGAGGTTTGTGACGAGGGAAAAAGTAAAATGTATAACCCTATGTAGAAATGTGTACAAATGACTAAAATAACATGATTCAATAGAGTTCATGTCGAATGGAATACTAAACAAGAACATGCATTGAAATAAATCAATATAGAATGAATATACATTTGTAGTCCTGGTATTGCTTGTCAATGTGCTCATTCCATGAAACCTGTAGAGAAAATATCCAAGCAACTATGGAAACGAGCTTACCTCATGACCCACTTGGCGATTCGAAGTTGGTTTTCACAGGTCTTCGGCTTCGTTGTAGAGTGGAAAGGGTCAGGGATGTTCATCTTCTTGTCCCCTACTGCGCACTACTAAAAGAAAATGTAAATAGTAAATGGTTGTATTGAATGTGGTATTAACATGTAGTGTGAAATGATGGTAGAGGTTGGTGGTGTGGTAGGGGTGATGTGAAGTGAATTGAATGCGTTTTTTTAGATTTGAAGGAATTTTCTCTGCGCACCATGTGGTTACATGTAATTTTTCGCACATGGAGATTTATTTTCCGGTTAGATGTGAAATTTTGACCTTTTTTAGGATCTTATGTTGTGGTCCTGTCATGTGGCAACTGGCGTGGTGTCAAAGTGGCAACAAAACCTTTTCAAAATCAAAACAAAATTATTGATGTGTCATTTTTTTATGGAGTCCCTGTACACCTGAGAATCAACACATGACTCCTAGACGCATGTGACCTCCCAAGGTCATGCCAAGACAACCAGAATGTGTAGGATTGAGGGGATGTTGAAAGGAAGTTATAAGAGAACCAGGGACTAAGAACGGGTAGTGTGATTTCCTATGAGCTGATTTGGAAAAAGGGGAATTAGAGGCTATGTACGGGTAGCGTAAGTTCCTAATTGTTTGATTATCTAGTTTGATTTGAATGCTAAACTAAGTTAAAAGTTCATTTTAAATAATTAAGAAAAGTAAATCTAGCTTAAATAAAATGTAAGTGTGTTTTAGTCTTTTAATTAGCTAAATTCATTCCCAATTAATTAACCAAAATGAAATGAACAATCTAATCTATTCGTTTGGAAGAAATAAGTTGAAAGTAGCTAAGTAAACAAACACTGATGTTTATCTACTCTAAATTAATTGAAACAACATAACTCTACAAATAAAATAAATTGCTTCTAAATTAAATGAAATCTACTTCTGCACTAAAAATAAATAAATAGGGAATAAGTGGATGTGGCTATTCCTCTATTGCATATTGTAAAGCTTAATCTAACTTAAACGCACATATTTTTTTGATTTATAATTGTGGATTACCTACTTATTCTAATGCCTCACCTCATAATCATTAGAAGAAATGAAACTTCTCAGAAGTAATTTCTTTCCCTGAAACTTCCCTAGTGAAATAATGAAATGCATAGAAAATTAACTTGTAAAGAAATACAAAAAAAGGCATAGACAGAGAAGCTTCCTCAAGCTTCTTTCCCTTGTAGATCCACAAGGATAAACAAGAAGGAATTTTTCAATAGAATCTTTGTTGTGTGCACGTTTAATCTAACTAATAAATAAAATGGAAGCTACATGTGCTTTTAAATGAAGAAATGAAAAACTGTGCACATGAACTTACTCCAAATCCTTTCCAAGGAAAATTCATAGGGATAAGTTGAGAAGGAGATATCAACAAAAGCTAATTACAGGTAATGAATAGTTACTAATTCTACATCCTTAAAACAACTATTGATTTAACAAGAAATGTAAACTCTGAATTAGAAAGCTTTAAATAAATTGAATTACACAGCCAACCTAGAAATGTAGAATTGTGAAAATTTCCGGATGTAGTTGTACTTTTCTTTATCCCCTCAACTTATTTTCCAAATATGATTCCAATGAGTCCAAAGAATTGTGTTGGTTGTGGAAGAAAATCAAATAGCTAGAAGAGTGTTGGAGTAGACCGGTTGCAGGTTAACTGGTAGCAAATGTAAGTAGAAGAGCAACAAAGAAAAGGATGAGTTGTTTATGTACTTTCTAGTATGATTTTAGCAAAGTAAAGTTGCAATCAAAATCAATAATCTCCAACCAAATCTTTGGGAATAAACTTGGTTTTTATAGAAAAATAACAGGGAAATGGTCCAGCATAGTTAGCAATCAAGAAGTGTTAGATCATCCTAGGAAGGGACAGTCAACATTCTAAGAATAGTGAGTGAGGAAGAGGAATTTCATACGCATCCAACAAGCTCAGAATCAGTAAAAATGGTTGAGAAACATGTGAGAAAAACATTGGTAAAATTGTAACATGCATACAAAACTAAGATTTTAAGTCTTAGATAAATGTGCATGGAACCACCGGTTTGCGCAGACCAACAGTTATGCAACTGCCGCAACGGTTACGTAACTTAAAGGGAAAATGTTAAGGAAAAAGTAGGAAAAATGGTTTGTGAAAGTAAGTAAAGCTAGGGAGTCAAGAAATAAAGAAGAATAAGCCACATAGCCGTGCTGAAAATGAGGAAATGGGACCTAGACATCATCATTTATTCTCGAGACGAAATTGATCATCATAGGGGATTTTTACCATTTCACCCATGTAGTCACCGTGTAATTTTGGGTGCATACATATTGCCCCCTCGAAGGACTGTTTTAACCATGAATGGGCATAAAACGTGAAGTAAAAGTATGGTGCTCCCAAATAAGAAAGTTAGAAATTATATCTCATTCGCCCGTGTGTTGAAATCACGCCAATCCAAGCTTCCCACCACTTGTAAAGAAAATGGGAATCAAGTGTAGATACAAAATCTAATCAACAAAACACTTTAAATTAAAATGACAAGAGTACTTATCATGTTAGCGGGGATGAAAAATATACCTATGCTAGCACTCTAGCCCTTGCACACACACACACACACACACACACACACACACACACACACACACACACACACACACACACACACACACACACACACACAAAATGTCATTAGAACACACTATATATACAACTTTTTACTATTTATAGAAATCATTTGCACTTACCCACTTAGTGATTTTTAGAGCTATGGACCACCTGTGACCATTTTATGTGAGAGTGCAATCAAATCAACAAGCATTTTGAGACGATGACAGTGCAACTAGTGGCAGCGACAAAGGGTTAAGATTAGGTAAGTTATTAACATTTGTTTGTTTTTTCCCTAAAATGTAGGAATCGATCAAAACTAGCCATAAAGGGTAATTTTTGATAATTTTATAGTGAAAATGACCACAAGGGGAGCACTTTCTATTGTATGTAATTTGTTTGAGTTAATTTGATTTATTTTTACTATTTTGGCCTTTAAGGTACAACGTGAATTTTTCGGGCAGAACCACCAAGGCGGTTATGCAACTGTCACTCTACATGGAGTGAAGACTATGCAACTGTCACAGTGGTTACATAATTGTTGCTTAGGCAAGTGTCGAATGTGCAACCACCACTCTTCTATGAGTAGTGGTTGCATAACCGTCAAGGTAGTTTTCAAAATTTTGGCTAAATTATGAAAAAAAATAGTTTTTGCTTAGGTTTATGTTGTTTTTGTGAACTTGTTATATGCCTAAGAGGTTATAACTTACTCTTTTCTTGTTGTTTATGGATGCAAGGAAGATATGTTAGATGGAGCAGAGCTTGAGAGCAGGATTGGTTACCCCAGATCCTAGGGAGGTTGACCCATTCAGAGAGGGACTTATTGGGGAGGGCCGATATCTAGAGGATTTTCCATACACAACTTGTTGCACCTATCAGTCACAAACTCTGTGACCTACTGAGTTACTAGGATGCAGACTAGAACATTTTCTAAATGCCTGGAGTTAGATGTGAGTGGATTTTCACCTTGGAGGATACCTACCAGATTCTTGGAGTTCATGTCATAGGTAGGAAGTTAGTGTTGATGAGTGCTAGCTCGATAGCCAAGGATTGCATCTGAGCTGCTTATCTAGGAGATGTACAGACACATGATATTGGTGCCAAGTAGGGGATTATATTACTTTCAGTTGACTCTGCACCTATCCCTACTATGTGCAAGGCCATCATTGATATCTTGGCTTTGCATTTAATTCAGGATAAAGGTCAGACAAGTTCATGTATCATTGGGCCCCTATTATTTAGAGCATAGAGTTATACGACATGGTCTATGCATGGGGAGTAGAAATTTTGGGCACTATTTGTCATGATTTATACAAGATTGTCAAACTAGGGGCTAAGTCCCTCAACCACCCCACACTTGTGATGTCCTGGATTTATGAGAGGATGATTCCCTAGTCGTTTGGAATCAAGATAACATATCCTGCAACAGTTAGAGCAGTGGGGTGGGTGGACATGGCCCCAGTCAGGGGGCCATATCAGTTTGTTTCTACCTTGACCACAAGAGATATGATCATTCAGCCATACTAGGATATGACCAACAGATGGGGTCAGGAGGCCATTACCTTGACTACATGTAATAATACAATACAGTTAGATGATTGGACCAAAAGAGTTGAGAGGTCCTCATGGTACCTCAGTAGTTTAGGCTACCTTATGCATGTGCTCTCTCAGTGGTCCCCATAGTGTATAGAGGCATATAGGAGGCGAGAGCCACTCAGATAGGCTAGTTAGAGTATATTGTTGTTACACTTAGAGTTCCCATTGGTACATAACAGGTTGCACCAGATCCAGGTGTAATGAAATTACTAGTATAATTTAGATTATGAGCAGCAATATAACACCAAATAACACAATATTTCATAATAATGATCTCAATATGCAATTGTAATAGCTTCGCCACTTCGAGGGGGCAACCTCCAAACCATATAATAAGACTCAAATGTTCAAAATAATAATGAACTACTACCTACAATCCTCTATATATACTATTCATATGTTATGACCATCACCCAGGCCGACCTATTAAGCATGAGAAAGTATAAATGATATAATAAAATGATATGGTAAGCCACAAGTCGGCTACTCATATCCTAATACAAGCAATAGGTTAAGGGTGTAGCATGCCCTTCCCCTTCAAACCAACGTTGTCCTCAACATTGAATAATCCTGGATGTTGCTGTAGAAAACCTTCATCCTCCCAGGTGGCATCTTCTATGCTCAGATTCTTCCACTTGATTAGATATTCCTTAATGTCTCTGGTTCTCAGCCTATTAGTACGTGTTTGCAGAATCTTCTCTGGCTCCAAAATGATTCTTCCTTCCTCGTCAAGTTCTGGTAACTCTTTCTGGGCTTCAAATTTCTGTCCAATAACCTTATTTAGGCATGAAACATGGAATATTGGGTGTATGTGTGAAGATGGAGGCAACTCTAGTTTATAAGCAACATTGCCAATTTTCTGTAGAACCTGATAAGGGCCATAGTATTTAGGAGCAAGTTTGTTGTCCTTTTTCTGTTGCTTTAGAGATGTCTGTTTGTAAGGCTGGAGATGTACAAAAACCAAGTCACCAATTTCAAAATGTCTTTCACTACTATGTTGATCTACTTGTTGTTTCATCATGTTTTGTGCTAATGCCAAATTCTCCTTCAAACTAGCCAAAATCTGTTGTTGATGTTGAATGTGTTCCTCAACATCTCTGACCTTAGTTTGCACCCTCAAGGAAGAAGTGATAGAAGGTGGATGGTAACCATATAATGCTAAAAATGGGGTCATTTGAGAAAGAGGTATGAAAAGATGTGTTATACCACCATTCTGCAAGTGGTAGCCATTTAATCCATCTTTCCTGCTTATCTGATACAAAACAACGTAGATACCCCTCTAAGCATTTGTTGACCACTTCCGTTTGCCCATCAGTTTGAGGATGATAAGATGAACTGTGAGCTAGCTGAGTACCCAAACATGAAAATAATTTCTGTCCAAAAATTACTTGTGAAAATAGGATCACGATCACTTACAATTATTTTTGGGGTTCCATGTAGCCTTTGAACTGTCTCCAAAAAAATTGTTGCGACTGTACTAGTTGTAAATGGATGTGATAGGGCACAAAAAATGGGCATATTTTGTGAGCCTATCCACAATCATGAAAATAACATTCTTACCCTCTGAACAAGGCAATCCGGTGATGAAATCCATGGAGACCTCCTCCCATCTCTGGCTAGGAATCGGTAAGGGTTGCAACAGACCTGGTGTCTTAATTGTTTCCCCTTTATTTTGTTGGCACACTAAACACTCTGATACAAATTTTTGTACATCCCCCTTGAGTCCTTCCTAAAATAATTCTATTTTTATTCTATGATATGTCTTCAAAAACCCAGAGTGTCCTCCAATAGGCGAGGCATGTAGCTCTGCAAGAATCTTATGCTTCAACTCAAAATCTTTGCTCAAGTATAACCTGTCCTTGTACCATAGGGCATTACCTTTCCACTCAAATTTGTTAGATGTCATAGATCCTTGCTTGATATTATGTATTAGAGATTGTGTATCCTTGTCTTGATCCCATTCCAATCTTGCTTCATCCACCCAATCGGCCGTCAACATGGACATTCCACATAGTAAGGCATCTATGGATGTATCCCTTCTGGACAACGCATCAACTACTACATTTTCTTTACCCTTTTTGTATATGATTTCAAAATCATAACCCAACATTTTTGTTACCCACTTTTCTTGTTCCTCAGATGATAACCTTTGTTCCAAAAAGTATTTGAGACTATCATGATCAGTTTTTACCTTGAAGTGTCTACCCATGAGATAGGGCCTCCATTGCTTGACTGCATGAAGAATAGCCATCATTTCTTTCTCATAGACCAGTTTGAGCAGATATTTTCCTTTGAATTGGTGACTCTCAAATGTAATTGGTCTTCCTTCTTTCATTAGAACTGCTCCTAATCCTGATCCTGAAGCGTCACATTCAACAATGAAGGTTTTTGAGAAGTTGGGAGTAGCCAAAACTGGGGTGCTGCACAAGGCTTCCTTCAGTTGCTTAAAGCATTTAGTGGCTAAGTCTGTCTAATGGAAGGCATCCTTCTTTAGCAATGTAGTGAGTGGGGTTGCTATTCTACCATATCCCCGCACAAATCTTCTGTAGTACCCTGTTAGTCCTAGGAACCCATGAAGATTTTTGAGAGTTTTGGGCCTTGGCCATTCCACCATAGCTTTGATCTTCTGAGGATCAACTTTGACACCTTCATGGGATACAATGTGACCCAAGTACTCTACCTCTTGTACACCAAAAGAACATTTAGATGGATTTGCATAGAGAGTATTTTTCTCCAAAACTTCCAACACTTTATTTACATGTTGTAAGTGTTCTTCCCATGTCTTACTGTAAATCAATATGTCATCAAAGAAAACTAATACAAATTTCCTTTAAAATGGCCTAAAAATAATGTTCATCAAGCTTTGAAAGGTTGAAGGCGCATTTGTAAGACCAAAAGGCATTACCAAAAACTCATAATGGCCCTCATGAGTCCTGAAAGCCATTTTATGAACATCTTCCTCTTTTATTCTAATTTGATGGTACCCCGAACGACGATCTAATTTTGTGAAATAAATAGCACCATGTAATTCATCAAGTAAATCATCAATTACTGGAATAGGAAACTTATCTTTGATGGTATACTTGTTGAGTTCTCGATAATATGGACACATCCTCCATGTTTCATCCTTCTTACGTACCATGACCACTAGGGAAGAATAGGCACTCTGGCTAGGCCTGATGATACCTATCTTCAACATTTCCTGAACCATTTTCTCGATCTCACTTTTCTGGGAATATGGGTATCTATATGGTCTGATGTTAGGTGTTTGGCTCCCTGGAATCAACTGAATGGTGTGATCATGATCCCTAACTAGTGGTAGTCCCTTTGGAATTTCATCAAAAATAGATGAGTGAGCATCAACAATCTTCTGAAGATCGGGTGGCATTGAAGACTATGTATTTTGTACTTCTATGGAAAATAACTTTGCTATAAATCCATCTACTCCTTTTCTGAGAACCTTCTGCATCTGATGAGAGCTAATAATTTGTGGAGACTTAGCTACCATCCCATTCAATTGTATTTTCCTTCCATCTGAATGAAATCGCATGAACAATTCTTGGAAATTCATCTCTATAGTACATAAGGTTGTGAGCCATTGGACACCCAAAACAATATCTGCCCCTCCCATAGAAATAGCAAACATAGGTGAGTCTAACATGTAGTCTCCCATGGAAAGCTTGATACTATGGCACTTTCCTGTGCACTTGACTATCCCACCATTCACAATCATAACTTGCATTTCTAGAGCTGGGTAAATAAAACAATTGAGGTAGGCAGCTAACTTACTATTTATGAAGTTATGAGTACTCCCCGAGTCAATCAACACTGTCACCTTCTGTTTTTTGAGATAGCCAATAACCTTGAGTGTTTGAGGAGTACTAATACCTGACAATGCATGGCAAGAAATTGTAGGTTGGTGATCCTCTACTTCCTCTTCTACTGGTTCCTCAGCCTCTCCTATAATTTCAGCATCCTCATCATCCTCATTACCTCTGTCAATATAGAAAAACTTCTTCTCAGCACATTTTTGTCCCGGTCCATATTTTCTATCACAGTTAAATCATAATCCTTTTGCTCTCTTTTCTTCCATTTGTTGAGGAGTCAGTCTAATTGGCCTAGAAAATGAAGGGGAAGAGATACTACGGTCTTTGGTGTTAATGAAAGGTGGCCTCCTACTACAAAGAACTTTTTCCTCTGCTTGACGTGCCATGATAATAGAATCAAAAATCTTGAGTGGATTAAACATATGTACCTCATGTTCGATGTGGTCCTTAAGACCCCCAAGAAATAGGTCATTCAAATTCTCTTCTGGTATATTCTCCACCCTTAAGGATAGGTTTTGGAATTGATGCACATAATATTTGACTGATCTTGTTTTTCGTAACTTTGCTAATTGACTAAATTAGTTCTCTGAAACACTGGAACTATAGTGCAATTGCAACTCCTCGGTAAAAATTATCCAAGTGACACCGAGACCATTCTTCTGCCTCTGAGCACATAACCATCGATACCAAACAAATTGGTCTGGTTCAAGATACAAGGATGCCAATGTCACCTTTTGTCCTGATGGTGTTTGATGTAGCTCAAATAAATTCTCCATTTGGTTTATCCAATTCAGGGGATCTTTACCATCAAATTTGCGCATATCCACTTTCGGCATCATGTTCTGTGGTTACGAATAAGTTGGATTATGATTAGGCTAGAAAAGTGATCCAACATGGTTATTTTGTCCATGATTTTGAACTGAAGATCCTCCTTGGTTGATATGGGATGGATTTGGGCCATATTGTTTACCCTTTACATGTTGCATGATATCATCTAACCGATGATTGATTTGGGCTATGTCTCCTTTAGAGGCCATCTCAGATTGTACATTTTGCAGCTCATACTCAAGTTGACTCACCTTATGATCAACTGAAGTAAACCCTAGTGTTGAGGAATCTATATTTACCCCTTCTAAATCCATCTCTTCAATCACTATCTCATCTTTATCTGGGGTTTTACACAGAGTAACCAGATTCTTTTTTGCTCTTGTGGAAGGCCCCGCCATGATATCAAACCTTAGGGTTTAGGGTTTCGATACAAATTCGGCCGAATAGGAAAAACCACAGAGAAGATACTAATACTATTTTTTCAAAACTTTCCGAAAATGTAAATAACTTGAAAAAATTCCACAATTTGCACCCTAGGGAACGATTTTATGAAAAACCCTAAATTTGTAATAACTTGTGCAAAATAAATCAAAAAAGTCTGAAATTTTCAGGGAACCTTACTTGAAATGTTTCACAACTCTGGTAAAAATATCTCCCACCAATTTGCTCTGGTTCAAAATATATTGTGGAAACAAAAAATTAGGGTTTTTACCCTAATTTTGGCCCAGATCGCAGCTCTGATACCACTTGTAATGAAATTACTAGTATAATTCAGATTATGAGAAGCAATATAACACAATATTTTAGAATAATGATCTCAATATGTAATTGTAATAGCTTCGCCACTTCGAGGGGGCAACCTCCAAACCATATAATAAGACTCAAATGCTTCAAAATAATAATGAACTACTACCTACAATCCTCTATATATACTATTCATATGTTATGGCCATCACCCAGGCTGACCTATTAAGCATGAGAAAATATAAATGATATAATAAAATGATATGGTAAGCCATAAGTTGGCTACTCATATCCTAATACAAGCAATAGGTTAAGGGCATAGCACCAGGTGCTAGGGAAACAGTTAGGCCGAGGCAAGTGCTTCAGATTGAGGACCTCTCGATGCACAATAGGGAGGAGGAGGAGGTCGAGACTAATTCAGGATTGGAAGAGGATACATACTATGAGTGGTAAGCAACTAGAGAGGCCTCAGTAGTTATTAGAGTTTATGCAGACACAGAGGAGGAGATAGTGCATACTAAGGAGGCCCTGCCTATATATGAGGAGGCATCAGTGCCCTTATAGTGCGAAGAGGAGGTTAGATTTGAGGAGGAGCATGTACCAGCTCCTATACTAGTACCAACACTAGTCATTAATCTGAGTTGGATGTCTGGAGATCTTAGTGAGTGAAACATTATTTTCCCTATATTTACTTCTTAGACTAGATGTTAGTAAGTTACTCTTAATTTTTTTTGTTTTTTAAAGTTTTATAACTCGTCATTATTTATTTGCACTTTATAACTACTACGGATGAATGGTGAGATCTTATTTAGCACACGCTCCTGGGTATATTCATGATTCCTATGAAGATGACTATAGATTAACTGCCCGTTGACACAGGGCACCCAATGATGGTAGGTCGCCACACTGACGTGTTCGTGCCAGCCTGGCATACCATAGAGGTAATGACCCATATGAGACTATATATCACTTTGAAAGTGGATCGAGAGAGAGGACGGTGAGCACACTCGCATAGCGGAGCCACTACCACTGGTCACTCACCTAGGTAGTCTCATAGGTCTACACATGGAGGCTCTCGGGATGCACCAAGTCACTCTCATCATAAGAGTTGTAAAAGGAGTTTGTGCGCCACTCCTACCCTTGTTCAAGGGTCTAATAGGTGCTTTGAGATAATTTTTGATACATATATCGTTTGTTTTGTATTTTGGGCTCATGATTGAGCATTTTTACCATACTTACACTATGGTGTGATGAAAAGGTACACAAGAAACTTTGATGTTATATATATGTATATATATGTGTGTGTGTGTGTGTGTGTGTGTGTGTGTGTGTGTGTGTGTATGTATATATATATATATATATATATATATATATATATATATATATATATATGTATGTATGTATATATATATATATATGTATGTATGTATATATATATATATACACATGGACATCTTTTTGGTTCGGCCTTCCTTGTAAGAGTTGACGTTGTTATGGTTTATCTCATATGTGTACTCTTAGATGGTTTGGAATTTTTTATGTTTTTATGTTTTAGAATGTATGCTATGGATGATGATGTAATGTGGTAACAAAATGATCCTATATGATTATGCATTTGACAACAAATCATAACTTAGATAATTTGTTTCTCAAGTAATATTTAGCATTTCTATTTCATTGGAAAAATGTGTTGAATGTGGTATGATGAAAAGATGAACTCACTCCATTCTTAACCCCACGAAACTAGTAGGATGTGAGGGCTCATTACCGAGAGTCAAGAAATACGCGAGTCATATGACTTGAAGAATGTGAATGTGAATGTGAATGATGGTAAAAAGACAAAACTATGAAAAATATCCAACTAGAAATTTGCAACTCAACGCTAATCAAGATAAACTACCTAGTTCAAAATGAATTCTACTTGTAAGTTCGTCTAGACTTAGATTCATGGATGGCCTATTGATTTATAAAATCTAGTTTTGAGGAAGAATTCTCTCTTAACATAGACATCTAGTTCATTTTTATGGGAAATTTTAGAAGCATTTTTATTTACTGAATTATTTGTAATTCATGATTTATTAATGTGACCCCCTACATCTTGCCCCATGCCACTAGTAAGAAGTATGGGCTCACCACTGAGGACAAGACATGGGTGAGTAAGGGTGCTTCACCTTTCTACTTTAAATTAATGAAGTGAAACAATAAAAACAAAACCGACCTTAGAAGATAGTGGGGTTTACCAATACCCACAAAGATGGATGTTGAAGTTGATGTTTTCAATTGAATTTTTGAGTCTAAGAATAATGTTAAGCCCTCTTGTCCTGCAAAGAAACTGCACTCAAAGACACTAAACAGAAAGGATTAGATAAATGGATAGACGAGCTTACTCAGTAAAGGCCGATTCCTAGAATCTAAAGGGACTTCCTTGGAGGATGTCAGCTCATTTTTAATAATTAAGTAGAATTGAAAATATGTAGATAATGACAAGGATATACAATAAATGTGATAAATAGATATTAGATGAAATGCTCTAGAACTCAAGTTGAATAGGAAAGTTCTGAGCATGGCTTCAAAGGTGGCCCAAGAGAGGGTAGATGTAATTTATACTCGTTTCAAAGTAGTCATACCAGAAATCCATCAGTCTCTTGTTCGATCTCGTGAAGGAATTCAAATTGGTCTTCAATGTCTTCTTTGTCAAATGAATCAATTGCACAAAGTGTGAGCTCATGTAAAATGTTGTATTGTTCCCAGAAAAATGGATGTTGGACTATTGGAAGGTTGTAAATATTGGTAATTGGATGTGAATGGCTAGAAACTACCATCTAATAGAGAGCCATGCTTGGAAATACAATGTTAAATGTAGAGGATTTGATAAAATGTGATAAAAATGCTAATAAATTGATAAAATGATAAATTTGATAGGAATCACCGGCGATTTAGGCCAATCGCTGGTAATTAGGGTGATTCACTAGCGATTGATTTTGACAATTTTTATAAAAATGAGAGTTTAAAGCTCTAAGATGATGTTTTTAATTGATTTAAAAGTTTGATATGACATAAAAAAGTATAAATAAAGATTAAGGAATACCTTTAAGTGGGATTTGGAGCTAAATGATGCCTCAAATCTTCAATAGGAAAGATCTGAAGTGGATAAGTTGTGTTGTGATGCATTGCTTGAAGTTTGGGTGATGAAAATGATCACCAAGATGCTTGAAAATGTCTTAGTGTTGATGCCTGATAGTGTTTGATGATGTCCTGGATGTTGTAGTGTCAGAAAAAAGTGTAGGAGTGAAAATGATGTCTGAGATTTGAGGTTGAAGATCCCTAAGGGAGAGCACAAAAGTGTTATTTATAATTGCTGGTGATTCAACTGAATCGTCAATGATCCGGTTTTTGTGGGAAATAACTACAAAAGTGGTTGAAACCACTTCTAATCATGGATTTTTGGTTCAAGGTATGAGGGTAAATGATTAAGGGGTGTTGGAGGATGAGGTGAAGAGGTTGAGAAGGTTATAGGATTGTTTTGATTTTGTTTTGTTTTACTTATTTTATTTTTTAGTGGTTTTAAGTGGTTTTAAGAGGATAAAATGGGTTTTATAATGTGAAGGAATATTTACATGGAGTAAATATGGTGGGGGATTTTTAGACTTAGGATAGGGGATGTATGAATTAAATATTGACTTTGATTATGATTGTGTGATGAGGTGAAATTAAGCTAAATGAGTGGTGAAATTTTGAGTGTCTACATTTGCCCCTTTTTGTCGAGTAGTTTGGTGTAGGCAAAGTGCTAGACAAAAAAAATTTTTGATAGATTGATTTGTATGGGTGATCCCCCTCAAAATGGGGTGACTGCAACATAGTGTAAGGAACACCAGTTTGACAAAAGTTGGTTGTTGGATAGGTTTGACATGCTTTTCATTTAAAATTTGCCCCAAGGTGAGGTATCGAAACGATAAGGGCTACCATGGAATCAAGTGATAGGGGGAACCAAAGGGTTCATTTCCTATAGACATATGATTCATAAAGGTAGGCTGAAAAGGATGGGGAATTCAAGTGATGGGGGGCAAAGGGCTCACATCCCATAGACATATGACATATCCTGAAGTGATTTTATTGTTTGATTATTTAATTATTCAAGGATTGGGGGTCCTTTAAATGAGACATTTTGTTGAAAAATGTGATAAAGTGATGTGATTTTGGAAAAATATATTTGGAGGGGTAAAATGGATAAATCGCTAGTGATTCATAACAATCAAAGGTGATTAGGGTATAAATCGTGGTGATTCAAGGAATCATTGGCGATTGCTGCAAAATTTTGGGGGAGGCTATAAAAGCCCTAAGGTCAGTGGTGAACAATTCATTTTTTGACTTGTTTATTGTGATTGGGAGAGATTGAGGTGAAAAAGGTGATTTGGAGCAATGACATCAGGGATAAGGCATAGGAAACCCACACAAGCAGAGGTGAGTGCCTAATTTTGTTGTTTTTTGTGGATTTTTAGTTGATTTTGATTATTTTTTCATTTTTATGTACGGAGGGTTTGATTTTAAAATTGTCAAAATCACCGGTGATTCAGGTCGATTCAGTGATTCAAGTGAATCATTGGTGATTTTTTTGAGTTTTCTGCGACTGGTTTGATTAGGTTGGCGACCCATGTATTTGATGAAGTTTTTGATGATTTTTGAATAAATATGGATTCTAATGAATGTTGTTTGGTATGTTTATGGTTGCAGGTGAATGCGAAGTTGACTATCTGAGATAGGATTCCATTGATTTTAGTAGAGGTTCGAGAGGATATGTCAGATGATGATTGGAGTTTTGTAGAGGAGGTGGTTTTATAGGATGCATGATTATAGACACATTCACAGATGTCAGGGGTTATTGTTGGCTTTGATGGAGAGATGGGATCCAACCACCTGTACATTTTGGTTACCTACAGGTGAGATCACGATCACTGTGGAGGATACTCATCTAGATTACTAAATTTCTGGTACATGGAGAGGGTATCTATTGTATTGATGAGACAGAGAGAGAGGATGTGATGAGGAGATTGTATGGAGATGATGTGGATGATGTCTGATATACTTCAGGGGGTTTTATTATTAGTCTTTATATTCTGCACAGAGAGAGGGATGTACTTGGATGACTATGTTGATGATGGGTATTTCTTGTTTTTTTTTCCTAATTCTTGGAGGAGGGAGATTCCCATGGATGATGATAGGGTGGTTACAGAGATGATGGAGCACTATAATGTTTTTACTTGGGCCCCTGCATTACTAGCACAGACATACAGAGAGTTGTGGGCTTGGAAAGTCCACAAGAGATTTGGTATTGATGTTGTATTTCTGTTACAGTGTTGGGATTTTGAGCACATTGGCATAGCTCATCCACATGGTTTGTCATGGGGAGGTGTGGATATGATTGGGAGATCTTATATGGATTCATGAGATGGTGAGGAGATGTGGGGAAGTTGAGGGGGAAGAGGAAGGAGGCTCATTACAGAGAGCTTCCTTACAGGATTACAGGTTGGAGATGTTGTGTGGAGGCCATATACTTGATTTTTCAATGTGGCCAGGTTGTGAGCATGATCTTGATGGGATTGCAACAAGAGTATTAGGTATAGGGGAGATGAGGGGGAGAGTGGGAGCTCATCATGTTTAGCTGTGTTAGATGGAAATTTGGTTTGATACAGGATGTTCCTAAGGTTCTAATATTATATAGACAGGATGAGGGAGATTTGGAGACTCCCAAGGTAGTTGTAGGGATGGAATCCTATTATAGTTGATGAGCAAGGAGTCATGGGTCTAGATGAGCATGGGGATCTAGTACCAATTGATGACGTTGGAGTGACTGCATGGTTATAGGTAATGGTGGGATGGTGCATATGCAGGAGTTTGAGAGATCTCGATTGGATTCAGAGAGGAGGAAGGTGTGCTCCTGAGTAGACGAGGCACAAGAGGTTGTTGATGTCAGTGATGATGAGGAGGGTGATGGTGATGAGGAGGATCTAGAGGCCATATTTTCACAGTTGATGGCTGAGAAGGCCACAATGGAGGTTGAGAGGGATAGTCTACGGAGGGAGAGAGATGATTTGATTGGAGTGAGGGCCACTTTGATTGGTGAGAGAGATACCGTTATTGTGAGCGGGATGGACTTAGAGCGTAGCTAGCACAGGCCACTACTAATCAAGATCAATATAGACAATAATGAGAGACCCTGAAAAGGGCTCTCAGTATTACAGGATCTTCAATATCAGGTGCAGAGTTGGTGGCTCGTGCCCAGGCTAGTGGTCAGATGGGAGCCCTATGGATGATTAGCTATGCCATTATCAGTCTTTGAGGGTAGAGTTATCCTATTATGAGGATATGGTGATACATGGAATTTTCCCAATGTGATTCTATATGTTGATTATATGGCGTGACAAGGAGGCAGGTCCTAGTGCTAGTGTGGGGAGTGTGGGCCAGCCACCTCAAGGAGTTGTTGGAGGAGATGGTGGTGATGGAGGCATGTAGGAGGGTGATGGGAGTGTTGTTCGTGTTAGTGGATTTCTTAGTGATATCCATTTTACTAGATAGTTATGTGTTGTATTTTGATATGTATACAACTCTTTTTATGAAGCCTTTGATGTATAGTTTTTTATCACACGAGTGGGGGACTCTTTGATGATGTATTTTGAGACTTTGATTATATGATATGGTGATGTGGTTTGGATTTGTGATTTATGTGTTGGTTATGGTATATGTCTTGATGCATGTTTTATATGTTTTTAATTGATTCATGGGATTTGAATATGAAATTTTATATGATGTGAATGTTTATATAATTTAGACATTTATGTGATTTGGATGGTGATGTATTAAAATGGTTGTGACTTTAGATGTGATCCAAATTTATCAAAAAGTGTATTCTAACTTTTAAAAATAGGAGTAAAAATGGAATGATTACTTTAATATGGATTTGATACATACGTGATGGGTATAGAAATGTGAAAGAACTTGCATTTTTAGCCTTTAACAATGTTAAAATGAGACTATCAGTGAGTAGTTACACATGGGATCTTAGCTATAGAGATGAAGTGATTAGATGTACCTTCTTAGGACATGGAAGGGGTTTTATATGTATAGGTCAATGTGGGAAAGAGGGTTCTCCTTTTCAATAGTTTCATAAAGAAATGCCCCAGCTATACTTCTTATTTTTGATGCAAACTGATTGATGTGGGAAGTTTTCTTTGATGGGAAAGTTGATTGATGTGGAATATTTCCTAGGATGCTTTGATTATTTGATTTTTGAAGGATGATCGATGCGGGAAGCCTTTTTACATGGGTAGTCATCCTTCAAGGGAGTGGTCTAAAATTTTGACTTTTGATTTTTACAGAAATAGCCATCCTTCAAGGGATTGGTCTATATTTTGATTGGTAGATTGTCCTTTGAGGGATCAATCTACTTTTTCTTTTGATAATATTTATATATATTTTTGAATAGCTTTCCTTCAAGGGATCAGTCTATTATATTTGACTTTTGATAGGAAGCATCCATAGATATTTTGACTTTTATTTTGAGCTGAGGGTAAGACCCTAATAGATTGTTTCAAGGAGGGGAAAGAGATGTGTACATGACCTACACATATGCCCCATGACATGTTTTTTAGTTGGTACAAGGTAGGTGGATGTAATGATTAGGGGGTTCCTACTAAGGAGGAACTTTTCCATGTGAAATATGCAATGAACAGATTCATGGTGCTCATCTTTAAGGTTTTTAGGATAGTGATGGAAACCACATACTTTCAAATCATTACTGATGAGAAAATGACTGGTTGATGGAGGATTAAGATCTTTAGATGAAACTACTGTCATGACAGTCAAAAATTAACAGTAGAAAGGCCAATAAGTGTAAGGAATTCAAAGGTTCCTTTTCAGGTATACCATCAAGGAAGGCTAAGTGATACACTCCCAACCCATACTTGTGAGTAATGATATATGGAACGATCCAATTAGGGGAAAACTTTCCACATTTACTCTCATTCTAAAGTAGTGACATTTTGATTTTCTTTGAGAATGAGATCACCAATTTTGAAGTCATGTTCTTTTACATGTTTATTATATGTGTGTTTGATACATTCTTGATAAACTTGATGATGTTCAAGGGCCATTAGGCATTTTTCATCTAATAATTCTAATTGTGTTAGGCATAGTCTTGTCGATATTCTTCATCAGGGATAAAGTCTTTGAGTGATACACGGAGTGATGAAATTTTAACTTCAAGGGGTAGAACCACCTCGGATCCATAGACTAGGGAAAAGGGTGTAGCACCTATAGGGGTATGGATGCTAGTTTGATAAGCCCAGAGAGAAACAATATTTAGAGGTGCTAATTCCTGCCTACTTCATCTATTATTTTCATGAGAATTTTATTAAGTGTCTTGTTAGAGGCTTTGGCCTATCCATTTTCTTGGGGATAGTATGGTGATGAAAAACTAAGTTTGATGTTGAAGGCGTCAAATAGTTTCTTAACATCCTTGTTTTTGAAATATTTTCCATTATCTGTGACAAGGTTTGTGAGGAACACCAAAAATGGCATATGATGTATTGATAAATGAAGTTGACGATTTGATTTATTTAGTTAAAGTTAAGGGGATGGCCTCAACCCATTTTGTAAAGTATTAAGTGGCTGTGATGATTGAATGATGTTGTTGGGATGATTTAGGATTGATAGTGCCAATGAGGTCTAACCCTCATTGTGAGAAAGGCCATAGATTGAGAGTAGGGTTGCAAAGTTTGACTAGGAACATGGATGAGGTCTGAATGTTGTTGACATTTGACATGCACTTCTTGATGTATACAAAACAATCTTGATTGATAGTAGGCCAATAATAACCAAGTCGTAAGACATGTTTAGCGATGATGTTACCATTGAAATGTCCACCGCATATACGGTCATGGACCTCTTGGATTGCTTTGATAGATTCATGAGATTTAATACATCTTAATAAGAGGTCATCGAAAACCACATTTATACATGATACCACCTATAATAACATAGTGAGTGGCACATTGAAGAAATGATCATTTAAGCATTTCATGATAGATCAGAGGGAATTTTAGATTCTAAAAGATAGTCAAATATTTGAGATTACCATAGATCAGTTGGATGAGTCGTCAATAGTGTTGATAGAAGGGAGTTGATTTTGATGTGAGGGGTGATCCAATCTTTGAATGACTATGAATAGTTTGGAGTTTTGGTTGATTCTTCAGTTGATAAAGGAATGAGTGCTCCTAAAGAGGCCATGGTATCTGTAAACTTATTAGAAAACCGTGGAATGGTTTGGATGGTGTAATGATCAAGGCTCCAAGGATAAAATCAACATTGGATTTATATTTTTTCAAGATTTCATTTTTACATTGATAATCTCATTTTGATTTGATTGATGACGAGTTGTGAGTCTCCGTAGATTTCTAATATTTGAACACCTAGTAAAATAGTGGTTGTAAGACCCATAATTAAATCTTTGTATTTTACCATGTTATTAGTACATTGGAAGTTAAGTTTAAATGATAGTGGAATAGGAGTCCCCCAGGGAGGTATGATGAAAATACCATCCCCTCCCCCCTTGTTGGAATTTAGATCCATCAAAGAAGAGGGTCATTTTGATAGGAGTAAATTCATGTTCGTCGATAGTATTGATAGATTCGTCAGGAAATTATTTGTGAGGAAGATGGGTCGTCACGACAAGGGTGCTTCAAAAAGTATGGTCTGACTATGGATTTTGTCCTTTAATGGGATTTTTGTGATATAAATTAAAGGTCAAACTCGGTCATAAACATGAGCCACCGAGTTATGTGGTCATTGTGACAATTTTTAGAGTGTTTTGTCATGTGGATCATACTCCCATTGAATCTTTAAATGATCACATGCAACATGGGAACATCCTAAAGGTGTGGGACCCTTGTCACACTGGGATGAACCTCCATAGAAGGTCAACTTCCTTTAAAATTGGTGCATTCAATTTAGGATTGAAATGCAAGGCTATAACACTTGAAAATAAAACTAATCTAGTTATTCATGGGGTATACGGATGGAGAGATAACTAAAATATATAAAAGTGGTGATACGCCAAGAATAAATGAAACAAGAATATTTACTCCATATGCACAAAACAATATATCAGAACAATGGATAACATGCACATCTCCTAATAATCTTTTTAAATCATTGAATTAATTGAGCACAAAACTTTAATAACATGAGGGATTCAAGATTTTCCAAAACTGAAACTAAAAGATTCCACACCACAACTCATAGATAATTGAATGAAGATAACTGATATAAAGGCAATATAATCTCACCGCATACAAGGAATTAAATCATTCACAAGTATTAAATGAATTATTAAAGTTACACAATAAACCAAGTATTTGACGGAAAAATATCATTCTGAATATATCAAAGGCTTAAAGCTTGTTCTTGGACTCTCCAAAATTATAGAGGCCCTTCACAATAAGATCTAAAAGTTTTTTCAAACATAATGCATTCTCATATTTATAGACTAAGAGAGTTGAACAATAGTAACTCCATCTTCTAAATCCTTTTTACCAAAAATAGAATGCATTAATGCTTAGGGAATAACCTTTCTTAAAAATAGCAAAAAATAGTTACACTTGTTTAACCAATTCAACCCTACAACTCTCACTAGTTCTGGAGCTTGGAGGTTGCTCGATAGTGGTTACCAAGCCTAGCTACGACTGGCAGAATCCTTTGTCTTTTCTTCTTCTTATTTCTTCTCCCATATAGTTAACATGTTCATGTACTCAATAAACCATTTAATAATCCCCTAGACCTCCTCTTCCTTTGGTCCACATGCGTAACGGCTTAGGATGTCTGTTGACTCAGTATCTCTAGTAACTTTTAATGTCAAATCTTTAAGTCCTGTCAATAACATTCTTCATCTGGCTCAAGAAATTTTGATAGGATACTGACATGTAAATAGAATCGAGATTAAAATATTTGTTCACATCATCATCTTGGTTTACCAAACTTTTAAAATTGTTAGTAATTTTCTCAAGTGGAAGGATATCAATAGTTTTATTCAAAAATTTGCATTTTATCTTCTCAAATTCTTCTGAAATATCATTCAAACCATCCACTTCCTTGACTCTTTTATCTTTCAATTTTGACATGATTTCTTACAGCATTCGAGCTCAGAAGTCCATAGCTTCATTGAATTCAAAAGGTTTTGAAATATCATCAATAACACCTTCATTTAATAGCAACTCTGGACTGAAAATTCAAATTTCTCTCCATGTTTTGGGAGCAAGGTCTAAGTTATCATTCTCCTCAGCAAGGAGTCCATTCAACTTCATTATGGCATCCTTCTCTGCATACAATTCATTATACAAATCCACAACAGCTTTGATCAACAAATTCTGCTTCCTGAATTAAGTTCTCCATCCACCCTCCTACCACTCGTCCTTTTTGTCCAATCTTTTCCACTTTATGAAAAGATGTGTCATCGAAACTCTGAGAAATAGTGAGGGTAGTAGTAGTTTGGACTGGGTGTGTAATCTTGATTAAGAGAGCAGTTAGTTGTTCAAATTTTCCTTTAATTACATCCTTAGTTTCCTTATCCTTATCATATTTCTCTAGTAAATTACCCAGGGCCACCTTAACATCTTGTTTGGCACCTTCGTGGGTAGCTTTCCCAATAGCAAACTGGAAAATTTGGTAATCTGTTGTTGTAATCATCTCTTTAGTTTTACCTGTAGCTGGAGTAACTATCTCGATAAATATTTCATGTGTTTGATCAATTGATGAGTTAGAGACAACTCTCGGTCATTTATCTTGTCTTCGAGGACTTAGATTCAGAGCACTCCAATCGACAACATCAATAATGGACTCTTTATTCTTATGTTTTAGTGTTTTCCTATGCAGCCACGTTGGGAATAGAAGAAAATGAGCCAAAAGACAATATAGGCATTGTTACAGTGGTACTTGGAGTAGTTGATATAACAAGAGCATTGGTCACTGTCACGAAAGGGGGGTAGTGACGTAGGTGACAATGGAGGGTGGAGTGGAAAGGATGGCCTCTGGTGTGGGGTGAAACAGAAGTGGAAATCAATAGAGATTGTTGGAGGTTAGGAGTTCCAAAAGGGGATCTGGACCCCAAAATATCTCCAGTTGAAAGGGTTAGAAGAGAAGAGAAAATGTGGGCCATCAAGGGAGATGTGGGAGATATGAGACGAGAGGGAATCGAGGATTCAATCTAAGGAAGAGTAAGAGATCAAGGGGAAGATGGGACAGAGAGTGTGGAAGATGAAGAGATGGGCGACTGTAAAAATTTGGGAACTTGTGGTGAAACACTTAGATCTATCACTTTAGTTGGTAACTTTGGAGATACAAATCTTGTAGTATGAACCGCGTAAGAAGATCTTGAACCCCTACGAACAATTTTTTTTTGTGGTTTAGCAATAGGTCTAGGAGTTGACCTTCTTCCTCTTGATGGAGTAGGTTGACCCATTGATGACTGTAATTGTACATGTTTTGAGGTCAGCTGGTCTCACACTTTAGGTGTAATTCCTAAGGTTTTTCAACCATTTGTAGGTCCTCTGTAAAATGGGAGCCACCCTATCTTTTGTGTTACTGCACTCCTCGACCGACCAATCTATCTAAGGAAATGACTTATCTTTGACATTGTTTTGATCATACACATGATCTAAAACTTGATTATCATCTTTTAAGCCCTCATGGACAACCAAAATCCCATATTGGATGACTTCTAAGAGATTCAATCTTTCAAACTCTCTTTCTCTTACTATTTTTTCATCCCGATAGTGAATCCAAATATCCTCTAATTAGGGAAAATGAATGTTTGTCAATCCCATTATGCTGAATTTATCCCAGTAATCAAAGTTGGTGTGCAGATGGAATGTTTTCAAAGTCACTTGAGACATTTAGCCTTATATGTGGACTGACACGTATATCTTCCTATGGTTATAGGAAATGGAGCCCCTGCTTTGTGTCGATGGTGTTGAATCTTATGATAACTCAGTAACTAGCGGACTAACTCCATAAAGACCCACTTATCAGTTAGACATCTTGGAAACTTATGAGGAGCTCCTATGAATCTTGACACTCTGATATAAGTGAATGTTGGAAACTGCAGATAAACACCTCCCCACTCTCATACTTCTTTCTAGGATTCATCTAAGATTCTTCAATTGTACAATTTTTTGAAGTATAAGAGAGTTGCAAAGAATGCATCATTAACCATATGAAGATGTTTATGACCTTCTCCCATGGTGAGTTGAGCGTAGTATTCATATATTTGAGTTGAGATCCTAATTCCCTTTGGAGTTAGTCTAGGATAATCCTGCATTCCCATCACCACATACATAAGATAAGAGGTCATGTTGAAGTTTCCTGAACTTAACACATCTTCTAGCTGAATGTAGGTGGCATTGCTTATATATTCACCCCATCAAATGAGGTCTTTATTCTTGTTGATTGTATAAATATAGAAATACATCCACTCCTAAAACTCTATAGTAAAATAAATACATGTAACCATGCTCAAAAGTATGATGATATCATTAACTTCTAATATGAAATCAGATCAGGGAAGTGTCTTGGGAAATCTAGACAATGAGGTTTTAGTGTTGTCCAAATATCTCTTGTTGAAAACTCTCGTACAAGTGTCGTACTCTTCCACCCAATGCTCCAAAGAAGACTCCAAGGAGATAATATCATATCCTTCAATGTCAGGGATTTTCAGAAGGTCCTCAGAGAAATCGTTATCTATAATCACTAATGTGCCATCATCATCCTTTATGGTGCATGAAGCTTTATCAAAATGAGATGTCACAATGAGTACAAACTCAGGAAAATGCATAGACTGAAGAAATGTAGTTGCAAGGGATATTCCATTATCATAAATAACATGTATCCATGGTTTTTTATTTGGGTCTTTTACTCTTTCCCAAAATTCATACACGTCCACATGTCCAAAATATGTATCCCCAATGTTCTCTATATTAGACTAGATACTCGAAGGGGGTGACACCCCTTGGTAGTTGTATTTCATATTTTCTTTCCCTCTTGATGAATAACTAGACATCTACCCTATTGAAAACTTCAAAAATCAGAATTTAGAATGGAGGTATGTGCCTGTAAAACACCTTGCAAAATCAAACTAAACTTCTGAAATCCCAAAGCCTGAAGTTCCAAAATCAAAACCTACACCCTGACAAACAACTCCAAAATTGTGAAGTGTTTGTCTTCCGAAATCTGAAAACCTAAGGTTCTGAAATGGTTATGTTCCGAAGAGATGAACTTCTAAAATCTGAAAGGCATAAAACTATGAAATGTGAGAACTCTAAAACTCCGAAGCCATGGACTTCTGAAAAATAACTTCAGAATTTATGGACCTATGATGAAACCTTGAACCTCCAAAAAATAGAGTTCTAAACTTGCGAGAATTAGTGGAAACTGAAAAATGAACCCTGAAACTCTAAAGTTTGCAAAAATGCTTGATTTGGAAGTGCCCAAAATTCTTTTTTCATGTTTGGAAATCACCTTGTATTTAGACTTGAACAACAATAAAAATAACAAAGAAGGACTAGCCACTGTTGGATTTTAGAAACACAGTCTAGGAAGAAAAGGAGAGATTTAAAGAATAAAAGAATAAAAAAAGACAAAACAAGACCCCAATAGTGAAAAATAAAATGAAACTCTACAAAACATACCCAAATCAGCAAGAAAACGTAAAAAGTGCTTCATAAATCACCTTAGGGGGTATAGAGAGGGGTTACAGTTATTGTTAGTGTGTAATGTACTTTATAACCTGGTAAAAAATAACAGGTAAAAATCCACACATTTATAGGGAGGTTAAATTTAATTACTGCGAGCTGACATGTGTGGGCGTGGTTGGGCATTAAATGCTTTCGAAAATTGGATTTTGAATTTCATTACGTAAACTACATGCATCATGGGATTCAAACTCCAAAGTCTAAAACTTCGAAGTTCCAAAATTCAGAAGTAATCAGATTTCAAAGTTCAAAAATCGCCATGCAAAAAACATGACATGTGCCTTTCAGAACCCGAAATATGAAATTTTAAAGTTTTGAAATTCAGACTTCGGGAAGAAATCTTTGTGTAAATCATGTATGTAACTCCGAATTTTGATTCTAAAGTTTGGACTTTGAAATTTAGACTTCGATATTCATTTTGTATGAAAAATGCATTTCGATCTCTAAAGTCCGAAATCTGGTGAAAATTTTTTCCTAAGAAGAATTTTGGAAACAAAATTTTAGAAAACTTAAGATTGGGAAGGAAAAGAATTTGCAAGAAATTTTTTTAGGCCCTCCCAGCAAAGGTAACTTATAAAGTTAATAGAGCGCATGGTTTTGAGTGTATTAAAACTAGTGACAAAGTAAGTTTTTTGGTTGAGGAGATAGTGGCATAGCTTAGATGCTACGAAGTATAAGGCATAGCATAGTTTTTTGGCTTTAGTATAATGGGTTTCATATTTGTGGAGGGTACAACTTATGTAATAAACAACTTGTTCATGGCCATGGTCATCATGATGGGTGAGCATGGATCCTAAGTCATGGTTTTTGGTAGATATGTAGAGGTAGAAAAGATCCCCCTCATGAGGAGGTGTGAGTACAGGGGGTGAAAGGAGGTATTGCTTGAGTTCCTCGAAATCCTTTTGACAATTAAGATCCCATTTGAAATTAATGTCTTTGCGAAGAAGGTGATGGAACGGTTGATAACAATTTGAGAGTTGAGATATGAAACTTCAGATAGACTGCAACTTCCCTTGAAGACTACGTAGTTGTTTGATATTTGATGGAGGAGGCATTTCAATGATTGCTTTAATTTTGGTTGGGTTTACTTCAATACCTCAGATAGATACAATGAATCCTAGGAGTTTATTGGTGAAAACATCAAAAACACACTTAACAGGGTTAAGGCAGAGGAAATATTGAATAAGATAGATGATGATTGAGTCAAGGATAGCAAGATGATTTTTGCATTGTTTAGATTTTCCTAAGAGATCATCAACGTAATATTCTACAGTTTTGTGGATACGATCATGAAAGATGTATGTCATGGTGCATTGATAAGTGGCTCCAGTGTTTTTAAGTCCAAAAGGCATAACACGGTAATAGAAGGTCCCCTAAGGGGTGATGAACGATGTTTTGTGTTGATCGTGAGTGGCGATAAGGATTTGATTGTAACTATAATTTATCCATCCATAAGGGAGAGTAATTTGTGGCCAACTATTAGGTCGACGAGTTGGTCAATGTTTGGAAGAGGGAAGTCATCTTTAGGGTAGGAAAGGTTAAGATCTCAGAAGTCAGTGCAAATGCATAACTTGCCAGAGGCTTTGGTCATGGGTATGATGTTAGAGACTCACTGTGGATAGTCAATGGGTATGATAAAATTAGCAGAAAGTAAACATTGTAACTCTTCTTTAATGAGAAGATTCGTAAGGGGATGCATCCTGCGGAGCTTCTGTTTGATAGGTTTAACGTTGGGATAAGTGATAATGTTATGTACGACGATATTTGAATCGATACCTGACATATCATTATACGACTAGGAGAAGACTTGGATATACTTGGACAAGAAGTTGGTGAAATCATTTAATTCTTACAGATTTAGTGAATGACCAACCTTAACTATATGGGGTCCTAAGTTACTGTCGATGGTGGATTCATTGAGAAGGGTTGGTGTATTGGGAGGTAAGGTTTTTTGAAGAAAATGATCGTCCGCTCCCATATAGGACATGATATATTGATCGTCACGACATTGAAGGATATCGATGGTGGGTGAATCTTATTTAATTATTTCTGGTCAGATGAGAGGAATTGTTTCGTTTACATGGTTGGATTGATAATTCAATGGACATAAGGAAATAGTATTGACTAAAAAATAGTTATGTGGGATAGAGATGATATCATTAGTGTCCATGGGATCATTGGATTTGGTGGATGGTGATGGTTCTAATTCGGTGATACGTACGAATGTGTTGTGTGCAGATGAGTCAGTAGTGGGCCTTTCATATCCTAGGCCATATTTCTTGTGTGGTTTAAGAGATTGTTGGATGATTAAGTCATGTATTCCTTGTTCATAACATCTAAAACCAAATCCTTTCTAGGCATATCAATGGAGGTACATTTGAGCAAATCTTTTAGTATATAAAGATTGGAAATATGATGAAAAGGGCATCACATGATGTTGTTCAATGGATTATGATGAAGGTCGATCGACTCCTCCATAAAAAAGGTTGGTTTTTAAATAAGTCAAACCATAAGAGATGATATCCTCAATATTCGGCTCGTACATAGGCTATTTTTATAGTCTACCATACATTTTAGGTGTAGGTAGTGAGTTAAACATGAGGAGACAATACTCCCCCAGTGAAATATGTTTCAAAATGTCACCGAGGGAGGATTTTTTGGGTAGTTTGGATGATGGAATGGATGTATTGGTAGATGCTTCATTGGATGATTCAGATGTTGATTTAGGCAATAAAATATCATTTGGACGGTATGTCATGTTGCAATCAGCGAAGGGATTAGGATCTACATGTACTATGAATGTTTGGCCCTTGTGTTCGTATTTAAAGCAACAGTGAAGTCTTCCTAACAACATATTATACTGGAACTCTCCCTCTATAATGTAGAAGAGTCTTGGGAGGGTTTTAACGCCAACTTTAAGTGATAGAATGACTGTACCTAACGTAGGTGTGATAGTATTCTTAAGAGTTTGATAAGATGGGTGTTTGGGCGATAACGATGTTTGACAGTCTAAATTTATTAAAAGTGATGGATGAGATAATGTTGATAGCACCGCCCCCATTAATCATGACCCTTTTGACAAGGAGATCATTGATTTGAGTGGTGATGAAGAGAGCCCAGTCATGATCCTCTGGGTGAAGTGATGGTATTTCAGAAGACTCAAAAAAGATGGTGTTGCATGCTTTAAGAGCACCTATGAAATTTGTGAAAAAAATTGGGTCATTTGTGGGTACTGATATGGATTTAAGGTCTTCAATCATAGTTTTTTTATGTGATGGTGATGTTTGGAATAGCTCATAAAGTGACATTTTAACAAGAACCTGGTGTAATTGTTTGATGATAAATTTTTGTACCGTAGTGGAAGAAGGCGAAGCGGCAAGAATGGATATTTTAGTCTTGAATTTTGATGTTGTCTCAAGGGCGAGAAGAATAGAAACTTTAGGTTTATCTTCATATGGGGATGAGATGAGTTTAGGAGGTGGCGGGATGGCGACAAAGGTCCTTGGTTTGTTCTATTATGAAGAATTAGATTCATGGGTGCGGGCTTGAGTAGTAATGTGGACAACATCAACTTGATGAGGGAGGAGTTTACTCAAAGATTCCTCAAGAGTGATGGATGTAGATGTTGGATGGGGTGTCTTTGATTCATGTAACTCGGGAGGAATAAGACCTTAACTTTCAAGTTTCTTAACAATTACATGGAAAGCTTTACAGTCTTCTATAGAGTGTCTTGGTGTCTGATGGTGATCACAGAAAGCTTTGAAATTATACCAGGATGGTTTCTAACCTCGTGAGATGGATGGATTAAGAGGAGGTAGCACTATGAGTGATTTTTGAAGGAGTTTTTCTAGAGTTGTTGCATAGTTTTCTTTTGACGCAGATGTCGAAGATGATGATGTTTCATTTTTTTTGGTGATTGTGAAAGGTGTTGTTTTTGGTGTGGGTTTTTTAGTTTTTGTTGATGAGTAAAAAGTTGATTGTGAGGTGGTGGTAGGTGGTTTAGATGAGGGATGTGGCCCTAGGATATAGGGATGATATTTTGATCTTTGTGTAGGTGTAGCTGAATGGTTTATAATTGCGACCTTTTTAGACGGGGGTGGCATAATTTTTTGAAGGTTACAGGAGTGATACTAGGTGAAGAAGTCGTCATAGGAACTTTTCATGATCTAGATGATTGGTTGCCTTTGAGATGTTTGCGAAGAGTCCTTATAAAGGATGCGAGAAGAGGTGGTAGCTACGGATGCTGAAGATTTATTTTAGATCGCAGATTGTGGAGATGTTTATAGTTGTTTGTTGAATGTCAATTCAAGGGTGTTACTAGAAGATGTAGGTGTGGATTCAATAATAGGAAATGTTTTATTAATGGTTTGTATGGTATGGTGAGCTTATACGTTATTGGCTTGGGGTTGACTACTTGATGGAGAATGATTAAGGAAGGGTTGTTTGAAGATATCAAGGTTATGATTTTAGGGTGCATTGGGGTTGTCTAAATAAAGTTCACCCTTATCGATCAGATCTTGAAGGACATTGCAAAAAGAATGACACCTTTCAATGTCGTGGCCTTTAACTCTATGGTATTTGCAATAATCGGTATCCATATACCAAGAGGGCTTAGAAATGGATGTGTCAATTGGACAAATGGGTAGAAGGGAGATCATGTTAGTGGGAGGAGTTTATTGAATACCGCACTATAAGTATTTCCAATGGGGGTATAGCTACATTGAGGTCGAGAGCGTTCGGTGGTCAAACGTTCCTTAGAGGTAGATTTGACGACTATGACATTAGCTTCCTATTTAGATTTATCTAGATTGGAGGATGGATTGGATGAAAATTCTAATTTAGGCTTTTTTGGTCTAAGCTTGACTCTTCCTTCTTCAAGGGCTCGTAGTTCAAGTTTACGAGCCATGGTGAAGGTTTCATTAAACATTTGAAATGACTAGATTTGGAGTGTGGATGAGATGTGTTTAGTGCATGAATGAGATAATAGATTGATTAATTTTGTTTGTGGGAGTGAGAATGATAATTGATTAATTATACTCCTCCAGCAAGAAACAAAGTCTACGATAGACTCATCCTCAAACTGTTTAATGGCATATAGATTTGTAATGGTGATTTTGTAGGCAATGTCGATCAAAAAGTGTTCAAGAAAGAGTTGTGCAAATTACATGAATGAGAAGAGGGAGTATTATGGGATGTTATTGTACCAATTTAAAGCAGGGCCTGTCAATGACATGAGGAACGTTCTCAACATAAGATCTTGATCATGATATATAAGGTAATAAACATGACGAAAAGCTCAAATGTGTTGTTCGGGATCCTCTTTACTATAGAATTTGATAAGCTTTTGGAGCTCCCAATGAGGAGGATAAGATATGTAGGGTACATATGGGTGAAAAGGTTCATTATAGATTTACTCATATGAAAGTGTGGTCTTAGGGCCCATGGAAGCGACTTCAAGGCTAGAGATCTTGTTCATTAAATCCTGAAGGGGGTCAGTTTACAGTTTTTGTTGTGTATTAGATGAGGATGGACCAGGTTGATTGAATGAAAATTGACTAGGCTGTTGATACGACTGATATGGATGTGGAATGCTTTGCTAAAAGGGGATGTTTTGCTGAGGAGTGTTTGTAGGAACTTTATAAGTGAGTTGTGAGGTTGTCCATTATGAGGGCTGGATATATTGATATTGAGGAGGAATGGATGTATTCAAAAGAGGTTGATATTACTATGGAATGTGTTAAAAGGGAATAGATGTATGGATAAGGGGTTGTGAGTATCGAGGTGTTTGTTGAAAGGGTATGGAGGTGAAAACAAGGGGTTGTGATTGCTATGGGATGTTCTAAAGAGGTATAGAGGTATAGATAAGGGGCTGCAATGGTTATGGTATGGATTGAGAGGAAGAAAGTGACAAAGACAGTTGAGGTATGTGTTGTGAAATAAGTGGGGTCGAGGACTATTGTGAAACTGGATGGGTACTGACAAAAACACTACTATTGATTAAGGGTAAAAATGTAGGGATGAACATGGTAATGTTTTGTAAAGGTGATGTAGTTTGTTGAGAAGGTGGTGGTTGGGATACACTAATAGGAATAGTGGCAGAACCCACTGGAGGTGTTTGGACGGTAGAGGATGTTAGAGGGGTTTATGCTAACGAAGATATATTTCTGTTGCTTAGAGGCGGTGTGGATCAAGTTGAGGGGCCAGGCTATTGAGTGGTTGTGTCTTGTGAGGAAATCACATTAAGGTCAAAAATAGGGACTCAAGACACAACATTGGACATTTCTGGATGTTTTCAGGAATGTTTAAGGTTAGATTCCTTGATATACCCAAAGGTACGTGAGTCCTGAATCTATGTCAGTGCCGATATGAGGCTTGGTATTGGGGCCTACCCCCCTAGTTCGCGGTCCTGTAACGATAAGAGAGTTTGGTGCTTAGCCAATATACCGACAACCAATTATTTATACTCAGCTATAACACCGATTTGGTTTCCTTATTGGATGATGAAATCCCAATAGTTATCACCTAGTTAGGAGTGTTTGATGCAAAGTTGATATTCGATGTAATTTGGTTGTGTGTGAGGGAAGATAATGTGAATGCAATAAATTAATCCCTCAAATTAATCTATGTGATCAAACAAGATGCAAGATTATTTTTAATCCCAGAAGAATAATTGATTTTGATGAGAACAAACAGTAAAATGCGATGCTTGAAAGACAAAATGAAAAGGAGAAAACATGGCTGAAAAACACTTCCTTTTTAATTTTTAATTTTTAATTTTTAATTTAGAAATGTAATAAGAAACAAGCAAAAGCTCCGAAGTAAAAACCTACAAGGATGGTTAGCATAATACAAAAAAAAAAGAATAATGGTGTTAGAGGCTGACTGACTGAGTAATTAGAAGCAATCACAGAGATCGTCGACGATTGATAGAATCGCTAGTGATTCACACAATCGCTGGCAATTTGATTAGATTGCTAACGATTACAAAGCAGAAAGCTAAAAATGAATTAAATTAATGAAATCAAAATGAATAAAGGGACAAGAGTCCCACCACGCATGCTAAAATGTTTAAATATGTTTTTACCTTTCTACTTTAAATTAATGAAGTGAAATAATAAAAACAAATCTGACCTCGGAAGACGACGAGGTTTACCAATACCTGCAGTGATGTGTGTTGACACTGATGTTTGATCAAGATTGTTGAATCTGGATGAATGTTTAAGTCCTCCTCTCCTGTAAAGTAATATGTGCTCAAAGACACTAAACAAAAAGGATTAGATAAATGGATAGATGAGCTGCTCGACAAAGGCCAATCCCAGGAATCCAAAGGGACTTTCTTGGAGGATGTCAGCTCGTTTTTAGACAATTAAGCAGATTGATAAAACAATGACAAGAATATGTGATAAATAATGATAAATAGATACAAGATAATGGCTCTAGAACTCGAGATGAATAGGCAAGCCCTGAGCAGCTTTGAAAGTGGCCCAAGCGAGGGTAGATGCAATCTGGACACGTTCAAAGTAGTCATACCAAAAGTCATCAATTTCTCGCTTGATCTCGTGAAGGAATTCAAATTGGTCTTCGATGTCTTGGTTGGTGTCAACAAATCAGTTTGCACAAAGTGTGATCTCATTTAAAATGTTGTATTGTTCCCAGAAGAATGGATGTTGGACTATTGAAAGGCTATAAATACTGGTAATTGGATGTGAATGGCCAGGAACTATCATTTAACAGAGAGCCATGCTTGAAAAAACTAAGTTAAACGCAGAGGTTTTGATAAAAGCTGATAAAATTTTGATAAACTGCTAAATGATAAATTTGATAGGAATCACAGGTGATTTATGCCAATCGCTGGCGATTAGGGTGAATCGCTAGCGATTTCTGTGATTTAGACAACTTTGATATAAATGAGAGTCTAAAGCTCTAATATGATATTTTGATTGATTTAAAAGATTGATATGATAGAAAAAGATTAAAAGAGGTCAAAGAATACCTTTGAGTGGATCTAGAGCTAAATGATGCCTCAAATCTTCAATAAGAAAGATCTTAATGGATAAGTTATGATAGGATGTTGCTTGAAGTTTGACTGATGAAAATGTTCACCAAGAATGCTTGAAAACATCTGATATTGATGCATGGTAGTGCTTGATGATGTCTTGGGTGTTGTAGTGTCAAAAAATGAAGTGTGGGAGAAAAAAGGATGCATGAGATTTGAGGTTGAAGATCCCTAAGGGAGAGCACATAAGTATTATTTATAATTGTCGGTGATTCAATTGAATCACCAGCAATCCGGCTTTTATGGGGAAACAATTGTAGAAGTGGTTGAAACCACTTCTATTCATGGATTTTTGGTTCAAGGTATGGATAAATGATTAAAGGTGTGTTGGAAGTCGATGTGAAGATGTTGAGATGGTTATAGAATTGTTTTTATTTTGTTTTGTTTTACTTGATTTTAATTTGTTAGTGGTTTAGGTGGTTAGAAGATTGGTTTTTACAGCTATGAAGAATATTTACATGGAGTAAATATGGTGTCCATGTAAATATGGTGGGGGGGTTACAGACTTAGGATAGGGGATATATGAATTAAATAGTGACTTTGATAAATATAATTGTGAATATAGTGTGAGTAATGAAGGAAAATGAGCGGTGCAAATTTTAAGTGTCTACAACAAGTCCTTATAGTATTAATGTCAAAATTTTGTCTCATGAACAAAGATGATAATAGAGATTAGATAATTTGAAGATGTGAAATGGATGTTGAAGAAGTATGATTAATATATTCACCAATGTTTGAAAATTTTAAAAGTTACTTGAAAAGTAAGTTTCCAGTTTACAATTTCACAAGATGATAATGCAAATGACAAAGTGACATGAATGCAATAATGTACAATGTGGGAATGCAAGTGACTATATATAGAAATGTTTAAGGTGAAGTGAGTTGACAGACTCACTGAATCCCTCACCCTCTAAAGTACACAAATGATGTGTAGGATTTTTGAAGTTTTCATTTTCTTTACAGGCGCCTACTACCTTGGTTTTAAACTTACAACCCTTGTTTATTATCATATTCATCTGAATATCTAGTGTTGGTGTATGACCATCCATTTGTATGAGGCCTTTGTAAACCTCCTTGTCACATTCTCGACGTATCATTTTTAAGTGAGCATGATGGAACTATTCAACTATGTTCCCTTCGTAAGGAACATTGACTACATTGGGTGTTCATCGTGCTATGGGTTCATGTCTTGTAGACATGATGAACTTGGTTTTTGACACATTTCTATCTAGACCAAGGTTAGGAATAGAAGAATCCCTATACATGGCTTTGATGGGTATCATTTTTCTTTCAAGATCCTCTTCTTCTTATGTTATTTCTATCATATGTATGCCTAAACTAAGATCATTAGTGGGAAGAGAGGCTAAACCAAGGAGATTACCAATTCTTTGTAGTTCAAAGGGGAGAAATATCGGCTCGTCACTCTTCAAGATTTTTATGATCTCCGTTGTAGTCTTAGTGGACACAGTTTCCACAGATATTGCTTTACCCTTATCCATCTTTGCCACTTCAAATGTTTTTGGGTCATTGACCTTGACTTTTAGAACATTCTAAGTGGTTACGACCAATTCCTTTAAGGGAATTGATTTGTTTAACTGGTTCGCATAGAGTTCGTATTTTGAATGGACCCCTGATTTCTTCTTGAGGTTCTCTAGATGTATATCGAAGGTCTTAGTATCCCCTTGAGTGACGAAGACTTTTCCCAAATGCAAGAATCTAACTTCTTGGAACAAGGTGGAAGGATTAGCCTTCATCATATGAATCCAAGACCTACTAAGAATCATGTTATAATTCATTTCCTTGTTGATGATGTAAAACTCAGCCAGAATAGTTTTCAACTCGATGGAGGAAGGAAGAACGATAGTTAAAATTTAAGTGGCCTTAAGACTGTCATACCCTTGCAATGTGTTTCGAGTAAAGGAGCAATAAGTCTCCCTATATCCCAACTTCTACAAGAAAAGGGAAACATGTTTACGACAACCTCATCATCAATCATAACTCTCTTGATGCAATTTTTATAGACCCAAACTTGCAAATATAATTTAGGATATCCTCTTCAGGCTATTTCAACGTCAAATGACATCTTGCTTATATCAAAGACAAACCCGATATCCCTATCACATTGTCCTGGAGGATGCACGTCGAAGTCAATATGATTGATTTAAGCCCCAAGAGGAGGTGTAACATGAATTAGGTGACCAAGACCCAATGCATCTATCTATGTGGAACAATGCGTAGGGGAATTCTTCAACAAGTCTAGAAACGAGATGCGAGAAAAGGTATTATTCAAATCCGAAAACAAATCATAAGCTCCTACAAGGTTTGAGACTATAGGAGTATCATCTTATAAGAGGGAATGAGTGGGAATAGGTTATGAAGTATACTCCCTCATCCGAGTTGTTACGTTAATTTATGGTTCAACCTATAACTCAACTAATCCCAAAATATTTGTATTGTTGTTTGATCCTAAGTTAGGGGTAACTCGAGAGTTATCAGAAGTTGAGGCCTCATGGTGATTATTCCCAACAGGAATACCCTTGCTTATGTTTGAAGGATGTACCTTACTATCCTCAAGACGTTTAGGGAATGGATATCGATAAATGCCTAGGCTTGCATTCTTAGGTGTAACGGGTCCTGTATAACTCGGTTATGAGGTTCCTTCAAGATTTTACTAGGAACATGTCCACAAAGAGTTGCCTTTGATTCTCGAGGAGTCTTTGTATGAACTTGTTGCAATCCCTATAAGTTCTAGCATCATGACTAATCACGCAGTGAAAACTGCAATACAAGTTAGGATTGTAGTCTCTTGGTCTTTGGTTTGAATTATGTTGTTGATTATAACCCCGATTGTAGTTTTGAAATTGGTTGTTATAACCATAGTTTGTTGCCCCTCGACCAGAATTTTGGTATTGGTTCAGGCCTTGGGTTTGAGCCTGCCAAGGAGGGGGACGATTGACATTAACCGTATTGACGAAGGAACCAGAATTAGGGCCTATTTGATTTTTCACATTATTGTTGTTATTGTTAGTGTTACCATTATTCGTAAAACCAACATTGTTCACTTGATCAGTAACACCATCTATGGTAGCACCACAATTATGATTCAAAACCTTGGGTCCTTCATTGTTGGCTCCATTGTGTTGATGGTTTGTGTTGTTTTGATAGGGGATACAAATTTCCCATTGAAACTATAAGTCTTACGCCCACTGTCAATAATGGCTTGGTCCATTCGGATCGCACCTTCTAACACTTCTTCATAACTAAGGGAAGGAAAATTTTGGACTTCCTCCTTGATCTCTTAGTTAAGGGAGTGAAGGAAGAGATCACAAAGTTCCATCTGGTCCATGTTATGTGCACTTGTAGAGGAGTAAAGAACTTGACGCCATTTTTGGATGAAGTGGGCAAAAAATTTATTTCGCTCCTACCTAATATGCAGAAACTCCCTAATCCATATTCTCAGCAACTTGTTCATGTCAAATGCTCTGATGAATTAAGAAACAATTTGTTTAAAGGAATGTATAGAATCTTATAGAATTTGATAATATTAATATAATGTGATTCCCTCGAGAGTCTTCAGGAATATCTTAACTACTACAGCATCCCAAGGAAGTAATTCCCTAATGGAAATAACATAGGCATTGATGTGAGTGTTCAAGTCTCCTTCTCCCTTAAACTTAAGAAGATCAAGTAATGGGTGTGGAAGCATGACACCCCGTATGATGAAGTCAAGGGGTTCTTTAAGATACTCAGCGTAACAATGTAAGAATTGATAGGAACATATGGTGTTCCTTGATTAGACGTATAAGGAGTAAGGAAGGTATACACATCCATATGTGGGGAATTTGAATACATATGCAAATAAGGAGGAACAACACTAGGATATGGACTAGTGGGCATAAAACCAGGGTACGTCATGTTGTTCTAAGGAATGGTATTTGAAAAGGAACTTTTAGCAAGCCCCTGCGTAGGATAAGCATGAGATGGATGCGGACCCATCCCTAGTGTATCAAAACCCATGATAAGATCACCCAGATTCGATTGGACTAGATAACCTTGTTACACAAGAGGTTGAATTAGTTGTGCACTGGTAGGGGTGTAGCCTTTATGGTCAACAAGATACCCCGTGTTCTACCCTATTGCATAAGCTGGATACGAAGGTTGGGCACTCTCTAGTTTTGTAATCCTTCCTACCAAAGTATAAATAACATCATGGGGTGAGGATTGAGTTCCTTGTTTGGGTTCCTGGTACGTAGGATTTGGTTGAGAGGACACGTGATACCGTGTTATAAATTGTTTGGCATTTTCATTCTTGTCTTCCTTGAAAATAGGAGTCTCACGATTGGTAGTCAATACATTGTTGTTGAACATCTCAGAGGGATGAATCTTCATCATGTCTAAAGACTCGTCTATTTAGAGAAGATGATTAACAATTCCTACAAAAATTTCATCTTTTGTTGATTGCATGTTAATGCGAGGTCTTGACAAGACTCTAGGGTAAGGATTTGTTCCACTCATAAAAGCCATGTTATTTGAATTGGGTTGACTGTATTGCATATTTAAAGGTTGATCAACCTCCTCCATTCTCACATGACTAGTGGGGTTTGATACATAGCTAAGGGAAGTCTGAATGTTGTTTGTGTAATTGTCAGCCCATCCAGAAAGGGAAGGAGATTGTTTTGGTTGAACGTTGGTGTAATATCTATCAAAGCCAAATGGCCCACCAAATTCTCGACCAAACATATTTGGGGAGGTATAAAATACCTTTCAAAATAGGGGAAGAAATGAAAAGGTGAGATAATAACAATGAGAGAGAAGAAAATAAGAAGGAACTAGTCCTTCACATTTGGTTCACCAATTTTATGTGCCTGAGAATCAACACGTGACTCCTAGACGCACATGACCTCCCGAGGTCGTGTCAGGACAGTCAGAATGTGTAGGATTGAGGGGATGCTGAAAGGTAACTATAAGAGGAGAATCAAGGACTGAGAATGGGTAGTGTGAGTTCCTACGAGCTGAGTTGGCAAAAGGGGAATTAGAGGTTATGTACAAGTAGCGTAAGTTCCCAATTGTTTGATTGTTTAGTTTGATTTGAATGCTAAACTAAGTTAAAAGTTTGTTTCAAATAATTAAGAAAAGTAAATCTAGATTGAATAAAAAACAAGTGTGCTTTAGTCTTTCAATTAGCTAAATTCATTCCCGATTAATTAACCAAAATGAAATGAACAATCTAATCTATTTTTTTGGAAGAAATAAGTTAAAAGCATCTAACTAAACAAACACTTATATTTATATACTCTAAATTAATTAAAACAACATAACTCTATAGATAAAAGAAATTGCTTCTAAATTAAATGAAATCTACTTCTACAATAAAATTAAATAAACAAGGAATAGTCGGATGTGGTTATTCCTCTATTACAGATTGTAAAGCTTAATCTAACTTTAACACACGTATTTTTACAATTTATAATTGTGGATTACGTACTTCTTTTAATGCCTCACCTCAAAATCACAGCAAGAAATGAAGTTTCTCATAAGCAATTTCTTTCCCTGAAACTTCCCTAGTGAAATAATGGAATGCAAAGAAAACTAACTTGTGAAGAAATACAACAAAAAGGCACAAACACATAAGCTTCCTTAAGCTTATTTCCCTTACATATCCACAAGGATAAGTAGGGAGGAAGTTTTCAATGGAAGATTTGTTGCATGCACATTTAATCTAACTAATAAATAAAATAGAAGTTGTTGGTGCTCAATTCAAACCCCTGGATTGAGTTGATATTTTTCGTAGACTCTCTGTAGATGTAACCATTTTGTGTGATTCATATTGTTACCCTTGCTTTAAAAGTTTAGTTTGAATAAAGGAGAATTATCAATTTGTAATAAAAATTGTGCCTTGTCAAAATAAAAAGAAAGGATCCAGTGGAAAAGCTGGAGGACTGACACCATAAGAATTCCCCAGAGACTGGTTAATGGACTGGTTAAAATGCACTTAGTACTTTATACAAGCCTGGGACATTTAAATGACTGTCAAAGGTCTACATCGCCAAACAATTTAAATTGGGCCATCTATCTATATAGTATGCAGTCGATATAGATCTATCTGATCTGGAGGTAGACGAAGGAGCACGTATCATAATGGATTTCCCACAAAGCAGAGGACATATGGTGAGATTCTGAGCCTATTTAAGCCATTCAAGTTTTACAGACTTCAAGTCTGTGGAATGTACTTGTAGACACCTAAATTCCACTTTTGCAATCTTATTGCCAAACACACACAAATCACTCTCATTCTTACCATTTTTCGTTATAATTAGTGATTTTCACTAATTAACTAATGTTTCTTACCAACTAAGTTAATTAACAATGCTTTATTGATTACCTATTCCCTTTCACATTCAGGATGCCACTTTACGACGAATCATAAGTCAAAATCCTCTTCCAAACAAACAATTAGTGATTATTAGCTAATTAAGCCTATTTTACTCTTGTTTTGGTCAATATACCCTGTTATTGACTCAAACCCCTTGGGTCGTTGTATTGCTCCAATCATTTAACTAACATAATCTTCTATCAGTTTCATTCTAAACCAGGCTTGTGTCCTAGGTAGTATGCGATGGAGTTTAATGGAACAAGTTATCTGTTGGGTCTGTTGGGGGTTTCTTAGTTTAGTGACTAATCTATGGAAATGCAATAAAAATCTACATAATTAAAATACAGTTCTACAGAATTCAACTATTTGCGATGAAAGGAAATTAACAACTAATCTTCTGCTGGAAAATGAAATGCGCACACACTAATTTTAACAAATGAAATTACAACTATATAAATGAAGCTTAGTAGAAAGTGAGATTTCTTGATAACCATATTTGCATAATAGAAACATCTATTTTAAATGAAAGTGGTAATGAAGAAAACAAATATAGTCAATCAAAGCATGCATGTAAGATTCTCAAACAACAATTGTAATAAATCAAATCAAAGAATTATATGCGTAAATGAACTCAAAATAACCTCTTATCTCCTTGGTCGAGTGGGCCCTTGCTCTTCCTTGGGATAGAGGGATTAACAACCTTTGATTCTCAAAATGTCGTGACTTTCATTAACTTAGAATAAGTTTCATAGCATAGACAGTTTTGAAATAATAATGCCACTTGCCATAACAGGTGGCATTAATCACTGTCCACCAAATACTAATTAAAACGATAAATTTCTATTAGGAACTAATAGTTTTGGTGGAAATAGTCAACTCGTCCATAACTCAAAACATCCATCATTTCCTACACACATCATCATGTTTTATCTCACAAAGACAGTTATTTCATGTGGCTTCAAACCTACTAAGATATAACTACACAAAACATCCCAATGTATTAATAAGTCATATCAAAAGAGTATTTTCCAAAAATGATATCAATGAGCAAACAATGCACTCACATTTTCCCACTGACTTTACCTGTTGCATGTCCCTATGCAACTTATCTTCATCCGGCCCACCTAACAAGCTACTCAGCCATGTCATATTCTTCAAATTGATCAGTATATTGTTTTTTGGTGTTCTTATAACCCTGAGTGTTGGAGGTAACCTATACGCATGCTGTGAAAGTATCATTTGAATGGGAAACTTTGTTCTGCCAGGTAGTGAGAGGGATCAAAAGGATTGGTGGATGTACTTGGAGGCCTTCCCATTCATCATTGTACTGTTGGATGGTTTTCTCTGTGGTCTGTCTTATAATGGTGATGAGGGCATCACCCCTGCGCATGCTCCAGCTCAAGTTTTGGGGAGAGAGAACCTCCCTGCATTTCAAGGGCAGAATCAGAGTATCCCACCTCCTATCACATGCCTTCCAAGCTGTCCCAAAGTTCTACTGACTGTAATTTTCAAAATCCATGACACATTAAAGTAAAATATGGGAAGTGTTTACCCCGAATCCTACCTGATAGTAAAGTGAGCAAAAGTTTTTTCTCAGAGCTACATCAGTGTGATGAGTTGGATGGATGTGGAATCCAATGGACTCAGCAGTGTGATTGAAAATATCTGTTTGCTGACCCCAGATGATCTGATTTCATAGTGCAGACTGAAAATCCTTGATTTGGAAATCACCCACAAATAAATTGATTAAGAAATTAGGCACATTTGTAACTATCATGTTATGAAGGTAGAATTCACAAAGCAAATTTTGGATCTCAGGAGTACTGCACTTATAAACTGATAAGAAACTAGTGACATTGGGAATTTCATGAGGAGCTTGACAACAAAATTGGAACAATTGCCAGGAATAAAATTGTTCTTGAATGAACATGCTATAGACTGGAGAGGGTTTTCTATAGGATAAAAGATTGAGGGCCAAAGGACATACAGAGTCTAAAATAGATGTCACTTTTTGCTTTTCCTCTTGTATAGATTCCATTTCCCTTTTCAATTTCTAATTTTCCTTCCTCAATTCTCTTTCCTGAAGGGATAACTGATGGAATCTATCCAAGATGTTAAGACTCTTATCATGCTGACACTTCAAACTACTTACTTCAAGTTGTAGGGTAGTGATTTCCTGAACCTTCTCTACTGTTTCGTTGTGTAAATTCAATTTGCAGTAAAAGGTTTGTTTCTTCCATACCTTGCAATTGAGCTTTCAGTAGCGTGATTTCCTCCAAATAGTTGTGAGAAGATGTAGCCTGGGTGCCAAGAACTTCAGGAACCATAGGTGAATTTCCGTAGATGCAGGAATAGTAGGTGTCAGAAAGGCCAGGTGATCCTCCTCATGTTGTTCTTCCTGAATGGGGGTGGTATCATCAGGTAAAGTCTCTGATCAACAACCGCCAGACTTCAAAAATGAACTGAGCTGTTGAGGCCATAGGTGCATGGAAGAAGATGGAGCTGAGGTGCACTTTCCTTTTGAGCTGGAAATGGAAGGGTATGCACCCTCGAGAGTGCCAAATGTGTCTCGCATGCTTGGGGACACCAACTGCCTCTGTTTGGTTGCATGAAGGGAAAGGGCCTGGTGCAAGGGTAGACCGGTGTGTAGAAAAGAGACTGGATTTCAATTGCTTTGGTCTGGACCCTTCTCCCACAGCAAGTCCCTCGAGCCTCTGCTTTGGTCTAAAGAAGACCTGATGTGAGCATAACAAATGAATCAACCCCGGGTGTTTAATGACAGACTTTCCTCCACCGGACCGGTACTTCTGGAAAACTTTAATAATGGAGTCCGTGAGGTATTCAGGAATATTTACCCTGAGGGCATGGTTAACACATCCCTTCTTAAGGTGAATTAGCATTTTAAGTGCATCACCACCCAGAACAGAGGCCTGACCATCGCATATGAAATACCAGTTGATCCACTTCACTATTTCACTCCAGATTCCAGGTAGACTCGCCCATCTAACACCCTTCTGGATACCCAAGGGGTTCAGGATGACTTCAGGGAATGCTTCCCCTTCATCATGAAATAGAGCAAGTATGCTTTGTAGAGGAGCATTTGTCATGACCTTCAAACCAAAGTCTGGCAGGCTGGATAGGTCAGAAATGACCTGACTGGTAATCTCAACCCATCTTCCGCCGACTTGTGAATAGGTGGACTCAAAATTGTCCAGGAATTCCTCCACAATGCCTTCATCAAACCCTCGAATTGGTGAATGAAATCCAACCATCCAAAATCATGAAATACTTGTGAAAGTGCGGCATTCCGGAGTAAGGCATCCAGTGAGTCAGGCTCTGATTTCTTTCATTGTCCCATGCTGAAGCCGAAGGTGAGTAATACCAGGTAGAAGAAAGAGCCAGAACAAATTGCATGCCCCCACTCCCTGTTTAGTGACTGATAGAACTAATCGTGCTTGATGCACATACAACAACAATAAGAAGCAGTTATAGAAGCATTAAATTTCAAATTACACCATATCCCTTGGATGACGCAAAATCAAGCAAAGGTGGTGGCGGAAAAAATAGTGAATGAGACTAGCCATCCAGTGTAAATTTAAGATATTTGAGGTGGTGCATATCCCACTATTGAGGAGTGAGCGCCACCTATCCTGACTTGAAGAATGCGACACATTCAAGGCATGTGGTGATTATGAGACATTACCCCTTTTATGCCATCATCCACAGAAGTGGATTTGGAAAGAGATCCAAAATAAATATAGCGATCATTTCATGATGGCATAATGATGACAAATGCACATGGGGAAATGTTTTGCATGGAAATATCGTTAGCAAGTTAGGATGCACTTACCCATGCCACGTTTAGTCAGCTGATATGTGTAGATTCCTACGCCCTATGCAGTTCGAGATGAAGCATGATTAGCGGCTGTAAAAATAATGAAAATTCTTGCATTTATTGAAAACAACAACAAGAAAAACTCCTAACTAAGGGAAGAAGATCGAATGCAGGATCATCTTCCTTTATTGAATTTGCAAGATATTGATTACTCCATGTTCGAGGGGCAAAGAGCCTCCTCAGCATGCATGTCCGTGCATAACAGAATGTCATCGGTGAAAGTCTTCTTATCCAGTGGTTGGTGATAAATCCGGAGCCTATGTCCATTCACCAGAAGAGTCTGTTTGTCTCCATCAATAGGTAACAACCGAATAGAGCCATTATCAAACACTTGATTTACCTGATAAGGACCTAACCAACGTGTACGCAGCTTGCCTTTAAACTACTGATAGTGGGAATCAAAGAGTAAAACCCATTTTCCCTCATGAAATGTCATTTTTTTATATGAGCATCATGCCAGGTTTTTCATTGATGTTGTAGAATTTATGTCTGCTACTGTGCCTCCATCCACATTTCATCTAATTCATTCAGCTGCAACACTTTTTCATGTTGTGCTTCATCCAAATCGATCCCAACTTCCAACGTTGTTCATCAGGTGCACAATTCAAACTCAACAGGTAATAGTGGCTTCTTCCCAAATACCAGCTCATAGGGAGAAAAACTAGTAGTTGTTTTCCAGGTCATGTTGTAGGCCCAGAAGGCCTCAGGAAGCTTTGGTACCCAATTATTTCTATCGGCATTGACCACCTTAGTTAGAATATTCTCGAGTTCTCGATTGGTTACCTCCACTTGCCCATTGGATTGGGGGTGATAGGGTGACAATTTCCGGTGCCTAATTCTATAGATTTCCAAGAAAGCTTCAATCATATTTGAAACAAATTGAGGACCTTGATCAGATACAATGGCCCTTGGTGCTCCAAATCACAGCAATATCTGATTGTACAAAAAATCAGCAACAACATCCTTGTTGGCAGATGCCAATGCTTGAACTTCAGCCCATTTAGTGATGTAGTCCATGCATACCAAGAGATACTCCTTCCTGAAAGATGGAGGATCAAATGGTCCAACAAAGTCAATCCCCCATTTCTCAAATGGTCCTAAAACCAGCTGAGGATTAAGAGGCATTTCCGTTGAAAGTGTGGGTTTTCCCATTCGTTGGCATGCATCACACTGCCACACATACTTTTTGACAGCCCTATGGAGGGAAGGCCAATAGTACCCTACTCCAAGGATCTTGTGAATTGTTCATTTCACTAAATAATGTCTGCCTCCTGGCTCATCATGACAAGCTCACAGTATGTCATGTACCTCATCCTCCCGAACACACCTACAAAGAACCATGTCAGGACAACATTTAAATAAGAATCCATTACACCATTTATATGTTGCACTATTTTTAACCAATCACCTTCTTTCCTTATGAGTAAAATAGGTAGGAAACTTCCCTGTTGTTAAATAATTCACAAGATCAACGAACCAAGGAGTCTTAGTCAAGATAGCAAACAAGTGTTCATCAAGAAATTGATCCTAGACTACTTCATCATCACCTGAAACATTTAATCTAGAAAGGAAATCAGCAACAACGTTAAATTTCCCAGGCTTATCTATAATGGTGAGATTGAATTCCTACAACAAGAGTAACCAAGCGAATAAGCCTTCCGCCAACCACTGGTTTATTCATCAAATATCGAATGGTAGAGTGGTCAGTGTAAACAAAAATTTTATATCCAGTGATGTAATGACAAAATTTATTCAAAGCATAGACAACAGCCAAGAATTCTTTTTCCATAGTAGTGTAATTCCTTTCCGTAGGAGTCAGGTTTTTGCTGATAAAATAAATTGCATACATCTGATCTTCTGAGTCTTTTTGCCCAAGGACAGTGCCCATGGCTGTATTAGAAGCATCAGTGTGGATATGGAAAGGTTGTCCCCAGTCAGGGCCACGTAAGACAGGGGCCGTGGTCAGCTTTTCTTTGATAGAATCAAATGCCTGTTGACACTGAGGAGACCATTCAAAAACACAATCTTTGGTTAGCAGTGAGAACATAGGTGTGGCAATTTTGCTAAAATATTTTATGAATCAACGGTAATAACCTGCATGACCAAGGAAACTTTTGATGTCAGTCTAATTAGTTGGTGTAGGTAATTGGGTGATGACTGATATCTTTTTGGGGTCCACCTGTATACCTTGGGCTGAAACATGGTGACCTAAGACAATTCCTTGATCAACCATCATTAGACATTTTTCATGACTCAGGGATAGTTGGTGTTGTTCACATCGACTGAGTACTTTCTATAGGTTACTCAAAGATTCTTCAAAAGTGGATCCATGGACAGTGAAATCATCCATGTAAACCTCAACACAGTCGTTAGCAAGATCTGCAAAAATGGCCAAGACTACCCACTGAAATGTAGCAGGGGCATTACAAAGCCCAAAAGGTAAGACTCGGTAAGCAAATGTACCCCAAGGGCATGTAAAAGTAGTCTTATCTTGATCAGCAGGGGCAATACTAATTTGATTATACCCACTAAACCCATCCAAGAAAGAAAAATATTTCTTACTAGCCAAATTGTCCAGAACTTGGTCAATGAAAGATAGGGGAAAATAATCCTTCTTGGTGGCTTTGTTAAGTTCCCTGTAATCAACACATATTCACCACTTACCATTTTTCTTGGGAACAATAACTAATGGGGAAACCCACTGACTATCAGATATAGGATAGATGAAACCTACCTTTAGGAGTTTTTCTATCTCACTTTTGACTATGTCTCTCAATGCTAGATTGATTCTTCATTGCGGCTGCCTTATAGGTTTGACGTCATCAGTGTAAATATGATGTGTATAGATGCTAGGATGAATTCCCTTCATATCAGTGTAATCCCAAGCAAAAGCATGGGAGTGTTTCTTCAGAACCTCAAGCACCCTAGCTTCTTGATTGACCTCCAAATCATTACCTATGGTCAACTCTCTTCCCATACTAACAAACACCTACTTGGTATCATTCACAAGAGCAAGCTCTGTACTAGTGATAAAAGAATTCAATGGGAAAACATGGGGCTGAAGCATGTGCAGGATGGGTATGTTGTCAAAAGACAGAATCTTAGTTAAAGGACAATAGAAATCAGGAACTAAATATTCAGAATTATAAGCATAGAGTTTCCTACCAGACTCAATAGAGGTAGTGCCTACCAGAGAAATAGCAGAGGATATGTCTAATGCTGGAGTTCTAGATTCCATAGCAATAGTGTTGATTTCCATAGTCATAGGGTCCTTAGAATCAGTCAGTGTATATGACTCCACAGCTTCCATCATATGGTTGTGTACTGCAATAGTGGTAAGAAAAGAAGAACTCAAAGAGTTAGCATCCAAAGAATCCACCCATACCTGGTCACAATTGTTCGTATAAGGCTGGGTAGGAGGGTATAATGAAATGTGTTTGGATTTCTTCCCATTTAGAATTGTCATGTTTCCTGACCTACAGTCGATGTATGTAGCAACCGTAGCCAACCAGGGCCTTCCCAAGATGACTTGATATCCCAACTTCTGAGCTTTAGGCTGCAAAACCATGAAATCAACTGGGTACTCCCATGATTCAATAGTGACCATTATATCTTCAACCACACCATCAGGTACAACAATGGATTGATCTGCTAACTGCAGAACAATGTTGGTAGGTTGAAGTCCTGTTAAGGATAGCAGATTAAACATTTCTATTGTGATGACATTAATGGCAGCACCAAGATCCACCAAAACGTTAGATATTGACTTGGGTTGTTTATACAAATAGTAATGACAGGACTCCCAGGATCCCCATATTTTGGTGAGATAAGGGTGCCAGCGACTAAATCAGCCAAATTCCCTTCGACCTTGATAGTCTTTGGGTACTTCTTTTTCCTTCCCGATGTTTTGATACACTCATTTCTAATGGTTTGGTTTAGTTCAGGGATATCCCTTATTTCTCGTAGAAGTGGGACCTCAATATGTACTTTTTTAATTCCTGAACTAGCTTTGTTTCATCTGCAGTTCGAATGTCCTGTAATCACTCAGGAAAAGGGGTTGTATTCTATTTGAGTATTTGATCATCCGGTGTATCTGGTATTGGTGAAGGACCAGTATTATCCTCAAGGGTTTCTTCTTTATCAGCATCAACAGGTAGTTCTATGATAACAACAGGAGGATTCAATGTTTTGCCAGAGCGCAGGTGTAAATTACCAATAGTATTAACCTGCATGGTGTTACCTGGGTCTGTGTCATCAATTGAAGTTGTCTGTTGATTTTTAGGATTGGATATTGGTTGAGCCAGAAGTTGTGTTTGTGTTGCTTGTCCTTGATGTTGGTAAGCTTGAGGTGGAGGCATTAAAGCTTGTTGTGGTTGCTGGAATCTGCGTTGTTGATTACTATTTTGCGGTGGTGCCCATGACTGATTTTGGCTAAAATTCGGTTGAGGACCCCACTGTTGGTTGTGCCAAGGATTGGCTGTGGGTGGTGGTGCCCAACCTGGCTGAGTGTAGGGATTTGTCCAGGGTGGTGGATATAGATAAGTCATCCAGTTCGAGTTTGCCCACTCAGGTTGTCCCCAAGAAGACTGAGAGGCTTGATTCGGCCATGACATCCTCCAGGGATTCTGAGCTAGCCTAGATGGGAACCCACCCTGATTGTTTGGTCTTTGGACAAAGTTTAATTCAACACTTGTTTGAGAGATAACATTCAAACCTCCCTTTAACTGTGGTAAGAATGTGCAATGCTTAGTGTCATGATCAGTAACTTCACAAATTAAGCACATGTCTGTGACATCCAAAGGACATTCTCTCAAGGGGTGTCTCTTCTGACACTTAGGGCAATATATGTCCAACGGTTCTTTGGCAGGGTTGGTTTTTGCCTTGAGTCCATCTATGGTTGATGTTAATTGCAGCAGAATGTCCATTTTCATGTTGGCCATTTCTTCCAGAAGTTCAGAGGTACCTAAGGAAGACTTGGATGTTTGTTTTCTTCGTATTCCCCCATGTGTTCTAGAGTATCTTCTACATAGCTAAGTGATTTGGTCCATGGTGAGTTTATGCACGTCTCCTCCTCCCATGAGATGGAGGGAATCCTTGGTTTCCTCATCCAGTCCTTTAAGAAAGACTGTCTTAGTGATGTCTGCATGTAACTCATACCCACTGCGTTTGTGGAGAAAGAGGAATTTGTCCAGATAATCCTCTAGATTCTCATCTTCCTTTTGCCATATTTGGAAGAACTCTTCCTTCCTATCCCTTCCCCTACAATAGTCTTGGTATTTATCCAGGAAGGTTGTTTTCCATGGCTTCCCAGGAATTAATGGAGTTAGATGGTAACCCCATAAACCATCTCATAGTAGAATCTTTGAGAGTGGAAGGAAACAGTTTGAGTTTTTGATTGTCAGTTTGGTAATCATATGTCTGGCACAAGATTTTAAATTCAAACAGAAACTGATCAGGGTCTTTTTTGGTCATACCTCGAAAGATGGGGAGGATGGATGGTGAGATATTTTTCATAGGTGCATCCTCATCCGCATCGAGGACAATGGGATACGTAAAGGTTTTCCCTAAAGGTTGGTCTCCAACATTCCCAGGGTCCCCCATTGCCGAGTGGTGTGAAGAGGATACAAAATGCTCAGAAGAGGTTCTAGGCATTGAGTTAGAATCTGTATCACTCTCAGTGTTTCTTCCTTGTGAATTGTCTAGAGAGATTTGCGGAATATTATGTGTTATAAATCTCCCTTGGTTATCTCACGACCTATGCATCAAGGTTGGTTGTTTTAAAACGAGGTCCAAGACAACTACTGGTTTCCTATATGAACTCCATTAACACCCATAGCATATGGAATAAAAATGATGGTGCTTATGGTTATTCCCTGGCAACGGCGTAAAAAATGATGGGTCGTTGTATTGCTCCAATCATTTAACTGACATAATCTCTTATCAGTGTCATTCTAAACCAGGGCTGTGTCCTAGGCAGTATGCAATGGAGTTTAATGGAACCAGTTATCTATTGGGTCTGTTGGGGGTTGCTTAGTTTAGTGACTAATCTATGGAAATGCAATACAAATCTACAGAATTGAAATACAGTTCTACAGAATTTAACTATTCGCGATGAAAGGAAACTAACCACTAATCTTCTGTTGGAAAATTAAATTCACACACACTACCTTTAACAAATGAAATTACGACTGTATAAATGAAGCTTAATAGAAAGCGAGATTACTTGTTAACTAGATTTGCATAATAGATATATCTATTCTAAGTGAAAGTAGTAATGAAGAAAACAAATATAGTCGATTCAAAGCATGCATGCAAGATTCTCAAACAATCAATTGCAGTAAATCCAATCAAAGAACTGTATGCGTAAATGAACTCAAAATAACCTCTTATCTCCTTAGTCGAGTGGGCCCTTGCTCTTCCTTGGGATAGAGGGATTAACAACCTTTGATTCTCAAAATGTCGTGACTTTCTTTAACTCAAAATAAGTTTCATAACATAGACAGTAGATAATAATACCAAAAAACTGAATGCAGATAATCTTTCTCAGTATATCAAAAAGTAGTTCTTTCCCCCATATGTTCTGAAGACGAAGTCTTCATATAGATACTGTTAGTTACAAACCTCGCCATAACAGGCGGCATTAATCACTTTCCACCAAATACTAATTAAAACACATAAATTTCTACAGGCAGTTAGGAACAAGCCCCAAACTAATAGGTCAACTTGGTGGAAACAGTCTCCTGCCGCTTGCTCCGAACTCGAACTCCATAACTATCAGCAACATCCATCATTTCCTGCACACATCATCACGTTTTATCTCACAAAGACAGTTAGTAGGAGGTTCATGTGATAATCGGTTTTCATAAACTATAGCAAGGAAAATGCATCAAACCTACTAAGATATAACTACACAAAACATCCCCATGTATTAATAAGTCATATCAAAAGAGTATTTTCAGCTTGAAGAAATGATATCAATGAGCCAAACAATGCACTCATCAAGTACTACCTTCAAACTTTACACCATGCTTTGAATTGCATGTCATATAAGAAACATGATTAATAACCAAGCTCAATCCTTGCCTCAAGTCTTCAATGGGGTTAGTAGATGGGTATTCAATATGATCTTATAGTCATTTTTGGAGAGACCATCTCACCTTCCTTGGAGTAGGAACAACTCCCAATTTGATTTCTCTTAGATCTATTTAGGTCTATGTTAGTTAATTGAACATACTAGTAGGCATGCTTTAGCTAGGTTTTGAATTATATTCATGTTAGTTAACATTCCATTAAGATTTTATCTTTGATGTAACTATTGTTAGATTTAATAAACATTAGCTCAATTAGACTATGTGGTGTTAGTCTTAGCTTTGCTTAGAAACTTTTAGTAGTCTTTAGTACCAAATTCATACGGTTTTAGTTCCACAATGAGGCAGACAAAGTCAATGTGGTCAGAAAGAAACATGGCAGAGGTAGAGGATATCAAGATGACACAAGATCAACCATTGACGGTGGACTCCTATCACCATTTCAGTGCAGGGTGAGCAGATGGGCTCCCGCATATGTAAATTCCATGAAATAAGCCGGATTTCAAATGGCTTTGGGTCCAGGTAGTCTAACAGGTCAAGACACTATACGTGGCAGCATTTCTGCGAAACCAACAAGGAAGTCTGCCCAGATAGAAGTTGCGATGTGAAGGCCCGACCTCACAACCAATGAAAGGAAAACACGAAAGTAAGAGAACCTGATGTTGCAGAATCCAAAGTAGCATGGAGCTTTCTCATTTGTTTATGCTTCATACTTTGACAAGGTTGACACCAAAAAGTAGTGTGGAGATTTCTCACTGGTTTATGCTTCACACTCTGACAAGGCTAACACCACAAAGTAGCATGGAGCTTTCTCATTGGTTTATACTTCACACTTTAACAAGGTTGACACCGCAAAGGTGCATGAGCTTTCTCTTTGGATCATGTTTTGTGGTGACCAATACAAGTGTAGCCACAAAATCACACACTTACTATTACATTTACACCGCCAAGTATGTTATTTTATATATGGATCTCGCGTAAGAAGAGTATTCACTAATGGCTCATCCCTTAGTCCTGTCGTTAGTTAGTTGGTCATTGTCATCACTGGTCTGGAACAATCATCAGTTATCTACATACTTTCAGTCATCTCTCAGGATGTCTTAGATATCATCATTTGGTCATTTTTCATCTTTAGTCTCTAGTCTAGGGAACCTAGAAAGGTGCTCGGGCACCTATTGATGCCCTGAGTCCTCTTTTTAGGTGCCTCGGTCCTAGTTACACTTTATTAGACATTTATAATTTCAAGGTAACAAAATTCTTATAGTTTTAGTTATCTCATTCCCCTTGCTAGTCAGAATTTTCGGGCCACTTAGTGTCAAAATTTGAACAAGAAATCCCTATGATAAATACAACATACTCACTAATGCTTATGGGTGGATACATCTACTATCAAGAGCTAGCTATGTACTAAGGAAAATGAGTGCATTTTGGAATCCTATTTATGATGAGGGTTGTATTCATAGTTCCAACTCAAATGCTCTATTTAGTGCTCCACTTGCTACACCCGATCATATTCAACAACACACATCTTAGATGGCCAACAATATGTGCCTACTAGTTTTGGCAGATTAGTCTAACCCCTATATTTGCATTATCATTGTTGAGGATCCTATCGCATTTACTCGTTGTACTCCATGTTATACAACTACTTGTGATCCGCCTTCTGACATCTTTCATAAGAAACATTAGATGACCTTCTCCTATTGATTACTTGAGATTTGGTATTGACAAAGTTCCATTCACATGAGCATACAGATTCTTTGCTATTTCTACCATAACATAGTTCCCTCTCACACATCTCTACCATTTCTGACATTGGTTAAATTCTCAGGTGATACATCCCCATCCTAGTTTGCATACTCCTTTACACTATGTTGATGATCCTATTGATAATGTTCTTAGTTTAGATACCCTCATTTCTGAGTCTCTATTAATCATAATGGTGAGCCACTTGAAGGTCATGATTCTCCTTCTTTCCATACTGCCAAATGTGTCTCACCTACTCCATTACCTATCTTCCCATGAGATTGCATCTAACACTATGCATGAGTGACCACCATCTGTTACTTCTTCTTCTCCTACTGTTTCATCTCGATCTTGCTAAAATTCACCTATGTCTCTTGGTACATCTTCTATAGAATGTTTCCCTCATCTAGTTACTTCACCTATTATGGATGTTTTGATGTTATTCTCAACCATTGCTATGGAGTATTCCATCTATATCTCATACCATAGCTTCCTCGGCACCTACTACTAGTGTGCCTTTAGCATCAGACCCTTCTCCCCTCACCTTTGAATATCCCTATGATCACTCACAATGGAAAATTACAACCACTTAACACATTATTGTCATATTCCACCATCCCTTCACAAGATATCCTTTCTCTCATGCACGTTGTAGGATAGTTACAATCACAGGTTCAATCTCTCACCTTAGAAAGTAGGGCTTATTATGCTTCCATTGACAACAATTCATTACATGGAAATCCGTAGTCCCTAAGAAGATTCATAATTCTGCATTCCCTCATGATTTCACCATGCCTACTTTCACATGTTTTGATGGTACAGGTGACCCTCATGCTCATCTTTCTACATTATCGTAGGGCTATGGCTTCCTATTCTAATGATAGATTACTACTTAAGGCTTTTCGTACTATAGTCTTACCGATGAGGCATTACAATGGTACACTCATCTCCCCTTTGGATCCATTAGTAATTTTTATGACATGGAGGATGCCTTCCTCCGTCGGTTTATAATCAACAATGGCCCTAAGGTTACCTATGACTAGTTACCCTACCCTACATTAGAGCTCCACGGAACCTATCAAGGATTATATTCTAAGATTCAATGTTTGTATCCATCAGCTTGTTCTTCCAACCCATAGATCTTGAGAAGAAATTTATTTTTTGTCATGGCCTCATTCCTCCACTCAAGAAACGATTACAGTATGATACATGTGAGTCATTCATTCTTCTATGCTATAAGGTTATTGACTTAGAACAAGATCTTCTCTCTACACACATCATAGATCCTCCACACACCTCTACGACTATTGCCTCATCTAGTTCTCCGCCACAACCTTTGGTTGAGAATCCTACATAGTCTCCATCTTTTCCTCCCAAGCTCAAAGTAAACAAGCTCAACCCACTTCACCACAAAAGCATACTCCTTCTCTGGCTCCGTGACAAGCTACTCCTCCTACCACTCCACCTAGGTTGTGTGAGCCTTTACATTTCTCTCATCACACTCGACCACATGATGTGCTGTGTGTTTTACTTACTGAGTGATTAATTCACCTACCCTCTAACCATCATCATCCACAACACCGATTACAACGTAAGTGTGACCAACCTTATTGTAATTATCATCGCATAAATGGCCATAGGGACAATGACTGTCTTTCCCTTCAGGATAGGTTGCAAAAATTAGAGGATAAGGGCATCATCTCCTTTGGTTCTCACCCATGTGAGTGATCCATATCTCCTCTACCTCATCAGAGAGTTTCTACTATGATTGAGTCATCTCCTACATATGGTGCTTTGACTATGATATATCCACCACAGTATACTATTCATATGCATTCTCCACCTCATCCATAACATTCAATGCATCCATCTCACCCATCGCATTCACATTATCCACCACATCACATTGCTACTTTGCATTGGCTACCACAACACCCCGCTTTTTACACATCCCACCACAGCTCCATATGACATTCAGTTTGGTTCATACACTCATGATTCTTCCATTCCACATGCTTCCACCACTCCACCACCTTGGTCTTTGGTAGGTGATTACTATCACCTTACCCCCCCCAATGACACACTTGTGTTCTTATGGTTCTTACACATGACTGTTGAGTTATTTTCTATAATAACCTTTCATCATGCTTCCATCGTTTCATCTAGCACACTCAATCATTTCCCGATGACACACTCTTGCTTATATGCAGCTCATACTTGAACTGCTGAGGGGTCTTAAAATAAATGAACCTATTCATTTACATGTTAGGGGGAATCACTAATCTTCCCCCGCTCCTACTTTCATCATACTAACATATTACGATTACATACATTATCACTTTCAACACAAATTCATCAGGACATACATTCATTTTAATCATACATTTTTCTATATCTATCTATATCATTCATTACATTAATTGTACGTTACACATTCCATTCAATTAACATTTCATTCAATCACATTACATTTGTTATATATCATCATTCACATTACACCATTTTTCCTACCATTACCAACATTATAATGAGAATCTACAATCAATCAAACAATATACAATACACAACACATTACATATACTAGGACAATAACCATCAGAATCATACATCATCAATTACATGGCGATACACAATGAAACAAGCTATCAACATAGGTAATATATCATATATCAATAAATATATACCTCCATACATATATATATCGAATATAATATCATCATAACAAAACATGTCTCATCATTGGGGGGTAAACGTCCCCTACATCATATACCATAGTGAGAAATCAAACCTCATCATCACTATCACTCTCGGGTACTACGAGAGCCCTAAAACTAGATGCCTCACCAACAATCAAGCGACACCATTGTTCGCGGCCTGATATCCTCTCAACCTACCTCCGTAATAAGGTAATCCTTGTAGCCTGCTCAGATTACTACCGTTGCAACATCTACAATTGTGCAAACACATCCCACATGCCAAGGGACCACCACCCACCACGCCTCTCAGGGCTCATGTCAAGTCTCCTTGCGTGCCTCATCCCTCTCAAATTAGTAATACAATACATGTGGTTACCACTTTTATGGCCACTGACTCAAATAAATGGGCATGCTCACTTGCGATATCATCCACATGCTCAAGTATACCTCCACCAAGAACATTAGTTGAAACATTCCATGTCAATGTGCAGATGGATGTGTCAACTATCAACATGACCAATACGCATCACCTACAGACATCAAAATTACACAACATGTTAGATAACCATATATAACAATATAGGAAAACAAAAAAGTACATAACATAACTATACAAATACTTGACATGCTCAGCTACAATCAGTTACCATAGGTTCGGGACATGTGCTTCCCCCACTCTCCCTCCTCCTACATGTGGTAACCCCATTTTCCCTACAAACAATGGGAACAACAATACCCATCATGTGCTTCCCACCATGCATAATACTCCTCGGTGCTACCCGCATCATCTGCATCTATCAAGGTCTATTGTTGTACATCTACCTCATCTGGCCTCAGAGGTGCTAGTTTCTCTGTTGTGGGCCTTGGCCTGGCTCCAACCCTCCTCTTTGGTGCTCTGATAGCTCTCAACCATATATATGGCTCTAGGGGCACATCCTGAAGCCATACCAAACTGACATCGATACTCTCTCAACCTAAAAAATCTTGGCCACACCTAGAAATTATCCTCTAGCCACATCGTCCTCTAAATACATCATAGCTCTATGGCATCCTTCGGGCCATCCTCCATAATCACGGTATGGCCTCCATGTTATGGCCTCAGGTCCCATCCTATCTATCAAGTGCCATATATGTATCAATATCCATCTTACTAGCCCATGAATATTAATCCACCTCCTCACGAATATCTCAGGCCTGCCCACTCTACTCATGGGCCCCCAAATTGGCCTCAACACTTCTATATGCTCATATTCCTACACATGTAATAACGTAGTAGCTCATATCCCTCCTCCATGCTCATCATGAGTGAATTGGTACAACATATCTATACAGGTGGTATAACACACATCAGGCCCATGCATATCTAGTACTCTCCTCCTCTATACACTGGCACATGTCATGCATCTTATACAAGATGCCCACACCACCTCCCTCCACCACTATAGATGAAACAATCACAACACGCTATGAATTTCCATGTAAGCACAGAACACTAGACCTTAGAATAACATCTAACACTGATATGTTCCATAAGCAGGTATTTTTTTAATTCCCTACAAAAACAACATCTCCAGTGGACTCACATCTCTCACTATCCATATCCTCCAATGGAATCAGGATTTACCCTCTCCCCAACAACTGGCAATCTTAATATACAATACACATCCTCCAATGTAACAGTCATCTCCCTCATAGGCAACCAAAATGTACATGTGTCTACACACCATATAATCACATAATTGAAGTCAACATGGGAATATTATGGGGCACATCCCCCATTTGTGCTATATGCCACAGGATGACATGGTCCATAACATCCCAATCATCATCAGAATAAACCCAATCCAAGCAACATTACTCAAATGACACCCACTACAGAACTCCCTCAAGTGGATATCCCTCTGCATACCACAAAACAACAACAAAAAACGCTGCATTAGAACACCTTACAAGCTACAAATACACTCCCTTATCACATTTTTATCTATTAAAAATATCATTTTTCACGCATTATAGACCAAATACACACATTCTGGACCAGGGTTCCTAGATGCAGGACTGGGGAACCTAGGAGCAGGACACTCCAATTTGTGCCCCAGGATTCTAGGCACTTGCTTGTCCTATAGGGTCATTAGCACCCTCATCACTATTGTTTAGGTCCTACATGCGATGATAAAAAAAATTTCTCAAATTTATTCAAAAATTCAATACAAATGATATATTACACCATATATTTTGCAAAAAAACAATGCACTTACCAACTCCTTGGTTATACGTGATGCTATAACCAGTCACCACCCTCTCAAACTGAATAGGACACGTTGCTCTCACTTGAGGATCATTTTTCACTTGCTTCGAACTCAATCTCACATTGCATAAATAACAAATGAGGTGATTAATTCATTTTTTCACCTTACTATTTATAGTTACCTTTACATTTCGCCATCAATTCACCATCTAATGCACTTAACCTGGGGCAACTAATATATAATTATTTCATATCTTGAGTGTTTCTTTTTATCACTACTAATACACATATACACAAATGATTTAATCCATTTCCATAGTTCCTTGATTAAACCATTATTAACTCCTAACTGATCTTAGCACCCAATCGGAAAGAGATTTATGGAGTTATCTTTGGGCAACTTAGTGCAAAATTCCGCCTACCTATCATATTAAATCACATTACATCATGCATTAACATCTACTTCGGCAAGTAAAAATATCATCCAACTTGGTCGATTTTTAATATCACATTTTTCCCATGTAACCACTTTCTATTTATCTCGTGTATACTTTGCAGCTTATATGACCTATTCTTATTCATCACTTCATCCTTTCACCAAAAAGGGGGGCATATCATTGGGTTCATCCTATAATTCCCCTTATATATCATCACAATTTAAAACACTACATCAATTTGACAATTGCTTCCAAAACACTTACTAATTCCCTGTGTGACATTTCATCATTAATTCCCCCTAATGACCTAACCTATGGAAGCAACAAAACATACAATTTTTCTATGAGATGTTTCATCACTTCCCCCTAATGACCTAACTTGGGGGAAACAAATGATTAGAAAATATTTTTATGCGGTACTTCAACAAACATGTTTATCGATTTCCCCTAATGAACTAACCTGGGGGAAACTTAGCGTGAAATCTCTCTATGAGTAACCAAGTAAAAATTTACTCAATCAATCAACGTGTTCAAACCTTTAACAATCCATAAATCACATGATCACTTCAATCAATACAATTCAACACAATTAGGCCTTCCCTAATGACCTAACTTGGGAGTTACATGTGGCCTCCCAGATGACCTAACTTGGGAATGGTCCACATTTTGCACTTGCTTCTAGATACACCTAACATGGAAGCCCTCTTGGGGACATTTTGCTTGCTTCCAGATGACCCAACTTGGAAGCCATCACATATTTTGGAGCTTTTCTTCCAGATGACCTAACTTGGAAGATATCACATTACGGTGACACCCATGGAGTGGGGGAAAGAGTTCCTTTCCTATACCACTCCTATATGGGTTAACTGTTTGATCGAAATTATCTGGATCCAGAAACCTCAAATCTTTGATCTGAGTCTCATCTACAGTGGCTAGATCTTGAGGATGTAATTAGAGATTGGAGAATAACACACTTTTCTCCCTACACTCTTCCTCTGAAAGATAGGAAACCCAAATACTCCTGGTTGATTATTCATTTACATGCACGTTTGGGTTGGGAACTGATCACTCCCCTACCCCATCTCATCGTCATCATACAAGATTTGAAATCGTAAATCATCACACATTTCTATCATCACTCTCATTTAGTACATTTCATCATGACATTATGTATTCTCACTACGTTGCATGGATCAACACGCTCGATCCATGGTTCGACATGCATTTATATGGTTCTTTCAGAACACTTCTACTACACATCTGTGAACATTCTACTACAACATGGGATTCTTCATATTTTCTCAGGTACACATCTCTATCTACTTTATGTTACAAAGATTTCTCACTCACCAACATAAAGTGGGGGAAAATGTAGTCACAAAATCACGCACTTACTATTACATTTTTACCGCCAAGTATGTTATTTTATATATGGATCTCACGTAAGAAGAGTATTCACTAATGGCTCATCCCTTAGTCCCATGTCGTCAGTTAGTTGGTCATTGTCATCGTCACTTTTTCTGGCACAGTCGTCAGTTATCCTGTATAGTTTCAATCCTCTCTCAGGAGAGTCTTAGGTGTTGTCATTTGGTCATTTGTCATCTTTAGTCTCTGGTTAGGGTGCTTGGAAAGGTGTTGGGCGTCCCATGTTGGCACCACTGTCCTATGATTTTGGGTTCCTTGGTCCCCCGTTGCACTTTATTCACATTTATAATTTCAAGGTCAGTCTTTATGGATTTTATTATCTCATTCCCCTAGGTGTCTAGTCAGCATTTTCAGGCCATTAGTGTCAAATTTGAACAAGAGATCCCTATATAAACATAACATACTCACTATCTTATGGGTGGACATTCTACTATCAAGAGCTAGCTATCTACTAAGGTAAAGGAGTGCATTTTGGCATCTTCTACATCTGCATCACACAAGCATAGGGGGAAAGGCTTATATTCATTCTATTCCATCCACCATTTGCATTTTTACATCTAGTTATTTCCCCATACTTCTTTGTCATTGATGCTAGGGAATATTAGGCACACAATTACACACACAAGCACAAATAACTACATTGGGTTTGAAATGTAGTGCAACACTTAGTCGTAAGTCACCATTGTGGCAAGCTAAGGTAAGTCCGACCCCTTCATTTGCATCTTTCTTTTTTAGGGATTTGATTCTTTGTATGGGGTTTTGCAGGTAAGTCTTCATCACACAACTACAATGACATAAGCGAAGGTATTGTGACAACCAAGTGACCAAGACTAAGATATTACAAAGACGTTACGATACTATCAGATTTAGATCCTAACCTTTTCTGTAGACCAGAGAGCCCAAGATTATAGACCAGGGCTTGCATGTGCCCCTAGTCCTCTCCTAACCACCCCAGTATAGACAAATCTTCATTTTCTGCAATTTCTTAGGTAGCACCATCATTTCCTACCCTGTCTGCACATCATCCTGTTTAGTCCTACACATAGTGAGGTAAGTTAAATTTCAAGTTAGTAACCTATCCTTCTTATCTCCATTATTTCATTTCATTTAAAATATCAAATAAAATTATTTAAGCATTTACATTACATTTATCTTGATTGTCTCATTGTTTCTACTAGTATAGATTAACATAACAAAATTCTTATTTTTAGTTAATCAACAAGTAAAAGAACAGTCTAAGAAGGCGAAGGTGCATGGAGCTTTATGATTGGCTCATATTTCACGGTGACCATTATAAGCAAAAGAACAATATAAGAAGGCGAAGGTGCGTGGAGCTTTCTCCTTGACTTATGTTTCGCGGTGACCAGTACAAGTAAGAGAACAATATGAGAAGGCGAAGGTACGTGATATTTTCTTATTGACTCGCATTTCATAATGGAACATACCTGCACACAAAGTCACATAACATAGAAAAAAAGGGAAGCAGATACGTAGGCAAAGCTTGACTTAGCAACCAACCAGAGACCAAACATGTGGCAGTGAATGCATGGAATCAATTCCAAAATACTAATAGAAAATCAAATATTTTCAGTTAGACAAAGTACATTACCACTTTGATTAAAACTTTCTTTATGAGCAAGGAGGGGATTCACTTGCTATTTTGGGGGGGGGGGAATTGAATTGTAATAACTCACCAAATTTGTATAAATATGGGGCTTGTCCTCATATCTGGGGGGTTAAATTTTTCTATTTTGAGAGGGGGTTAATTTTTTCTATTTTGGAAAGGTCAAAAGATATGCTTGTAATAATACACATTTCCTTTTATGAAATACATACGAGTTTCAATTTCTCAAGATTTTGAGTCAATGTGGTTGCAATGCACAACCATTAACAAACATTGAGAGCATTTGATTTATGTTCCCTTGTCAAGAGATTTAAGATTTGAATAGAATATGTCTGCTTATGAGTTTGATTTCTGTGTTCTGGGTTCTCTATGTTGAATTGTTGATTGATGAGTCATACTTTCTGTTACAATTTTGTGTTTATTGCTTCTCTATGTAGTACACTAGATCGGTCCTTAATGGTTGTGTTTTGGTCATTAATTCAATATTGTGTTATGAGCATTTACTGTGCAATATTGAACATAATTCTAAAATCCTTACTATAACCATTTTGTTGAAGTGATTTTTGTTAGCCTTTGAGTGAATATTGGGTGTACAAGAATAGAAGCAGTAAATACTTTATTAGAATACTTGCACAAGCTTTTGTGTTAAGTATTTTAGATATTGTGTCAAAGCTTTGTATCTGTTGGGTATTAATGAATGCGAATTTCCCTTTGGAGAAATTATTACTACTTAATCGAGTATTCTTTACTATCCAGAATAGCAAGTAGTCTCATTAAGAATCAGGTGTTTGGTTGTAAAAGATATATCATCACATAATTCCCCCCTTTTGATGTTAAAACTACCATAATTGATCCCGCCCCCTCATACTAACTTCCATTTGTTGCTTTGTTGCTATGTCTCTAAATATCATTGAAAGTGCCCATTAGCTTTAATTCTACTATCAAGAGAATGCAAGAGCAACCGAACTTTGTTGTCTATAGTAACCTGTGTTTGGTATGGTAAGCATATACAACATTTTTTGTGACAAATCGTGAGAGTGAAGTGTTGTATTCATGGCCATGTTTGTCTCAGATTGATCCATCATTTGACAAATCGAGGGGAACAAAGACCCTATCTCTCCCTTTGCATTCAAGTTACCCTGCGAGTCATCTCATCGTGGTTCAAGGTATGACCAAAAGTAGCAGGACGAGGCCATCCTCTTTGTATGTGCCCCTTAATCACCTCAAGGCTTGATCCCAAGGAAAGTGTTAGACCCCTCCCTGACTACAAATGACATATACTACCTGGTCTACCACCATCCAAGCATCCATCTTCCCAAAGAATGCTATCAGGGCACCAGGGGGTGTATAATTGAGGACCAACAAAAGCTACATGTGCTTTTAAATGAAGAAATTAAGAAACCTTGCACATGAAATTCCTCCAAATCCTTTCCTGGACAAATCCACATGGATAAGTTAAGAAGGATATATCAACAAAAGCTACTTACAGACAATGAATACTTATTAATTTTACTTCCTTAAAACAATTATTGATTTAACAAGAAATGTAAACTCTAAATCAGAAAGTTTTAAAGAAATTGAATTACACTCCCAACCTCGAAATGTAGAACTATGACAATGTCTAGATGTAGTTGCGCTTTTCTTTATCCCCTCAACTTCTTCTCCGGAGATGAGTCCAATGAGTTTAGAGAGTTGTGTTGGTTGTGGAAGAAAGTCAAATAGCTAGAAGAGTGTTGGAATAGATCGGTTGCAGGTTGACTAGTAGCAAATGCAAGCAGAAGAGCAACAAAGCAAAGGATGAGTTGTTTGTGTACTTTTTGACAGGATTTCAATAGAGTAACGATGCAATCAAAATCAAGAATCTCCAACCAATGCTTCGGGAAAAAGCTTGGTTTTTATAGAAAAATGGCAGGGAAATGGTCCAACACACTTGGCAATTAAGAAGTGCCAGATCATCCTAGGAAGGGGCAGTCAACATTCTAAGAATAGTAAGCGAGGAAGAAGAATTTCATACACATCCAACAAGCTCAGAATCAGGAGAAATGGTTGAGAAACATGCGAGAAAAACACTAGGAAGCTTGCACCACGCGTACAAAAGCAAACCACTGGAACCGCCGATTTGCCTAGACTGGTGGTTACGCAACCGCCATGCTGCTCGAAGCAAACCGACGGTTACACAACTGTTACGTAACCTAAAGGGAAAACAACAAAAAAAGTTTGCGAAAGCAAGTAAAGCCAGGGAATTGAGAAGTAAAGGGAATAAGCCACATAGACATGTTGAAAACAAGGAAATGAGACTTAGACATCATCATTTGTTCCGGAGATGGAATTTATCATCGTAAGGGATTTTTACTGTTCCACGAATATAATCACCATGCAATTTTGGGTGCGTAGAGTCCCTCGTGCTCCATAATTTTATTGGGACGCCATTAAACATAGGGTACTCAAGGAATGGCGCCTTTCCCCTTATTACTCGAGTTCCATCCCCTTTTAAAGTCTGTGTAATAAAAAATCGAAATCTCCAATGCCCTCTTCAAGCGAAAAGAAGTAACTTGACCGAGTTGCAGTACCTTACGCCTCCATTCGTAGCAGCGAGCCTATTTCTCCCTTGTTGAACAACCAGGCCCGAAAACCAACAGCGCTCTACCGTTTTGATCCATTGAAGGCGAAGGCGGCGGCGGCGGCGGCAGAAAAAAACAGCATTAAAAATGACAAAGAACAGTGAAAAGGGAGGGCCAGGAAGGGCTCTAGTAAAGCAGCGTAATCACCAGGCAGCCGAAGCAAAGAAACACGGCTATGGCAAGGAAAAACACGTATTAGAATCAGTTACAGACATCAAGGACATCGAACTCGTGGTGGAGGAAGCAGAGGAGGCAGGCCGCGTTTTCTCCGCTCAGAATCCTCCTCCCGACCTTCTCATTAACCTGTGAGTATAACTCATACGCATTTTATGTACATACACCTAGGGTTTGATACCCTGCCAAAGCTCGTTCTTTTACACGTTGGATATATACCGGTGGTTAACTTAATGTAACGGACCAGGGTTTTGGATTTAATGGCTGAGAGCTGCCCCGTCAATTTGATGAAAAATGGCTGTAATTTTATTGATTACAATTTTGAATTAGGGTTTTTCCTTCCGTCGAAATTCGTCCCCTTGTGGACTTACCTCTGGTGTAGATGTTACGAACGAGAGATATCTTTTCCATCAAATTAACATGTGACTCATACCCAGCCTTATGTTCTGGATATTTGATGATATTGAGACGCCTTTTCAAAATTTTGAGCAGTGTTTCTCTACTTTTTAAAATATGTTACTGATATCTGATTTTATTAGAAGCTAAGGAAACAGCTTGAGAGCATACATGATAGAGAAAGTTGTAAAGAACTGTGACTTGTTTGAAGTTTAGAAATTTTGTCAATTATTTTTCAATAATTAATTTTGTATGTTTTAAATCTGATGAGAATACTTTTCGAGTGTCTTATGATTCTATATCTTGTAATCAGAAAAGACTTCTCAATGAAAATGAAACTGCTTCGAGGAAATGGAGACAAATTTATTAGGGATCCGGATATTTTATGATAATTTTTTGAGAGAACAACCAATTGGCGAATATCAATGTCTAAAATTTTACCTACTGAATGGCTGTGCAGTGCAAATGGTATGACGCTTAAATTTTCTTTTCACAAGAATGAACCTTTGACATGTTCTATGGGTTGCTTTTTAAAGGCGATTTCATATTCATGTCACACAGGCTAACACTTGAGTTTAAGTATTTGGTAATTTATGATAGTGGACTCCCTGAGAGTTTTTCCCATTAATGAAGTGCCTTACTGCTATACTATTCAGTATCTCCCACACAACAAAAAATTGATGGAAAACATAAATAGCCACAACAATTCATTATGAAAGCACTATGCTGCTGATTTGAGATTAACATGCTTCATTTGCAGATAGCCACACCAGTCCTATTTTCATCCGCACTCCTTGCTGATGACACCATCCTTACTTTGTGGATGGATTGAATATTAATTTAGCAACTATCTCCCCGTAGCTATTTCTTGGGTCCTTTGTTGGGATGACATATAGATGACTTGCATGATAACGGGTTGTTGATAGACTTGGTTCCTTTGAGGTGCCAATAGTGGCCACGAGATGTTGACGTTTTACTGATTTACAGATTCTGACTATTTTTTTATAAATTATCCATGCATGCTTGGAGATGATTCTGGTAGAGTGCTTGCATCTGCTTCTACATCTAAAGTCACATCATTGAGGATATCTTCAAAGTTTGAAATTTTGTCCACCCTAGGAACAGAGGTATATAATTTGCTAGGCCGAGCTGAAGAGCTCCTATTAAAGGTAAAGGTAAGTCTTTAGGTCCCACCTGGCCAGCATGTCTTCTTAGCCAACGAGGCCTAAGGTGTAGCCTTGGACCTTGTGATGGAGCTTGGGAGTAAATACTGTCTTTGCTAATCCACCTACATCATCAAAGTGTTTGGAGTCTCCCTACCATTATATCAGGTGGTAGGAAAAACAAGTTCCCAGAATGATGTCTACCACAGATCTACTTTCACTCAGTGCTTCTTTTTCTTTATTACCGAGGAAGAGTTGGGTAACTTTATAGGAATTTCCAGAATGACAGGGAGACACAAGAGGAATAGGTGTTTCATGTCAGGTACATTCTATTGCACTCTTCTATCTTGAGTACCAAGTTGAAAACATTCTTCTTTGATTTTTTTTTTTGCTTGGGAAAAATTGGTAGTGTGTCTTATTTCCGTCCATTTTTTTGGTCATTAGCGTTGTTTCTATCTTATTTCTATCATGGAGCATAAATTGCTTAAACCTTGTTTGATTGTTTGTACTTTGAATTGGTGTACAGTAGGCATTCCCTGGTGACGTTCTACCTTTTGCTGGTCATTTTTCTTGATGATCATAGGTGAGAAGGTATAGATGTTAAATATAACATCTTTCTTTTTTTTTGCCTTTTTCCTCCTTTGGATGAGTAGCCTTAAGTTTGATGTGATGCTTTTATTTGTCAGTTTGGTAAAACAATGGTTACATTGCAAAATATATCAGTTTCTGCAGCATTCGTGGAGAATAAATATTGTATCCTGCTAAGAGTTATTGCATTTTTCCTTTTTTTCTATTTTTTTCTTGTTTGTGATGTAAACCATGTATGCTATTGATAAGCTGTCCTGCTATATTTGTTCATCTTGGTTTTTAATTGCTGTCATATTTTGTATGTCTTGATGAATTTGCGATACTGGAAGGTTTGTATCGGCGGATTCTTTATGATGACCTCTAAAAGGGAATTTTAGAAGTCAGTACAATACCTTATTTTAAATGTCTTGATATAAGGTTTTTTCTTGCTCATGGAAAATTTATATTAAAAGTTTAAATTTTGCAGCGACTTGAATTCGGCAAATAATGGTTTGACTCCCGAGGAGAAGAAGAAACAGCAGAAAGCAGAGGAGGCCCTGTATGAAGAAAGTATTCGAGTCCCTAGAAGGTAACTTTGCTACATTTTGATTTTTATAACCAATTATGTTGGTGGTGATGAGGTTTACTCGAAAATCTGTTTTATTTATGTCCCACTTTATTGTTTTGGGAAGCAGGACTCACGGAATTCTTAAAAATCATTTCAATTTTAGAAAAGGCCTAAGAGAATTTACAAAAATATTTCCAAGAACAATTTGAAGCTTTTCTAAACAAGATTCAGCATATTACATAATATTCACAAGCAAGCATAAAAAATCATCTCGTGTCTGAATTTAGTGATAACACAGGAGCTGATTTTCATCTTGATATGATTGTGGCTTCACTTTTATAAGCACAGTTAGAATGGTCAAAAAATGAATATAACAGTTTGCTTGCTCTGGAGCATTAGTTAAGTAGATTCTTCTCCGTTGTGCACCTATGCTTTCAGTCAGGGAGTAAAGATGGGACTCACGTCAATGTAGGTTTTAATGCTACAGATATCTCCTGTTTAAGTTCCTTCAGTAGATCCTATGTTATAATGCACATTTTAATGGTTATTAATTCTCTTAGACTTTATGTTGAACATTAGAAATATTTATATGGTAAATACAAGCTTCACAATCTTATAGAAAATCTCTGCACGTCAAACCTTGTAGGTTAAAACAAAAGATGACATGGCTAACTTGTGCAACCATCTTTACAGTCTAACCCTATCAAATGTGTCTTAAATAGAGACCAAATTGTGCCATAAGATTTGAGTTTATTCAGAGATCTAATTATCTATGTTGCGTGTAGAAAAGTTAGCAATCTGCATTCTTCTCATATATTTGCCTATGTAAACATTTCTATAAAATTTTGTAAACACTAATGTTTATGTTCTTTTATGTGGTTGTGCTTATACAAATATGCACATGCACACTTGTTTGTTCACACAAATTCTTTGTATGTGCATATGTACATGTACAAATATGTATGTGTTTGCATGCATGCGTACATAGTACATACATGAATAACAGCAGCTAGACATGGCTTGAATCACAATAATTGGCTTGGTGAATCATTGCCAATAATTGGTGAATTCATGAAGACTTGTCATTGGTTTGGTAATTTTTTTGCATAAGAAATTTAATTGGAAAAAAACAAGAGTTGGGAAAACATCAACCACGAGGCAAATACCTGTGAAAGGGGAGTGATCCGGAAAGCAAACGTAAAGCTTGCTCAGCGAGGAAAGATGACAAAAATCAAACCAGCAAACAAGCTAACTAAGCCAGCAAACTAAACCACACTAAACATAAGTAATCAGAAGCAAACTTCAGACCCAAGGCAGAACTTAGACATCTTCCTCATCATCAGAGAAAAGAGTTTGGCCCTGTCATTATACTTGTTTTCTTTTGTGCTTCTTTCATATGACACATCTAATGGTTAAGGTGTCTAGCCATATGGTTACATCCCGAGATATGTTGGTTAGATTCTGCAGCATGGCAAAGAGGTGTTTTCCAAGCTTGTTCTTGTTATCAGTGATGGTCTCCAAGCATACCAAGCTGTCATTGCCCTCGATTGCCTCCCTTTCTGGATTATTCAGGCTCACTGCCATGTTTTCCAAAGATTTGGACAAGGTCGCAACATCTTTTTAGTTTTTTCTCCAGTAATATGGTTGATATGTTCCTCTTTAAAGGAGACCAAAGTCTCCTTTATGGCACCCATAAGATCACTCTGAGAGTGAAAAACCTTTCTACTCTCAATAATTTCATTCGTATTAATACTAACATTCTGCTGCAAGTCCTTTATATTTATAAGAGTGGCAGTCTCTCGAGAAGAAGGATCTTCACTGTTGGTAGGTTTGACCTTTTTCTTGCTGGGAGAGGTTGGATTATTCCAAACAAAAACACCCTCCTGGGCATTTATAGTGTTTGCATCTTCACCTAATTTACGCTTGTTGGTATTGCCAGAGTTGTTCTCCTTGCTGAAACGCTGCATGACATTCCTGATCTCATTCTCGCTTTCCACATTATCAGCAGCACAGTTATTGTTCTTCTCTTCATTATGCTTCTTGTTTTGAGCAACATTTTTTTTCTGTTAATCACTTGTGTTTTGAATTCCAACCCCCCTTGTATTATCATACCCACCAGTGGAGTTGTTGCCGTTTCAAGTATCCAGTGCCTCCTTACTAGTTTGTATATTTAGTTTCTCATGCAGCGGCTTTGCATGCAAAGAACGAGATCCTTTGGGACAAAGCAGCTCCACATAGGTATTATTTGTTTCTTTCTTGCTATTCTTACTCGCAGCCTCTTTGCCGTCATTCCAAGCATTACGTTGCCACAAGTAGTTGTGTTTCAGTCCAGAGGACTGTCAACTGCATTGATAATGACATTGGCAGCAGCCAGGAAGTCTCTCTATACATTCCTTGGAAGGTGTGTCATGGTTCAGCCAGTCACTAAGATTCAACAGCCATGAAGAGAGAAGTTGATGCATCATTAGAGAGAGAAACAAGTCAGGATAAGGCTTAGCAAACAGAGAAAGGACAAGGATGAAGCGTATGTGCCGAGAGGCGATGCAGAGGTGGAGAGAGAAATGACTGTTGCTGCCACATATATTGTCGTGCATTGCAATCAACATGAGAAATCAGAAGAGAAAATGGAAACATCAACAAAAAATCTGAATTTCCAGAAGACATAGACTTGCATGTGGAAAAAGTAAATCTGGGCTTTAAAATGCCCATGGATAAAAACTATGGAAAACAGATCCACGTAAGAATCAGAAAGGCTGCAGAATGGAATGAAAGTGGAAGGAAACAGCCAGGGAAAGCTGCTGATCCACGTTGGCTGACAAAAACAAAACCAAAAAACAAAAAGCAAGACTAAAATACAAAATAGCATGCTTGAGAGGAAAGCATGCAACAGGCCCGAGACAACTGTCTTTTTTTATGTTCATGAAAAAAAACCCATCTCGAGCTCAAGAAGGAAAGAGGACTCTTGCTAACCTGAAGGGGCACAAAGCAGGTTTCTAACATTCTGTGATAATATCCGTTCAAAAACAAACAACAGATACAGCCAATGACGCCCAAATTTTTACTTATGAAGCTTTCTAGATGCTTCTTGCCTTGTTTTTTTCATCTTTCTCCAACTATGCAACTGAATAACAATTCGATTTTTATTGATCATACTCAAAAAGATTTATTCTTACTGTACCTGCTCCCTTCCTGATGTTGTCAGCTTGAATTATACATTTGAGATTCTTAAGTTGCTGATTTTCTTATATCTCCTTAGCTCCACCTTCCAAAACTTTGTTTTTACAATTAATTCTGACGTTTGCAAGCCAATCCGCTGCTTTGTTACCATTCCTGTAGATATGTTTGAATTTGATTTGCCTGAACTTTGTTTTGAACCACTCGACCTCAGCAATAATATTTTGCAGTCTCCAGATCTTCAAGGACGCAGAGTTAGCTCCGTTGACGAGGATTTGATAGTCTCCTTTAGCAAGAATATAATCAATTCCGAATTGGACCACAGCCAAGAGACTGGACATAAGACCAAACCGGGTGTGCCATATGTATGCATGTGATTAAACCAAGCTAAGTTAATCAATAGAAACTAACACCAAGTAGTCTCAATAACAAAGCTAATCTAACAAAGCATCATGATAAAGCCATAGAAAAGGAAAAGCTAACTAATGCATCTAACTAACATGAAATGCTAAGCCATCTTTTGATTGCCATGTATGGTTCTTCTCTTACTACTCTTTGCAAGTAGAGGATGGAAGGGGATGCTTGATCGATAAGCTTTTCAAAGTTGAAATACTCTTATCATATGCAAATAGTGTGAAGTTGTAACACTGGTGTAAGATTGGAAGGAAGGTACTAGGTTGTTTATATAGCTTTCCAATTTTGGAGAAGCTTGCAACCTAGTGAATGTGGGATAAAGGGAATGAAGAATTAGAAAGGGATAAGTATGATTAGAAGAGATTAATTAGTGGTTAGCAACTCATGGGAGTTGGGGGTGATTTAATTAATCGACTAGGATTAATTAATAGGCCAAATTAAGCTTATAGAAGCTATTTGGAGATGATTTAGAGGGAAATTAGTAGAATTTGAAGGATTTAAGAGGGGGTTTTAACTAATAAGAAGGTTTATTGATTAAATAGGAGATTGAAAGGAAGTAATTAATAACTGTTAATTAGTTAATTAAAAGAGGATTATAACTAACGAAGTTTCGTTAATTGGCATCCAGGATGGGGGGAAGGCTAGTTAATTAACGAAGTATCGTTAATTGACCGAAATGAAGGGGAATGCTAGCTAATCAGCAGGAAATCACTAATTATAATGAAATGATAGAAAATAGGATAAGAAGTGCAATTTTAGTATTAAAATTGCATAGGCGGATTTAGGTGTCTACAACTGGCATTGGTTTTCTTTTGTAAATCATGGAATACGAATACATAGGAAGAAACGTCCATAATTCTAGATCACTCATAAAAATGTGGCTTTTGATAATTGGAGATATATATTCTCATTAGAATACCAAAGACATGCCCTGATCTGGCATTGACCGCTTAGAGAAAATCATCATTGGTAGATTGATGTCATCTTTTTGAGATTAGAAACAACACTTGCTTAAACAAATAATTTGGAGGAGTGAGCTGAATGGTAACCGCAGAATGAATGCACCTTATATCAAAATAATTATTCCTAAATCAGAAGCAGATTCAATGCAAGATCCCATAAAGCATTGGTGTTTATCAGTTTGTTTGAATTGTTTGTCCATTTTCCAACAAGACTACCATCAAGCGCTGTTTTTTAATTTGTCTATTTCTTTTTTTGGAACTTGTCTTAGAAGGCTATTTGAGATTTGCATAAGACATAAGTGCATTTACTATGACTTTTTTGTAAGAATAGTGACAAAATTTAGTATTTACAAATCTGTTTTTTCGAACACCTTCAGATAAATTCATTCCATGGGCATTGATAATACATGGTTTTGGATGACACAGATGTTTATGCTGATGATTACTGATGTTTTGACAATGCAGGCCACCATGGCATGCAAATATGTCTGCAGAAGAACTTGATACTAGAGAAAGGCAGTCATTTTTGAACTGGCGCAGGAGCCTTGCCAGGTATTTTTCAAATGACGTGCCTTTCAAGTTTGGTCCTAATAGCAGCATATTCAATTCCATTTTCACTAATTGGTAAATATATGGGGTGTTCATCACGTGCATAGTGATTTTGAGAATCCAATACAGGCTCTAATATATGCTAGCTCCTAAATGAATATGGCCATAGCTGATAGTTAAGAATTAATTGTGCATTACCTTGCAATTCACATATTTATTCTTGAGCACTCATCCCAAAATTTACGAGAATAAATGTTCAAATTTTGATCTCAATGCAATTTCAAGGTCACAGAAGTTAGAATTGTCCATACCATGGCATGCTGAGAAAAAACTGTATTTGTCAATGCTTACTTTAGTACGGTTGCATGGCAACTCTCAGCTTTAGTGTCCAGGTAACGAGAGAATCTTTGATACAAAAATGTTGAACCCTAATTAAAGAGTCTATTTTAAATATTGCATTCCATGTTCACTAATGTTGAGGAGGAGAGAGAACAAATAAAGAGGTGACATTAATGTCTGCGAGTAAACTAAGATAAAGTTACTGAATTCAAAGAAACAGAACCCTCCCCATCACTTGCAGTAAAAATTGAGATTCACTCTCCTAATTCTGCAAATGATCGGGAGTAATAAAAGTTGTTGCCACTAACTGGAACCTGACAAGCCTATCCTTTTGTTAGTAAGTAGACACATTGCTCTTTTGCACTCTATCCTTTTGTTAGTAAGAAGACATGTTTCTTTTGTACTTTGAACTGACAAGGTTGTTTGCATTGACCATACATGCATCTTTATTCAGATTTATCCTCAAAATTCAAAAGCATCAGTTCTGACTATTGACTGCAATTGACTTATTTCAATTTAAGTTTTATTCCATTTGAGTTTTTGGATGCATCTTCTAGAGGTTCAGGAACAGATTTTCTATCTAAACCCAAATTCTGAACCCGATTTGAATTCCTGATATACTTCGGAGAATTTGGTTTCACATCTAGAAGCTTGCTTAAGTACTGACCTATGATTTCACCCCTAGGTGCATGGCTAATAACTGTTGAAACAAAGTCGGACAATGAAAAAAGACTATCTGTGTATAGCTGGATTAAAATTGTAAAGTTCTAAACAATGTCTGGTAAATTCTGTTTTTCAGAAAATTTCCATCAATATGCTGTATTGTATCTCTTATCTTATAATCAGCTTCTTTCCATGCAGTTCTAAATTAAGTCAATCTTTTTGTATCATGATTAAAGATTTCTTACTAGTTTGACTAGTTAGTTAACCTTGCAGCAGAATATTTTACATGATCTAAGCTTCCCTTCATAATTCCATAGTGTTGGCAGAAATTTATGTCGCTGTGGTATTTTGCTTATTTCATGGATATGCCCAATGGGCAGTGGCATAGTTCTGCAACATTGGATGAATCACCATTATAATGGGTGATTTTCCTTTGCATTTGAGAGGGGCAGCTCTCTTGTAATATAGGTATCATACTGCACAGAGGTTGTAGTCATCTGAGCGTCTGCAGAGGTGGCATCTGAGCTGAGTGGTGCGACCATAGAGCTGCGTGGCCATGGAGCTGAGTGTCGTGGCTGGTTGTGGAGCTGTGGTGTCAATGAGGAGTCGTTACTCATCTGCAGTCTCATGGACAATCTGGTCAAGATTTTGAATCCTCGTGTGGATATATGTCTGGTGTCGCTCCCCATGCAAAGCCAAACCCTATAATTAAAAGCTCAGACAATACTCAGTTGTATGCATTGGCTGTTGTTCAGTTGGAGAGGAGGAAGAGCTGTTCATTGTTCCCAGAGAGGACTTCTCATGTCAAGGTAGGGTTTCTTTTAATTTGTTATTTATTTATTATTCTGGTTTTATTTTATATAATAATTCTGATCTTTTTAAAGTTTAATTTTTATTCAATTTGTTTTATTTTTATCTTTTCTAAGAACATATTCGATATTTATGGAATATTTCATCTTGATTTGTCTATTAGTGTTTAAAATTTATTTCAGCTGAACCTCAATCTTTAGCTTTATTTTTGCACTCCCTTCCTCTAATTATATAAAAGTATCTTGTAACCTCTACCCACCCCTCGCTTGTGAGTGGCGTAGGGTCCTACGGTATCCTGTTGAAATACTTCTTTGGCATTTCATCTCTGGCTCTGGCTCTAACTTCTACCCATTGACGAACGTCGGCTTTCGACTTCATATTCCACTTCCAAACTCTGAACTTCGAACCTTGATGGATCTTTAGCCTCTAATTTCCTCTTGCAGCCTAGATCAGTGGGGCTCAATTCTTGCAGCAAAGTTATAATAGCTATTTCAGGACTCCACTCAACTAACCAAGTAAAATGTCTAAAACTAAACCGGCTTTTAATATGAGCTGAAATGCAATAAATTCTTTTTTGTATGATGTAAGTCCATCAGAACTTTACCTCCACTACCTAAACCATTGCAAGTAAAGTCTGCAGCTGCTATATACACCATGAACTTGTTCAATAGCTCTTCGCGCAGATATATATTCATTGTCTGCACAAAAATCTAGTAAGACAGTATAGTGCCTCGTTGATCATTGGTTCTGACCATGACTTTTGCTTCTACTGCCGACTTCCACTTGTAGTTGTTAGACTTGACAGGAGGCAATGACGTTTCATTCGATATGTATGCAACAAAAAGCTAGGGGGTACTAAAGAATGCTATTTGTAAAATTATATATGCAGGAGCCATGAACATCACATCAACATATAAGAGTGGTCAATCTCAATATTACATTATTTTACTACTTGGACCAAGCACCGTACTTGTTACGCTTGGACTTGGTTAGTAGAGGGAGAAGCTGGATCACACATTTTAAACGGACACTCGATATCACACCAATGTGTCACAAATACACAATAACTACTGAAACACCAGTCCTTAATCGGTTTGTCTCATGCCTGAAGCGATAGCGAAGAGCCGAGGTCTAACTTTCCTTAGCTAATAGTGAGAAGTATTCCATCTTAGATATTCCCATTTTTACAATGCGTACTACCACCATAGAGGACATCATAAAGGTCCAAGCAGATTTGGCATAGGGAGCAGATACAACATGTCATAATGGCATTCTATCACAATAAGCATAACATCCTTGCTGTAATATAAGGCATATCTCCTAACTTATCTACCCAGAATTACATAGTACTTGTTAGCTTAATAAACAAGGACTATGTAAACAAGACTTGCATAGCTTAATACAGAGTTTTGTAGACAAGATAATAGACAGTGTCTCCACCTCTTGCATTCTCCTAGCACGTCTGTCTCTATGGAGATGGCATCAAGCAGCTTGTACATATGTAATGAGGATTTAAAGAAAGAGAATGTACTGGACTGCTTTGGAACATGCAGATCCCTAGATGTGTAACATCGGTCTAAGACATGTGTTGCTGAAACTGGTTTTACAAATTAATCATTACACTAGATTTCTCTTAGATTATCCTTAATTGTGAATCGGCGCCCAGACACTTACTATTATGTTCCCACCTTCCGGGTCAGCGTCTTTGAGACTTCAGCATATGATTTGTCTCCAATGCGCAACTACCAAATTACTCAGCTCAATGTAAATAATTTATAGGAAACTCTCCTAGCTGTCAGCACCATCATATCCATAGGGCAATGATGTGCCCCTAGCACTACCGTAGGAACACTGGTAAATAGATTGGTCAACTTGTGAACTAAAAATTGTGGGCTATACACAAGATGCAATCTTTGTTGCATGAAGTAGTGTAACGTTGTTTCCTTGGTACAGGAAGGACTCTTGAGCATGTGTAGCGCCCTTCCTTTGAACATTTGGCTTGCGCATCTAAGACCAAAAGCCACGTTGTTGGTTGAGACACAACTATACATAAGAAAACAATAACTTGAGATATGTCACCTAAGCCACCAATACAAGAAGCTTAATAACATTCAACAAATCGGCTGGCCAATATATACAATTTCATTTTACATGCAGGGTAACACCTACTTAACATTTCGAATTTCAATCACACCCATACCCTTCATCTAATCATAAGTCATCCAGTAAATTTCAAGTCCCTTTGTACTCTATTTTTCCTTGTATTCTATGGAAGGCTAACTTGCACGCTTAAAGACATGTCAAGGACTTATGTTGATCTTTGGATCACCCTCATGTTGCTTTATAGTTGTAGGCGAAACTGCCGGTGAAATACCAAACTGAAATCTGGTTACTATTTGACCACTTGGCATAGCCTAACCACAATCGCCCCTTTTATGTTGCCCAAGTTGAAATGATACCAGGCTTAGCATTAATTTTCAAAATCGAGTAAAACTTCTATGAGCTGATCCTAATATCTGCAATGATCGTTGCTATTTGTCTATAATCCAACTTTATTTACATGTATCTATGGTACCACCTAGCATTAGTCAGCTAACTTGGCATAGGGATGGTATTGATGTGTCAATATGCGAACACAATGTTTTGTTTCTAATGCACATTTCAGAATATCTACTTGTGGACTCATTAAAATCATGAAATTGTCTTTTTTTTGAGTAAAAGAGTTCAAAGAGGAGAATTTGCCTACCTAAAGTCCGAAAACTTCTGGTCTGGTTGAATGCAGTTGATTGGTTCTTCCATTGCCTCTATCGGTTGTTGAGTCAAGTGTTATAACGATGCTAATGAACATTGACTATTGTACACCCTCCAGTAGCATCCTAATCAATTCAGAGGTCAACAACGACCTTATTTGAGTCGACGCTCACGATTTAATGAATAGGTGGGAAGTTTCTAGAATCCTGAGCTTCGAAGATCATGACCGATTGTTTCCTTGATCAAGTACTTCATACACTATTGACCGATAAGGCTGCAACTTGATGTTCTGCATCCTGTTTGGATTAGTAAAACAAATGCACACACATTTAAACAATTTTGAGGTCCACCTTGTATATACTATTTCCACCAAAGAGTATATCCTCGCAATTCAGAGGTCAAAACTGTGTACCTTTATGATTGACGCTCCAGTTATGAAAGTCGCCTTTCTTGAACCGATCTTTGATTTGAGCCCTTGTTTGACAAGTTTCAGACACTTAAAAAATAAGGTGCCCAATTGGATGGTTTATGGTACCACATGGCATCTGGAGGGTTCTTTTCAATTTGAGACTCAACAAAATTTTCAGCTGGATGTGCAAGTTGGAAAAGTTGTGTTTCGATCTTTGCTACGTGGTGGGCACAATTTTGAACATGTCTTGACACAATGAAAAGGAGGCAACCCTAGGGTGGTAATGACCATACCTCTCTGGAGGCTTTAGTAATTCGAACGCCAAAATGACTGTCTCTTAATTCCACCATGGTGCTTTGGAAAGATCGACTTGTTTTGACTTGACACTTGATTTGGACACTTGGTTGACCAATTGTGTCCATGGTTTGAAATAACTTCGGCAAAATACTTGGGCACAACAATAATTCACATACTCGTACTCGGCAAGCCGTTTTTTTGACTCATCAATACTCGGCAACATAAAAAATACTTAAATTTCTTTTAAAAATAAAAAACATAAATTTTATGCAAAATATAGTTGTAAAATGTATTAAAATGAGTTTGTAAAACGTTGGGGAAGTGTTTTCTATTAGATTTGAATACAAATAGAATACAAAATCACATCATCATGTGAATACAATAACCAATTGATAGGTCATATGAATTTATGACGACTGTCATTAAAAATCATCATCATCATAAATTGCCTATCAATGCCAATCACAAATTACAATAATTTATAATTTTCTCTTCTCTATTCTACTAAAAAAATGGGTAAAGGGTCTAGTGATTCCACTAGTCTCCGCACTCGGTTGCGACTACGGCTCCACCCTAGTACTAGATGGTAATGACTCTTTTGCCGCATGTTCGACATTATCTACAAAGATGTTGTCCAATCCAATTTTTCCTTTTTTTGCTTCACCCTCTATAGCTTCCCTCTCGAAAGTAACAAACTCGTCCTCTATAAACATGAGGATCTCTTATTGTGCAATCTATTTGCTGTATGGATCAATCTCATTCAAATTAATAGGCTCTTGCAATGTGTCTTGCAACTTGCTTGTGCAAAGCCGAAGATTTTATTGCACAAAAAATTAGGTCATTAAGTCATAGTTGAGTCAACTTGTTGCACTTCTTTGTGCGAATAGCCTCAAACAAACTCCAATTTCGCTCACATCCGAAAGCGCCATAAAGTTGTCATAAAATTTGGAGGGCTAGCTTTTGAAGATTTGGGGTATTTCCATCCCAATCTTCCCACCAAGTTTGTAAGTAATTAATAATTGTAAATTTGTAACTTGTTAGACATAATTAAACACTTAATTGTTGTTACTAATGGTTGGGTAGATCTCTTCAGACAACTAATACCGAAGAAAAGAGCCTTCCCCCTGCTTATTTGTAATTCTGCAACTCTAAAATAATCGAGGTCCCTTTTCCTTCAACCTCTGGTGTCATCCTCTTAGTGCATGTTGAGAGGCCATTTGTGAATCCATTAGAGAAGAAAAACTTGGGGTTGAGGTAGTACCCTGCCGCATGAATGGGTTGGTGGAGTTGATTATTTCACCTCCAATCAATCAACTCCCAAAAGTGACCAAATCTGGCTATATCCCCCGTATAATAGTTTTGGATAGTCTCTTTGGCCGTCCATGGCCTCATAAATGTAACTCATTGTTTTTTGCTCTCCATCCACAAGCGCAAAACCCTTACCAAAAGTTTCAACACCTACAAACAAATTAAACTTTAAAGTTATAAACTAACACACAAACTAAATAGCAAAATATCTAAAAAATAAAAATAAAAGAATTGATTTGAAATTGAAATTGAAATTTGAAGTTACCTTGACAATCTTTGCAACTCTCTACCAAATTCATCATCACAAACTGTCTTTGTGGTCCTCTCTTCAATCATCAAAAACTATTCTCATGGTCCTCTCTCCATCAAATTTATTTGAATATAGTGAGTCTAGCCATGCTTGTCTCACAAACATTTATTTCAACGACATGAATAAACTACAAATATTTTGCAACCTTGGGAAGTTAGTTGCAAAACCCTTGTGACACCCACTCACACATGTTCTTCCCCTTAGTGTGTTCTCTCTTCAAACTGAGAACCCAAGGGTTATTATGAATGTATTTTGTTATACTTCTTGCAACTTCTACAAATGGTCTCACCCAATCAATTTTTCTTATGTCTTCTAAAAGAAGGTCAAGGCAATGGGTTGCACAAAGGGTCCAAAAGAGTGATGGATGCCTATCATGAAGTAATCTCCAAACCATTGCTTATGCTGCTACATTGTCAGTGACAACTTGCACAACATTCTCGATGCGCACCTCTAAGACAACCTCCTCTAACATAAGGGTCGAATTTTTTGTATTTTTTACTGTGTTAGAGGCATTGATTGACTTAAAAAAACTAACCATTTAAAGCCACTAAAAAATTGAATGAGGGTGCGCTTCCTTCCATTTGTCCACCCTTTTGAAAGAATGGTGTATCTGAACTTCCGCCACTGCTTCTTTTGATCTTCTAAAATTGACTTTGCATTTTCAATCCCATCTTGGAGCAACCTCCTCCATAAATTTCTTAGAGAGGGTGCTTTGTACCCTTTTCGTGCAACTATCAATGTTGTCACCAAATACTCTCAATACTGGCTCCTCACCACATTGAAGGGAAGGTTGTAATACCGAAAATTTGCATGTGTCTTATCTGCTTGCTCATGTATCCCCTTGTTCTAGCTTGTACATTACAACGAAAGTTGTGTCCTAGGTATGTTTCTAGGTGAAAAAACTATGTTCCTAGTTTTTGCTCGAACTTGATGAAAGTGAAACATAGGTGCCTTTGCACCCGTGGACCACGATTAGAGCTTGCAATCACTGCAACATCTCCCTTCATTTTTGTTGCTATTTCAGATCTACTGGCTATTGCTATGGCTTCTTGCACGGTTGGGCTCTCTAGTTTCTTCTCTTCTAACAATGCAAGCTTTTCCCTCGACTCTTGTTTGACCTCTTGTGGCATTAGGACATGGTGTAACATTTGGCAAACAATGCATGTGACATGGTACTTGAGGCAATTGATGCCTCTAGAAACCTTCTTTTCACAAAGCTTGCAAATCATAGTCCCCTCAACTACTCCACGTATGCCATACTTCAAAGCGGTGGTACAGGGATCAGAAATGTTTCCACTCGTTGATGTTGAGTTTGATGCAGAGTCAAATGCCATTGTATGCTAACCTGCAACTTGTTCAAATACAAAACAACTATAAAACAACATTAAATAAACCATAAATTTGTAATTGTCAACCTCAAACCTATGTAGAAAAAACCCCGTGTAATTGTAATTTTAAGTTTGTAACTGTAAACCCTATTAACAAGAAAAATAACAAAAAAACACAACATTTAAAAAACACATTCAAACAATTTTGTTCATAGATGATGATAAATTAGCATAAATCACAATTAAAATTAATGGGAATTTGTAATATCCCTGAAAATATTTTCTAACAGATTTGGATATTTTGTTAAAACCCTAGGGCAGCAATGTTAAAAATTAACTTTAATAACAACAATATTTTTTTTTATATTAGAAAAACAACAAACTGCAATGCGCGAAAACAATCTTTTATTTATTGAATACGAACCGGCTACAATAAAAAATACTAGTGTTTGAATTTGAATACAATTGTTTGGAGCTGAATTGGCGGAACACTTGCACCCTGAATGACCGTTACAACCCTTGAATGGGATTGTCAAGCTTAGATATGAGGGTTTTCGTCCTCAGACCTGAACCATAAGATATGCAAATAAGGGATTTTGTCCTCTTGCTGTTGAAGAAGCTGAAGCCACTTGCACACAAAGAAAATAATTGATGAATTTTCGAGATGTATTACAATGAACGCCAAATCTGCCTTTATAACTTTCAAACACTCTCCAAAGTGGGTGCACCCCCTTTTAGACTTACATGCACAAGCTTGGAACCATTAACAATAATAAATCCCTCCTCTATGTGGGCGCCCCATCCTTAGAATAAGATTAAACACTTTAAATAATACTTTATCCACCTCCATGTTGGCGCCCTATGCTAAGAATAGGATTAAACATATTAAATAATACTTTTTCCACTCCTTATCCTAAAATTAGGATTTACAACAGCATGCAACTCTCTTCAACTTTGGCGCACCCTTTACTTATTTTATTTATTAATTCTAACTAGGTGCCCAATAATAAAAGTTAACCTTCTACTATTATTTTATTCTAATAATGCTTTTTGGATTAAAATATAATTTAAGTGTCCTTTACCAATTAAAATATAACAATATCCTTGGACCACTTGAATTAATTTATTTTTCTCTTTGAATTTCCCTTTAGCCCATGGAAAATAATAAAAATAGGCTTCAGGTATTCAGAATTAATTAATTCTGAAAAGGGGACATTACAGAATTGAATGGAATGCACGTGAATTTAAAAAATCATGTTTGGAAACGTAATTTTAATAATATAGAAAGAATGTACATGCTTGGAAAAAAGGGAAAAAAAAAGAGAACTAATCTCCAAATGAAATTCTTCAAATTTGCGCTTTACATTTGCTATAAAATCCCACTCAATTCACTCAAAAGATGCTAAATAGCTATGTGATTACAATGCGAGGGGGTGTGGGGTTTATAAAAGAGAAAAAAAAGTGTTTTTTGCAGTGTTTTAGCCATGCATTTTCCGCGCTTGGACTGTTTTTCTGTGTGTCTGCTGCAGTTGGCAAGTTCAGGTGCCGTATTTGCTGAGCACAGGCGAGGATTTACCATGAGTGCTGTTTGCAAACTTGCCAAAAAACTCGTCCCCTCCGTTTGTGAGGTTTCATGGCGAATACTACCCAGAGTTTTTTTCCGCAAGTACTTGCCAAGTGGGTTAACCATAGGTACAATACATAGTATCTCTTGTTTTGTATTTTTTTAATTTTATTTATGTTCCAAGCCCTAGTATTTTAGAAATCTTCTCAATTGCATGTCCTATTGGCTTTTGCAATAAGGATTCTATACCCTCTACATTTTTATGAGTGGGTGTGTGTGCTTGCTTTACAATTAGTAGGAATATCAAATAAGTATTTGAGAAATCCTCCCAATTGCATGTCCTGCTGACTTTTGCAATAAGGATGCTATACCCTTTACATTTTTATGAGTGGGTATGTGTGCTAGCTTTACAATTAGTAAGAATATCAAATAAGTCACTACCACGCTTCTAAGGATGAATTGCTCTTTATTTCCAAGTACTGAACTTGTGAGGCAGATAATTCTTTATCAAGAATTATAAAGCCAGCACAGTCTTCATTTCTTTTGCCTCAGTATTCATGCTTACGGAGAACATAAGAAACTGGACTGTTGTTGTTTGTTTCCCTCGCTTTCTCCTAAAGTTTAAGGAAGTTATACTCCAATCAATGGCATGGGCAACTAATATGACTCGTGTACTTTTAGTAGTTGCACTTACTCATGATAAACAGAATAAGTTATCTCTCAAGCCGACCTAATGTCAGAAGCCTTAATTTCTTGAAATTAATATGTTTACTCAAAATTTGAAATCCATATTTCCTCACCAGTGTTCTGTCTGAAAATAGGTGAGATATCTTGCTCAAAATACCTGAGAAAAAATTCACGTGCAGTAAAACCAGAAAACTAAAATAATATGAATACCTATGAAAGCCTTTGGTCATTAATGTTCATTATCATCCATCTCTATTTGGGGCTATTCTAGTTGTACAGATTCAACTCGTGGATACTAGTTCAATCTGTGTGCTCTTAGTACTTGCACTCATTAATGATAAATGGGAGGATGTTTGTTTATGTTCATCTTTTGTCTGGGTGGCATTCCAGGTGTACAGAAATACACTGCAAGGATGGCTGTTAAACCTTTTGTCATTCATACACTCTTACATTTAATGATTTGTGACAAAATAGATGATGGTCGCTTGGTCCCTCGTGGATTCATTCATGTTATTAACAAGTTCATGACAAGTGCAATGATACGGGGAATCAGTTTAAATTTTTGATCTTTTTATTTTCCAAGCAAATTGTGTTTGGCTTTTTATTGTACTACTTGCATCGTTTCTATGGTCTATAGCAAAATCTTTAAGCTTTAACCAAATTTCGGGAGGCATCGGATATGTAGCACAGGGAAAAGTTTAGCTCTCTGTTTCTTTGTGGCAGCCTCTGACATGGAATATTATCAATGTATAGGATTACAATTACACTATTCAGCGACCTTTAACATGGAATATTATATTAGTATTCAATGTATAGGATTACTTTTGCATTATTCAGGGAATGGCACATCAATTGCCGGGGATTTTAATTCATAATGCTAATGTGGCTGATCATTATGGATTTCAGGCTGGAGGAGAATGAAAAACTTGTAATCACACCATTTGAAAAGAATATTGACATATGGAGGCAGCTTTGGCGAGTGCTTGAGCGAAGTGATCTAGTACAGTTTCTAATCTTAATCCTTGTCCAGCTGTTTTCAAGAACTTTGTATATGGTCAAGTTTGAAGGACCTAGGTCTTCAATAAGCTGTGGAATAGTGCTAAATTATAAAAATTAAGCTAAAACATTTAATCCCGATAAACTTGCATTTCATATAGTTTTTGTACAATGAATCTTGTTTGAATTTACATGTCAAATAAAACATTGGAATTTTCTGATTACCTTACTAGAGAAGCTGCGTGATGTCAGCATTCCAGATTCCTGCATTACTGCCACGAGATAGTTGGACGGTTTCGTAGGATTCCCGCATCTCTAGTTTTGTGAAGAGTACCATTGGGGTCAAGTAGGTATGCCCTCTCCCACCAATCCTCCTTAGCATTTACATGGATGAGTTAGAGGATTTTCTTTGACATCATATCCACGCTGATGATGGTTGCATTTTACATTAGCTGGTGATCCATACTGAATTCTTCCAATGACATTGTTCTCTCTTGCTTTGCCGATTGTTTACAGAGAAAACTTGATGCTGTTTTCTCGTCTTTGTGAGCATCGTCAACTGATGGTTAACTTAGCAAAACTAAGGTCATAATATTCAACACCTCCAAAGGTTCTCTTTCACTTTTTCCAATTCCTCTATTAAGGTCTCCTTTGGAAATTATATTCTCCTACACTTGGGGTCTAGTTGTCTAGATCGTCTTTTAGTATGAAGCTTGCCACTTGGTCACACATTTGCAAGGGATATGCCTCCCTTTGTCTTGGAACACCATTGTTTTAAGATCCACTGTTAAGATAGTTTGGGGTCTGTTGTTTGGCCCCGCTTAAGATAGTTTGGGGTCTGTTGATTGGGCAATATATGATCTGGTGAGAGTGTCCATACTCACGATTCAATATATGATCTGGTGGAAAGAAAATGTTCCTTTGTGCATTGCCCAAGCTAAGTTTTTTCGCCCAACCTTTTTGGGTACTTTCGCCTTGAGACTATCTTCAAGCTTATCACAAATTGAAAACCATGGAGGATTTAGCTTTTCGTTGTGACAGGTATCCATACTTATCCCTCCATTCTTCAGATAGGATTGCGTCATTAGTTGGTACTCAAATACTAGTTTGCTCCTTTGAAGAATGCCCCGCTAGACATCAATGTTGTTGGTACTCAAATACTAGTTTGCTCCTTTTGTCTATTGGCATTACTACCTTCTTTCAAATACTCGTTAGACACCCCTCACGAAATTAAAAAATTAAAATCTTAGGTTATCATTAGAGTTACTAAAGAGGACATCTACATGCAGTACATTCAAGTCATTTGGACCTTCCCTCTTCAGTTGTTCTGCCTCAAGCTTGCCTTCTACATTGACTATTTTTTACAGGGACTATCTCCAACACCACTGGTCACATGGCTTATGGTTTGATGGTGTCATTTGTCGGCGGGACTATCTCCAACACCACTGGTCACATGGCTTTGGTTTGAGGTTTCCCACACAGTCAGTTGACATGTGGTGGTTGCTGACAAACATTTGAATTTCATTTGCCTCCTCATATACTTGTTTGATCCAAGCAATTTTTGTGCCCAATTTTTGTAACATTAAGTTGAGGGAATCAGTTGAAGGTTTGCTCCCACTAGTTGTGGGTTGAGACTGTTTTATCATATTCCTCGTGGGGACCAAATGTGTCATCTTTGTTCCCTCTAGATGGTGGAGATTGAGGAGTATATCATTTTAAGATGCCCTATTTATAATGAGCTCCGAGGGAGAGAACACTGTCTTAGATGCCCTATTTATAATGAGCTCCGAGGGAGAGAACACTGTCTTTATATAGGCTCAAGCGACTCTCTACCCAGTTTTTGGGTACTTGGACTAGCAACGCTGGACTCTTTTTCTTTGACCCACAAAACGAGAGGTTGTCACCCTTTAAGGTAGGTCTTTACAAGGAGCCTCTAGGTTGGTTGAAGAGAAACAAATCGGTAAATGTTTACAAGTGATAACAAAATGGGAAATATAGACATATTAACAAAATCTTTAAGCTATAACAAAATGGGAAATATGGCATACACACAATACACAAGATTTCATGCGGGAAAACCCTTTTGGGTTAAAAAAACCCAGTATAGTAACCTTCTTTTTTATTGCACTAACTTAACTATTTACCATAAAATAACGTACTGTAAAGTTTTGGGATATCTTACTGCATGTGCAAGTCTTTATAGGCACATCGGTAAGAAACCATCCAAGCGGTATTACTATACAATGGTACCAAAACCATAGGCTATATAAAACATGGGTTAAAACCACCCCAACACACCCAACCAGATTCCAAAAATCATACAAATTGGTATGTATAGTCTAGACGAGTGTAAATCGTGCAGACCATAAATCATGAAAAGTACACAACTCATTTCCAACACACCACCTCCTTTCAGCACATCACGAAGGTTGGCGGTGTTTAGTTCCCTTTGTATACTGCTGCCTCACACATAGAGGGGTGTTGGTTAATGAGGCGACATTCTTCTTTGCAGACTACTACTATTAAGGCGCCCCTACAACTTATCTCTTAGTGTCATGGATCTACTCCTTTTTGGTGTCGTGGATTTGCTCCTCCTTAGTGCAACCTAACTTCTAGTCAACATCAAAACTGTCCTCTATCTTTACCTGTGGTTGCTCTTTCAAAGATGCCATGGAACGATTTTTGGGATGCTTTCCTAGACTCAACTTTCAACTCGTTGTGTTAATATGTCCATCTTTAACACAACGACTATGATGGTCCTTTGGATCCTTGCAAACATGGAAAGGGGTGGCATTTTCTCTTACCTTTACTCTTACCATTTTCGCAGTCTTTGTATGGTTGATATGGTCCTTTGGATCCATACAAACATGTAAAGCGGTGGCATTTTCTTTTACCCTTCCATTTACTCTTTTTGTAGACTTTGTAAGGCTGATTTTGCTCTTCTTGAACTGCATTGGGAACTGAATTTGCTCTGAGGATTCCTCCTTTCCTTGTTTCTTTTCTTCCTCAAGGTAGTATGTCCGTACACATGCCTCATCAAGGTCCTTTGGCTTACTTGAGATGACTTGTCTCTTTAATTGTGTATGGAGACTGCCCATATACTTAGTCAAGTTCTTTTTATCTTCCAAGTCCAAGTCCACTAGCATAGCTTGTCTACGGAATTTTGTGGTATAATCCCACACACTCTGACCACTTTTTTGCCTAAAATATTTCCACTTAATTTTCAGATCAGAATTATGCCCAATGGGATAACAATTCTTATGCAATAAGTCCTTGATATCATTCAAGCTAGTTACAATCGGCTTCTTCCTCTTTTCAAAAGATAACAGATAACATTTGCACCAAATTAGAGCATGTCCTTCCATTTTGAGATGTGGAAAAAAATCGTGCCTCACTAACATGATGCACAATAAAATGTACATCTATTTGTTTCAACTTTCAACAATTTGTCTAACTATTCAACACCTACTTGTCTTTCAAAATATCTAATCTCAACTTTGGTTTCAACTTTGAAAGGCACATTATTGAATGATTTTACCTGAGCTTAACTTTTATCTTTTGAAGGCTGCTCATTTTCACCTGTGAACTCTTCTTTATCTCCACGGGGCTCTTCTCCCATGCCAAACTTCTTGGTTAGATCACAAATCACCATTTCCATGGATTCGTGGTTCCTAGCAGGGAGCTCTTATTGCTTGATGGTTTCTAAGGCAACAACTCGTTTGGCAAGACTTTATTCACCTTCTTTTCCTATTTTTTACCTTATGATTCCACCTTGTAGAGATCTCAGGATCACAAGTTAGAAACTCTTCTTCTTTCGATCTTGTCACTGTCATACAATTCAATCACAAGCTTTTCCTTATACCTGAAGATTAGCACTGCTTTGATACCAAATCGATATGTAAACTCTTAAGTATAAATGCTTTACAGAATTTAGAGAAACACAAACTATTGACCTACTTTAAATCCAACTTCAAATGACAGGTTTAGAATGCTTTGTGGAGTTAGAATTAGTGTAGTGCTGGTGGAAGCATGAAATAAAACATATAAATCTGAAACTAGGAACATAAGAAGCCTACAGTAAAGCATGAACATGCCACAACAATGGACATGAGATTTTCGACCTGGAAAACTGCAAGGTGGGGAAAAACATGTTGGAAGTGGCAATCGCACACCTTCCCGATCCTTTTTATGGCTGAAGACAATTATAATAAGAGATACTAAAACAATTACAACAGCCACTCTGCTCTTTGCTCACTTGATTCCTCTCAGCAACCTTTTTTCCTTCTACTACCAATTGAACATCAACTGTGTCACTCACACTCATGTCTTCAATTGTCTTCATGCCTCACTAGTGTCTGTTCGTGCACTAAATGAATCCCAACATTCTGGAAACTGAAAGACATGTTTTTCTGCCGTTATTGTACTCGTACAATTAATTCAGGGGAAATCGTTTGTTTGTAGGGACTGGTGGTTATGCAACTGCCCTCTGCAAATACCGGTGGTTTCATCACCATTAATGGAATACTCACATTGAGCCCTATTTGTTGACTTAAACTGGTTTTGCTTTGGTTAGAAGATGCAGTGGATTGATTTTCCTTATCCATATAGATTGCCCATGTATTTCATTCTCAACAAGTTGCGCAAGGAGAGCTATTCAAAAGTTGTTTGCCAACTAAGCAATTGATTGTAAGGGACTTCTTGGGAAGTTCTTCAAATATGACATGGATTTGCTTGCTTTCTCTGTGGAAAAGCTATTTAATGAGGCTCTTCGCTTAGGGTTTCCCTTGTTGCTTGCAAACACATCGTGCATCCCATTCATATGTCGAGGCATAGTCCTAACCCCAATAGCCACATGACTATCATCATTAGATGTACATTTTGCCAAGTTTTATGCCAAAATATTGGACATGAAACTTTTTGAGCACTTGGAGTGTGGTAATGTTAGAGTGAGGAGACATGCAGGTTGTTCGGAAGAGACTTTGGACTATTTCTATGCGATTTCTCTTCTGGCCATTATCGAGGGGTTTTATTAGTGGTCCTCCAAGAGTTGTAGACTTTAGGAAGGCCATTGACTCTGTTTTGAGGCACATGCTTTTCCAAGAGTTGCCATGTATTGGTATTTCCAATTCCTTCATCACTGCCATTTGTCTCTATGAGATGATAAATGGTCTATTCCCAACTCTCCATGGTCTCTTGGACTTTGTTAAGAGCACCATTGGAGTTGAGCAAGGGTGCCCTCTCCTGTTGAAGATGGTTGTAACATCATGTTTTGATCGCCATATAATTTTTTTATGATGTGGTCCTCTCTCGCCTGCTTGACAATATACATAGATAAGGTAATTCTCTTGCTCACTTTTGAGAGCTTCGACATTTGTTGACATAGTAAGACTAAGGTCATGGCTCAACATCTAACAAAAGTCATGGCTCAACATCTTCAGGGACGGTCTTTCTAGACTTTAGATCCTCTACAAAAGGAGCTTGTGAAGATCAGTGCAATTTATTGGGCCATCGTTTACACTAAAGCATACCTCACATTCTTTATAAGGGGTATGCCTCACAATCAGGTGATTTAAGGGGAACGTCTCGTAATCAGGGTTTTGTAAGGGGCATGCCTCACTTTTTGTTTCAAGTGCCAACACCTTTAGGTACATTTTAGGATATCTCGTCAAAATTTGGCTTTTTCAATGTAGTATCAAAACCATGGTTTTTTAATGGAGTTATGAGGTTTGGGTCCCTAGTTTGGTATTCAGTGAGTGGAACATAATGACAAGGTTCATATGATCATGCTTCAATGTATGATCTGTTGTAAAGAAATGGTTCCCAATTGCATTTTCCAAGAAGAGTTTGCTGCCCAATCCCTTTGCCTCGGGGTATCTTCAAACTTATTATCTACATTCACAAATTCAAATCCTTAAATCCATTGACATTTACATTGATCAACTCCCTCCTCAACTCCTTGGTTGAACCTTTGCATTTTTTCCCTCAGAGGGAGTTTTGATCAATAGAGCTGTCAGAGAGGATATATACTAACACTACATCCAGGTCCTTTGGATCTTTCCCCTATAACCTCTCAGCCTTAGCAGGGCCTTGTGTGCGAGCATTTCCTACAAATCATGGATGGCACCATTGTTCGACCTGAGTATCTCTAGTACCATTGGTCAAATGGCTTAAGGATCTCACTTGGCCAATGAGGGCATGCTCCAATCAGTGACAAACTGAGATGGATTGTTATATTCTGCATAGTGAGAGGACATGTTGTCTATGTTCTTTCCAAGAAGTGGTAAGGAGTACTTTATTTTTAGGCGTTTTGCCTACTATGAGATTTGGGGTATGTATCCTTGTCTGTTTAGAGACTTAGGTGGTTCTCTATCCACCTACTCCTATTCTAATCAAAGGTGTTTGGCCCTCTTACTTCGAGAGGTTGTCACTTTCAGGCATAGGACTCTATGTGGAACCCTTAGAGCCAATAGGCTGATTACCTCATTTCAGATATTTTATTAAGATGTGTCTCTTCAATGCAGTCATTAAATGCCACATTTGGATCTATGGCGATCCGAGGTACTTGGGAGCCCTAGTCTAGGATATATATATGAATGTCCAACAAATGTATTGAGAAATTAGGTCAATGGGACTATCATGCTTCGGCACATGCATCCATTGTAAAGCAGATGATTCCCCACTGCATTGTCCCACGAAAGAGTTTGTTGCCCAGATCCTTCATCTCGAGAGTGTCCAACTGGAAGATGAAATCTCATGCATTCATATACGGGGGTGGAAATCCAAGTGAGAGCAATTCAGGGGGAAAGACGACCAAGTCGTGAAGACTCGCCATTCAATCTCATCAAGGAATCCAGTTGCCTCCTTGGGTCTCACTAGACGTCCAGATGCTAATTGGTAAAAGTTGAGGATCAGCTTGCCGACCTTCGACCCAAGAGAGTGTCTCCATTAGTATCCGACTCCCTGGACACTTATACTATACTTCTTGGATGCACCTTGTGTGATCTAGTCTGTCTCCTCGAAGGAAGTGATGAATAAAGCTATCAAAGAGGACATGCATACTAATAGCTCGGGGACCCATAGTCATTTGGTTTATCCTGGGCTAATAGCATCTGGATCCTAAAAAGCGGGGTTGGTCTCACAAGGGCGCTTAGTAGCATTTCTCCACAGATAACACTGTGATAGCATTATTGTTCTGGCTAGTAGAGTCTGGTCTCCACATGGCTGAACAGTGTGCTCACGTGGCTTCAAGGATCCTCGCTTTAAGCCTACTGAAGGGTGCCCTTGCTCACATCAAATCTACGAGATGAAAGTCAGAAACAGCCTGCGTCCTCCATAATTTGCGCATTGAGAGGACACATCTGATCTCCTGGAGGCAAATGGGGCACCGATGGATACACTGTACTTTTCAGGTGTCCTGTCTACTTTGAGAATACACAAGGGATGTTTCATTTAGTTTTAGACGACTCGAACTGTTGGTCTTCCCGCCTTCCTCTACAACTTGAGTCAAATATGTTTGAACCAACTCTTGAACTTGACCAGAGATTGTTAGTTTTAGGACATAGAACTTTATAGGGAACCCTAAGAGTGTACTTGGGACTGATAATGAGACCATCCTTTCAACACCATTATCAAACCAGTTCTGGGCACTCAGGCCAGTCTTTGGACGTAAACCCCCTGTTAAGTTTTATATAGAGGGAGTACAAGAGTCATGCTTTCATGCCAAGCACTAGGGCACCCTTCCACACCCATTCTCAGCCTTTGTGGATTCTACTTCATCTTCAGTAATGGAAGAGTTTCTAACCCCCTTGGCTCTACAGTTAGGGTTGCAAGGCATGCTCACAACACTTGTTTCTTCATTACCATTGAGTAATTCTTCCTCACACTTGGATGTTAGGAGTGGTTCTAGCGGAGAGTATCTTGCTTCCTTGTAGGATTGTAGTTGGACCCCATTAACACTAATCATTTTGTGATGGACATCGTTGAGGTATTAAGTCTTTCATTGGCAATTTTAGTAGGGGTCGACGATGACTATCGTTAGCCAAGTCCTTGTTGCTAAGACATGTCATGCGACAACGTTGTTAATCTTCCCCAACTCCATATGCGTCAGCTCCATATGCACATGTTTTGATCTTCCTCAGCTCCATATGCTTCTTTGCTCCATTGGGGGTTCCTTCCCTCACTTGGCTAAAAATACTTAGATGTTTGTGATTCAGGGTTTTAACCATTTTCAGTTTAACCTTGAGTCTACTTGCATTTCTTTGCTTTCATTTGTTTTTGTGTTTACTTACTTTCTTAGCCTGATGGTCTTCTTACCCTAGTTCTCTATGTTAACTAGTTATACTTTCGAGTCCCATTGACCTAATTTGGTCATTTGTGGGCAATAATATAATTTCTTTCTTTCTTCATCATATGGTGGATGGATACCTTTGAACTGGTATTGAATTTATTACTATGATAGGAAACTAGATGCTCATGCTGAGTGATGAAGTCCTCTAGTGCACATATTGATGTGTGTCTATTTTGAGTGCCTGTTTCAGATTTGGCAGAGCAGAGTTGACACTTCAGCTCTTCTAATGCATTTTGTTGTACCCCTGTCAAAACAGATTTTGCTTTGGAACCTCCTTTCATTGCTTGGTTCAAGGGCCATGCATTGTGAGAGAAGCCCAGCAAAAGCCTATGATCAAAATTAGAACAACCTAAGAAGTTGCAAAGCTCCACGAGAACCTTGGAAGCGACCAATTGCGAATTACTTCAACCTATTTTGTATCCACGTGTGCTACATCTTCATTAATGATTTAGCCCAAATGCTAAATGTATGCTTCTCCATTTTGGTATACAACTTGTGACGACACGATGTTTCAAGCTCTTGCTAAACATACTAAATATTTGCTTCCCAAGTTTTGTTGTATATGAGTATGTAGTCTTCCATTAGTTGGTTCAATAGGAACTTGGCTGTAATTTGAATTGAGATTTATTTTGGTGAAGTGCTTGGTACCTTGGACTACATCGAACGAATCATCTATTCGGGGAAATGGATACCTATTTTTCATAGTGGTCTTGTTCATGGATAGTAGATACCTATTCACTTGCCAATGGAGCGACACTCTTGTGAGCATTTCGATGATGTCACTATAAACTGATGCCATCTGATCCACCTGCCTCTGTTTCATTGTTTGAATGTTTGCAGGACCTTGAGCAGTGGCAACTGTCTTCTTTACTTTTTGCCTCTGGGCCTTGATCATCAGGAATACAAACATCCTAGGTTGGCAATCACTTTTCCACACTGTTTCCGTTAATTATGCAACCTTTGTTAGTAGGGATTACCTCTGGTGTTTATTTTATAGGATTGATATGCTAATGTAATGATGTCACTTTGGAGTCTTGTATTATAGACAGTATAGTGCTTTCACATGAATGGTTGTCCAAGCCATCCTAATCTTGTAATGGTGTTTGCATGGTAACACATTGTTAAAAGACCGGACAACATGTGAGATGGGGCATTGTTGGCTGACACATATGTACCTACCTGGATTCGACCAATTGGTTGTGGATGGTTGATGGTGTGGTGATGTTTCTTTGTGTCATGTTTCTACCACTTCTCGACTGCATCCTAGACTGTAGGAGCAAGCACACATAACGAGTTTCTTTGCTGTTACTGGAGTTTCTTTGACCTTGGATGTTAGGAGAGGTTCTAAGGGGAGTGCTTTGCTTCCTCTTAGGATTAACTAGCCTGCTCGCCTTAGCCCTAGACACTCCTGGATGAGCATTATCAGACTGTACATTGTGCCCTTCACAATGCCAGACGATGACACCAATGATTCCTCTGGCCTGAGCCTTGACAGAGATGTATGATGGGACTAGCTTCCAGTTTCTCCAACTTTCATCTGTCCATGCTCTTTGGGGGGTCTTGCTGCCCCATATGGCTGTTTGTGTTGGTTTGTGTTGGTACCTTAACCACATAGGTTATGGCTTTACTGCTTTATGTTTGCCCCACCATTTGTTTTCAGTGCTCTAATTCTTGTTATTTAGTTAGCGGTCGATCCTAAGGTCTTTCTATTGTATTTGGATATATTCTCAAGCCCCATTGATCTACCTTTGATCATTAATGGACATTAATATAAATTCTTTCTTTCTTTCTAATTAGCCCGGGGTAACAAATCAGCTCCCATTTTCATCCTCTAAATAGCTGTTAATGTTTCGGATATGGGGACGGATATGAAGTATCCGATACATGGATACGGTGAATTCCTCCACACCCCCCAACTCCAATATGGCTTTGGATACAAGAGTACAGAAAATAAAAATATATAGAAAATAAAATATATATAAATTCTATCCTAAGAAATAGGAATTAACCACATTATACATAAAATAACTCCAAAACTCTACTGTAATTTATACAGTGCTAGCTGGATGCAAAACAAAACATCACAAATGTCATGATAAATATTAAATTTTATTATTACATCAAAATTAGGGTTCAATTTGTTCATGGGAGAATGCAGTAGGGTTTGTATCTTCAAATGATCATTAAAACAGAAGATGCATGTCTTGATGTGAAGAGCTACTGATCTTATATTCTGGTTTTATAGCAGCACAATACTGATAATCATATTTGTGGTGGGATTTAGATTTACTCTCACAATTGTTCCTTTTGCAGAATTGAATATCTGATAAAGGTATTTGTGTTGATTTGTGCTTATTTTCTCCTGGTCAGATTTGTTCCCAAGCTGGATAGGATGATCATGTGGAGATTCAGAGTCTACTGATTTTTAAGGGTTTCATTGTGTTTAAAAAAAAAATTGGGTCATTTTATGTTTTAATGTTGAAAAAAATTAAAAACTTGTATTTTTGTCCTGGATATACCAAAGATACAGCCTGGATGGTCTGGATGCGGTGGGATATGTCTGCAGACGTATCCTTCCATATCCAGTTTGTTCAAGCAGTACCGGGGGCTGTATCCGGCCGTATCTGGACCATCCAGGCCATATCCATATTGGGCATGTACCATATCCGCGTCCTCTTCCTTTTCTGCTGTATCAGTGTCTTATTTCATCCTTCTGCAAATTGTTATCAGCCTGGTTTAATCTCTGGCCTTAATGTGTATCTCCTTTATCTATATTATCTAAGTTTGTGTACATTTCACTTTGGTGGAAGCTGAACTGAGTTTTTCAAATGAGCAGAAGTGATAATGTTCTCTTCTTTCTACCTACCGCATAAGCAAGTTTCTGCTAGAATGCGAATACTTCCTTTTGCTTAAATACATCTTTCCTTACTCAGAGAGCTTAGTGATTCATTTTCTGTGATGTTTTATTATCAGATATTATCTGGGAACATATTACAGTGCAAAATTTTATCTAATACCTAACAATGCTTTTATGTTACAGGTGGTTACAGTGGTGGATGGTCGCAATCCATTATTTTACCGTTGCCCTGATTTAGAGGTCAGTTCTCTGTTCTTTCCAACTATAGCACCAAACATAGTATGAGCTGCAGTGGTCCTATGAATAGAGGAACAGAAAAATGATTTTTACAGGAAAAAAGAAGGGTACTTAGATAACAACATTATAGTAAACATACCAGTTCCACACTGTTTGAAATGACAATCTATGCAAGTCATGAATTGATAGAAAATACCTTAGCTTGTAGATAAAATACACCAGCATATTTGTATAAGTCCGAGCAAATTATCATCCTCTCAAGCCTCTTCAACAGGCAATCAGGCTTTTCATGACCACAAACAGCTAGGGAAACATTCCTGTTCAATGATTATTTTTGAAAAATAATAACAATCGTGACGGAAAGTACTGCATGATTATTGTACAAGACCTCAACATTGTTTCTTGCACGGCATTATTGATTGTACAAGATCCCCAACATATTTGATGCCCACCATTATTGATTGTAGGTGGACGATGAACCACTTTTTTATTTCTACAAGTTCTGGCCAAAAGTGCCACTCTATTATATGTGAAAATGCCTATTATTTACTGCAAAAGTGCCAAAAATAGTTCACCTGTGCAGAGCCCTAGTCATTCATGTGGTTCACAATGGTTGCTTAGGAGCTCCTATGTTTTCCAGTTAAGAAATGTTAATTGGTAGAAAAGCACTTGCATGCTTGTCAATGTCTGACCAGACTATGAAGTAGCGTGCCTTTAGTAACTGTTTAATCATACCTGCAAGACTCCTATTATTCAGCCTGGCAAAAAAGTGAGAGAATTTCATATGTCGGCCATCTTAAATGCTTGTCCTTTATGCGGCAAAAAAATTACATAAAAGTCTCTCTAGGTCCATAAATGTGCCCCATAAGGCTCCATTGTAGTTATACAAATCTGACATTTACTTTCTTAAGTTCAGAGCTCAAACCTTTCTCTATGGACATGCTTTCTAGTGGTTTTTTATCTGTAGAAATATAGGATTTGTGAGTGAATGCCTATTTTAATAGTTTTTGCTTTCATCTGCAGGATTATGTGCAGGAGATTGATTCTCATAAGCGAACAATGTTGCTTGTGAATAAAGCAGATCTTTTGCCAGTATCTATGAGGTGGTTCCTACCCCACAGGATGTGTTTTTTTTTTGGCTTGGCATTACTTTTATGGTGAAGTTGTTAACATCACCTTTGCAAGAAAAAGATAGACAAATGCTAATTGTTGGTATGGTCTTCAAAACTGCAGGGCCAAATGGGCAAAATATTTTCGTTCACAGGGGATATTATATCTTTTCTGGTCTGCTAAGGCTGCTTCATTTACTTTAGATAGTAAAGAGCAAAGGGGGAACTCAGAAAGTTGTGTAGAATCCACAAAAGAGTTACAAAAGTTGGGTGTTTCAGTCGAAGATATCAAAATATATGGCCAAGAAGAGCTTTTGAACCGTTTACAAAGAGAGGCTGAAGTAATTTCAACAATTAGAAAAGCTTCCAATGAAACCGGCAAACAGGGTCAGCATATCCTGAGCCATTATTCAGCTCATTATGAGAGTGATGTTTCTGCTAGTAACCCCAGTATGTTGCATTCTGCTTCTATGCGTGTAATTGTAGGGTTTGTTGGCTATCCTAATGTGGGGAAAAGCTCTACAATTAATGCATTGGTTGGAGAGAAAAAAACTGGAGTCACATCAACACCAGGGAAAACCAAGCATTTTCAAACACTTATAATTTCTGACAAGCTTATGCTTTGTGATTGTCCTGGTTTAGTTTTTCCCAGTTTTTCCAGCTCCAGAGCTGATATGGTTGCTTCTGGGGTTTTGCCTATTGATCGGATGACTGATCATAGGACAGCTATACAAGTTGTAGTCGAAAAGGTTCCTAGACATATTCTGGAAAGTATATATAAGATATCGTTGCCCAAGCCTAAACCATATGAGCCACAGGATAGACCCCCTGCAGCTTTTGAGCTACTAAGGACATATTCTCATTCCCGGGGATATGTTGGGACAGGAGGTTTGCCAGATGAGACACGGGCAGCCCGACAAATTTTAAAAGACTACATAGATGGCAAGCTACCTCACTTTGAAATGCCACCAGAAAGAGCAAATGGCATGAAAGGAGAGGATATCAAAGATTCTACTTCTCTGGAATTGCAAAGAGAAGATTCTAGAGTGGGACTAGACAAGGGAGCAGTGGATATCAGTGGCAGTCAACTAGGGTCTGAGTCCTCTGAAGAAGCTGATTATGCAGATGTTGATGATCAAGTTTCTTTGATGGTAAATGGGGGCTCCAATGAAGAAGCTAAAAGAGGACAGCTTTTAGGTGTAGTGGGTAGCACAAGTCTAGAGGGTGTCCTAGATGACCTTGATGCATTTGACTCTGTAAATGGCGTAGGACCAATGGGTTCTTCAAGGAAGGAAAATAGGGAGAAGGTGCGTGCTCCACATAAAATGCATAAAAAACTGCAAAGGAAAAAGAATCGCTCTTGGCGAGCAAGTAATGATGACAGTGATGGCATGCCTGCTGCAAATGTGGTACAAAAGGCAGTTAGTCACGGTGCTGTTACACAACTACTAAAGATCTAGTGATTGTAGCCGGTGATTGTTGGGAGGCATGTCTTTTGCAGAAGCTTTAACATAGCTGCTTGACTACATTGAAGAATGCTGAGTATATATGATTGAACTTCATATGTTTTATTAGTGTATTTTAAAATCCTATGTTATCTGGATCATAAGTATAACGCTTATACATTGGGCATTAAAATCTATGAACCTTGCGCATCATTTGATGTACTGAAAATATAATGGAACCTTGCACATCATTTGATGTACTGAAAATATAATGGGCATATCGCTCTGCTTTGTATTGCCATTGGCCATCATTTTATATTGTTGGCAACTTACAGTCAGTGTATCTGGCGTGAATGCTTTTTAATATCCGTCTGTTTCTTTAAAACAGGTAAGCATTAAGAAAAGGCAAACAAAGATGAAAACACAAAAAAACACTGAAATTTGGGAGAAAGTCTTGCTGTATTATTATTCATTCAAATGAGAAATGAAATAGGTGATTACATGAAGTGAGAGACAACCATCTAACTGGCAACTAATTTGTAAATAAAAAGTTAATTAATGACCTCTCCCTTTTACTTTTTAAAGTACAATTTTATATTTGAATTTTGTGCATTTATATGCTGTCAATGTACTTTTAAAAATATATGCACTACTTACATTTATGACCATCGTATTAAATATTCTAATAACCTCTTATCACACACCATTGGCCATATTTTGAATTTGAGGTATCAATACATCGCACATATTTCTCTATTTCACATTGCCATTGGGCCATATTGATATCTATGGCCAGTAAGATTTGACTGCTATACACCACACAATGCTTCCTGATATGCTTTCAGTAGTCTTTCTAATGAGATTGTGAAATGAATCAATGATACCTTTCTACCAGAGTTGCATACCAGGCACTGGATGATTAGTGACCTCCTCCTTAGTATTTTTTAAAGTACAATGTTATATTTGAATTTTGTGCATTTATATTCTGTCAATGTACTTAAAAAAAATATATGCACTACTTACATTTATGACCATCATATTAAATATTCTAATAACCTCTTATCACACACCATTGGTCATCTTTTGATGTATTAATACATCACACATATTTCTCTACGTCACATTGCCATTGGGCCATATTGATGGCTAACTATGGCCAGTAAGATTTGACTGCTATACACCGCACAATGCTTCCTGATATGCTTTCAGTAGTCTTTCTAACGAGATTGTGAAATGAATCAACGATATCTTTCTACCAGAGTTGCATACTAGGCACTGGATAAGGCATATTGAATCTGTATATGTTAAGCTCTTTGCTTCTATCTCTTTTTTTGAATTCTCACGAGCAATATCTGACCAATATTATACTGATATACAGTTAATATAAAATGGAAATTCAGTTAATGATTGCACGTGGCAGATATTGCATTTATAATTTACGAAAATACATTTATGGTTCATGAAATAATGACACAATCTTTAGACTTCAGTTTGTAAATAGTTAGATACTTTGTGCTGGGTCAATGCTAGACTGGTGTGCTTCATGTATATGACTGCCGGTTAAAAGATACATGGGGCTTCACTCTTTTATCACAAAAGAGGAACATGTGTTATTTAGGGCGATCTTGAGTTGCTGCGGCAGAGATAGATTATGTAAGCCATATGTTAGCTTGCTTAATGTGTAAACAGGTGATTTCTTTGGATTTTAAGAAAGAGGAGAATTTGTGTTTATGATTGCAAGGCGCTACTAAATGGCCGTCACGAGAAGTCTAAATGTTCTAGCTTCATTTTATTGTGATTTTGTTAGCTTGCCCTTTCTGAGAGTAGTTCACGGTCCAAGAATACAGACCAGATGCATCCAATTGGCATTTAGCTTGCTTAATTTGTACGCAGGTAGGTTCTATGGATTTATAGAAAGAGAGGAGGATTGATATTTGTGATTGTAAGGTTATGTTTTGTTTTTATGAGAAATGGCCGTTGTAATAGAAGTCTAAATGTTATATTTTCATTTTATTGTGGTTTTGTCAGCTTTTCCCATCAGAGAGAAGTTCATGGTCCAATCACATTGCATCATTTTGGATATTGCAGATGTGATGCTTAAAACCTGTGTTTGAACCCAGTCCATAGTAAATCAAAAGTAGTCCAAGTTAAAGAGAGTATGAATGTGCTTGAGGTTATTGGGGTGCAGATGCAGAGTATATTTATGTAACGTGTAAATTTTATATTACAAAGGCGATGAAGTCAGCAACCTGATATTATAATTGACTGGAGTGTTAATATATGCTAGCATGCCATTCTCTTGGGATTTTTTCACAGTAGATTTTTTGCTATGCTCAGAAATAGAGCGGGGAGTTTTTTCATGTAATTTCTGTTTACTCCCATCTTCCAAAGGGTGGTTTTGGGAAAAGAGGTGGCATATTCCTGCAATGTTAAAAGCTAGGCCCAAGAGTTAGTCTAGCTGAAACATGAAGGCTACACTGGTTTTTTCACAAGAGCACCTGTTGGTCTAACAATTGAACTGCTGTTTGCTGTATAGATCCTTGATGATGTTTTGTGCCATTGTACTTTTGTAGTGTCGTACGCCGGTTAAATGGTGCATCCAAGTAGATTAAAAGTGATCCAAGTTTAATGAAGAATGGAAGCTCAACCAAGAAAATCTATTGCTTTATTTGGATTGTCGTTCACCAAACCATAAACGTGACCCGAGTTTAATGAAGAACGGAAGCCCAACCAAGAAAACCTATTGTTTTATTTGGATTGTCGTTCACTTAGGCATCATGACCAATGTTTCTTAAGATCAAGTGTGACAATATAAAATAAGTAACGATTTTTATTTTTATTTTTATTTTGTAGGGAGGCATCACTACAATGATAGGCATGGGGAGTGAAAGGAGTGAGTGTAATTGTGTTAGATGTCAATAAAAAAATACAACTTAATATGATGACCATTTGACTATCATAGGGCAATTTTCATTCTGCTTGAATAGGACGATCAAAAACATGATATAAGGCAGCCGTACGGTGGAGATGAGTACATCTATTTGCTCTCAAAAAGTTTTTCCAACTGTGAAGTAGTGTTGTTAGATTGAGGCCATTTCTCACTAGTCAGTTGGAAATTTGCAGCCAAGGTTATGGAGTTGTTAATCAATGTGAAACTCTTCAATGGGTGAAATAATGTGACAAATCCACGATAATAGATATAGGTAAGATATATCTACCAGGCATAACTTCAATAATAGATAAAATTGGTGGGAGGAACAAATGTAAATAGTGTGAGGTGGCAATAGTAATGACCAACCTTAAATTTTATCTATTTAGTTGCACCCTAGGTTAATAATACAATGATCTTGTGAGCACGTTCCACACAAAACACCAATGCATTCTCATGTCATACAAAAGAGTTCACAGGTAATTATGACTACTAGAGCCATGCAACACATACTTGATTGTATCAACCGCACTAAGAATTCAGGTTACTACATAATTCAAGGCCATTTCTTCAATTCAGATAGTGACACACATATTTCTCCTTGCCCATAGCACATGACATTTACATTGACAGATCCTAGACCTGCACTTGAACTTTGATGGGATTATAGGTTATGAGAACCTTCGTATGGTAACTCAGCTACACAACTTATTGTAAATAGCTTTTTATTGCATATTTTCTTCTTTGCTCACCTCTTGTTTGATCACCCTCTTTTGAGTTGATTGATTGCTTCCTACGTTCTTCTATTTTGAGAGACATTTCTATTTTTCATATTGATCATTCTTCTAAGCCCTTGGCTTTGTTTTATTTGTTGCAAACTACTGGCTCTCGCCTCTTAATCACATATCTTGATCCCAACATTTAACTATGATAACATGTGCATACACATTCTATAAAGTGGCTTGACCTTAGCATGTACCCTTTAAAAAATGTAATGCCTCGATGTGGCGTTCTACTTGCCCACCTCTACATACTAACTATATAGGGGAAATGAGCCAATTATCGTGTATCAAAATGTCAGAGGTTGTTAGTGCCACTTAACAATCATAATTTAAAAAAAAAAAAAAAACCTTTAGTAGATAATGATTTTTTTAATATGTAAATTTTCTTTCAAAAATTTAAATTATGTGGAGAATATATTTTTAAGGGATTTAAAATAAGTACTTTTGAATACAAAGGAATTTAAGGCAACCCATTGATTGAGAATAAAATCACCTTTTATGGGTTGTGTATGTGGCACCATTTCATTGGTTAATTTATTGATGTGACTTATTTTATTGGCTAGTTTTTATTTCATTTTTAACTTTAATTCAAACAACTAATGGTACTTTATTTCACATATCTCCTCAAGGTCATTGGCCCATGCATAGTTATTGGCTCCTTTCTCCTACGCTTGTTTTTGTCTCAACACACATGGAACTCACACGATTAATATTTTTTGTACCTAGTTTCTTATGACATCCGTTTATGCATTGTTTCTTTCCCACTGGGAGAATGCATCTATTACGAGTCTTTTAACATAATTTAGGCATGAATGTGCCATTTAAATTAGGGGCATATTGTTTGCCCTCACTCTCCTAAGATTGTTTCGCTGCTACACTTTGTGCATACTATGATTTGACATTTATTATTGATTGTTTGAAACTTTTATTTTACATCGTGTGCCTCTTGGCCTTCTAGTTGCTTGTTCAACCATTGGTTTTGATTCATTGTTGAAATTTGCATTTGACTTGCTTATTTTTGCCTTTAGGCTCTGCTTCGTTCATCACCTCTTGGCTTTGTTTGTTGCTCGTCTCTTTCTTTTTTTTTTGCATTTTTGTGTTTTGGCCATGTGACATGCTTGTCTGTTGGCTTTATTTTCATTGTTTGATTCATAGCTTTGATTGTTTGATTTCCACCTAGATTTTTTGTGACTAATTCTTGTTTGTTACTAAAATATTCAAAATTACAAAATTGGAACTTATGCATTACTTGTTTTGTTGATAGGGGAGAGGACCCTATAACCGAGCAGGCACCAAAACATGTACATCTCTTTTCACCATAGATTGTTGACAAAAGTACCAATAGTTGTTCACTTTTTGGTTAATTACACTTTTTAAGAGTTAATGAGAATGTGACACATAAGGCGCTCGGTCATTGATCCCTCTTTCAAATACTTTATATTGATTTTCTTCATATTAAATCAATTCAAAAACTACTTTTCCCTCCAAATAAATACATGAAACGAAAATGTTGATATGGCACGATCATACGCTACACGATAATATAATTTTTTTATGCTACCGACATACCTACATATATTTGTGTGCCCCTAAAGTTAGGTGCATGGTTATAGGGTACTCTCCCCTATCTATAGTTACTTGATGTCATTTGTCATATCCATGGTGGTTAATATATCCATTTTACCCACATGCTTTTCACGACATGCACAAGTTTAGATGCAAGACATACATGCAACATATAGACGTGGACATACATATGTTTGACATTACTCACACAACAGAAAACTTTTCCAGATGGGGCATGCCCACACTAGGCGCACCTTGACAAAATTTTTTCCTCTAGGTTCCATCATTCTATGGTAATCTATTAATCACATTGAGCCACTTAGATTTATTTTACTTGAATTGCCCTTATTACGCTGGAAGGCATTCCTACAATGACATATAGGGTTGTAATGGTGTGAGAGACTCACATTTATGGCCAACATATCAATAATGAATAACTAACATACCTATCTTAGCTAAATCTATATAAAAGATGCCGAGAGGTATCATTCTCAAGGTGCCTATATTAGATTGGAGACATTAATGGAATAGGCACCTCAAGAATGATACCTCTTAAGATCTTTTACATAGATTTATGAAAAATAAATATGTTAGTAGTACCTACGACTGTGTAAGATAAAAGTAAATATTTATTGCTAATGAAAACAAATTTGATATAACTAATTTCCACATTCATGTTATTTTCATTTAGTTTAATATTAAATTGAGAAATAGAGAACAACACAATATCGGTAAAACATAAATATACATATACAATATATATGTAGAATAAAAATAAGTTTGTGATATTCAAACATAATATATTTGATCCTCCAACAGTTGAAGTCTTACTTTTTCCTCTTTTCTTTTATCTACTCCTTTTCCATTCTTCAATTTCTCAAAAATGGTCATATGTGTAAGGTGGTGAGATCCTCAATCCGTGTAATAACTTGACACACACTATAGCAACAAAGGTCAAACCTTGTCTTTATGTATGTCCTATATAAAGTGTTACTTTCTTAAGTGTTAAGCCTTGTGATTTATAGATTGTCAATCCACGTGCCAATTTTAGAGGTAATTAACAGACACAGCCCCTTTCTATGAGGGTGCTTGGATTGTCATATTTAAATATTATATATTTGATCCTCCCACAATTGAAGTCTTATTTCTTTCTCTTTTCTTTTATCTCAACTTTTTCCATTCTTCAATTTCTCAAACCAGTCATATGTGAAAGGCGGTGAGATCCTCAATCCATGTAATGACTTGAGACACAATATAACAACAAAGGTTAAACCTTCTCTTTTTGTATGTCCTATATAAATTGTGGCTTTGTTAAGTGTTAAGCCTTGTGATTCATGGATTGCCAATCCCCATGCCAATTTCAGAGGTAATTAGCACGTGCGACCCCTTTCTATAGGGGTGATTGGAATTGTAGTTGGATTTGCATCCATAATAAGAATACCTATGTAGTTATCAAATTGAACCATTACATATGTAGGTGGTTCAAGGGGTCACAATCTCGGTTTGTAGATAATGCGTCGAGTAAATCCAAGTGCACTATTGACAAGACTTGTTTCACTCCATAAATTTATAGTGGACATCACCCTTGTGCCAATAGAAATAAATATTCAAACTTGCATTTGTTCATCATCCAATCATGCAAAAATATTGTTTTGTCCTCTAGTTAGAATGCATCGGGAAATGAGTTGATTCAATGCATATCATTTTCTCTTATTATGTTGAGGCACATCTTCATTTGTTGCAAATAAATGCATGTTTGTTAAAATCCTCCTTTTTAAGTGTTTGAAGTGAAGCATAAGTTCTAGTCATCTCTTTTGAGAACATTGAATTTTGAATGTGCATATAATGAGTAACTATATGAGGATGGTCAATTATGTCTTGTCGTTGTCAAGTTTGTGCTTCATGTGGATATGTAGGTGGAGTTCTTAACATCGGTGCATGGAAGTCTTAACCAATATGTCTATTGCACTTAAAGTAAATAATATTGTTGGTGTCCCAATTTGATGCAATAAGTTGATTAATTTTGCATAACACATTGCACAATAAGCACACATTCCTTATAATGTACTTCTATATTACATCAAATGATAAATAAGATGAGATTCTAACATACTCTCCATGTGTTGTCAAGCTATTAGTTCACCAAGATTTTCATTTGGATTGTTTATGAGGTTGGTTAACTTCTGTAGAATCTCTCTGCACCTTGTAAACAATTCAAATGCAAATCATGTTGATCTAATAACTTGGCGACACATGGAGAGTATGCCATAATCGCATCTTATTAATCATTTGATGTGGTATGGAACTAAATTATGAGGAACGTGCTTCTATTGGACATTTTTTCATGCAAAATTAATTGACTTATTGCATCAAATTGGGTCACTGACAAACTTCTTAACTGTAAATGTAATAGAAACATATTGGCTGGACTTCCATGCACCAATGACATGAACTCCGCCGATATATCCATGTGAAGCACAAACTTGACGACGACAAGACATAATTGACTATCCTCATATAGTTGCTCATTATATGCACTTTCAAAATTAATTGTTGTGAAAAGAGATTACTAGAACCAATGCTTCACTTCAAACAATTAATAATGAAAATTTTAACAAACATGCATTTATTTGCAACAAATGAAGGCGTGCCTAATGCGCCTCAACATAATAAGTGAAAATTATATGTATTGAATCAACCCATTGTCCGATGAATTGCGGCTAGAGGACGAAACAATATTGTTGTATGATTGGACGATGAACAATTGCAAGTTCAATTATTTATTTCTATTGGCACAAGGTTGACGACCACTACAAATTCATAGATTGAAACAAGTCTTGTTAATGAGAAACTTATATTTGTTCGAAGCATTATCTACAACTCGAGATTGTGACCCCTTAAACCACCTACATATGTAATGGTTCAATTCGATAACTACATAGGTATTCCTATTGTGGATGCAAATCCAACTACAATTCCAATCACCCCTATAGAAAGGGGTTGCACATGTTAACTACCTTTGAAATTGGCATGGGGATCGACAATCCATAAATCATGGGGATTGACAATCCATAAATCACAAGGCTTAACACTTAAGAAAGACACAATTTATATAGGACATACATAAAGAAAAGGTTTGACCTTTGTTGCTATAGTGTTTGTCAAGTCATTACATGGATTGAGGATCTCATTGCCTTTCACATATGACTAGTTTGAGAAATTGAGGAATGGAAATGAAGGATCAAATGTATAATGTTTGAATATCAAAAACTTATTTTTATTCTTCATATACATCCTATACATATATTTATGTTTTACTGATGTTGTGTTGTTCTCTATTTCTCGATTTAATATTAAACTAAATGAAATTAACATGAATATGGAAATTACGTATATCAAATATGTTTTCATGAGAAACAAATATTTACTTTTATCTTACACAGTTGTATGTGCTACTAGCATACCTAGTTTAGACAAATATATGTAAATGATGTTGAGAGGTATCATTCTCGATGTGCTTATTCCATTTATGTCTCAAATCTAATGTAGACACCTCGAGAATGATACCTCTCGACATCTTTTACATAGATTTATCTAAGACAAGTATACTAGTTATTATCTTTAGAGTGCTACTTTCCATGGATATGATACCTTTGTACACTTGATCCTTCATATAATAAGGGGACATACAATGGGCTTGTTTCGAAGAGTCAAAGCATGTCAGATAGAGAATTCACTACTTGACATATTCAAAGATAATTTATGAGGGTGAAACTGGACATACTTAGACATTTCACATGATTCTGGAGACATTTGATCGCAAATTCAGACATTCTATATCATTATGAGAAATATTTAATCACACATTTGGATATTCTATACAATTATGAGGGATGATTGATCACTAATGCACTACGCTTATCCATCTTAAGGCAACTATTTCACATTTGGAGTATTTTATATTCACATGAACAAATTGATTCTATGGGGAATGGATTTTATTCATGCCACCATTTTTATTTTCTAAGTTTGGATTGATGGGGAACAATGGTACTATATAAACATATTTTTTAGTTTATATCCATCTACAATAGACGATCCATTTTTTACAAACGGATCTGGTTTAGGTTTCCCACAAGTAGAGATTATTATTACACCATGGTTCAATTCTTTGGCCAAGAATAAAATGAGGTTAGATCACTTTTCTCTATTTCAAAATAGGTTATCCAGACACTCAAGGTGGCGTGGTCAAGAGTATTATGTTGCTCAACTTATAACACAAGATTCTTTGGTGAAAGTTGGGGCATTTAAACTTCTAAACTCATTGGTTCAACAACTACATCTTCTCTAGAATATTCAGCTCGTGACACTCTCCTATCAAGTTTGATAAGTTGATAGTTCACAAACCATCATGTATATTCTTTACTTATATTTTCAAATTAAAATCTTTCTTAATGGTTCGAAATATTTCAGTTTTATCATTATTATGAGACATTAATCTACACATGTTTTGTTGCGAATTTTCATGTGGGACAAATGGCACATTCCAAATTCGCTTGTTGACATCCATTGCAATTATCATAGGTACCAATTTTCTTTTATCTTTTTAATATAACAGTTTAGATATACTATATTAAAGGGGAGCCGCTATAGACACCTAAAGTTATTCTTTGACACTTGGAAACATCAGTTTTAACATATTCTTTGACACAATTGGACAATTGACATATATTTAAATCTCGAGCATACTTTCAGTTTACCCATCCATTGTCTTAGTCACTTTCATCTAGCACACATACTTATTTCGGATTAGATCAATCCATACAAGAACACCTTCAAACTCCTAAAAAAACATTGTCTAATCATCATGTCTCTATTTGTAGCTCCTAGATAATACTAAAAAACTCATAAACTATCATCTATTAGTAGTGTCTAGGAGCTTCTAATGTGTAGTTTTTAAATTTGGGCATCTCCATTAGGTCAACCTAGACACGTTTCTTAGGTCGACTGTGGAAGAAAATTAATGAGGAATTACATATATATACAAATGACCTTTGTTTCTTTTCACACTCTTAGATTCACCTCACTTACATTGGAAATCACTATACAAATGCATATACATATTTGAAATCTTCAAAGAACGTCCCTAGGGTAGTCCATTCAGCCAAATTTGAATGTGTGTGTGAAAAATGCATGGTTCCAAGTACTAAATTCTAAAGGAAATGTCACATGTAAATTGTACATGATTTTACACATTCACATATACATAGGTGGTAGAACTACGTGTAGTTTGAGCCCTCTTTGGAGTAGTAATACATAAACAACACTCAACCATCACGGGTTTGTATTGAGATTAGTCCAACCCAAAATTATAACCCATTTTAAGGGCTCTTATGATCAAACATACACAATTAGGGATTCGATAAAGGAGAGATTAAACATGCATCATCACACATGGTCTAAGAGCTTGCACACCTAAAAGAATAGATTGCAAACAAAGGTGAAGGTTTCTAGAAAATTTAAGACCTAAATCTCTCAAGGACACTACTGAAAAACCTAGAGAGTGTCATCTGCCACAAGGGTATGACTTCACTGGTAGTGTTATGTAGATTTATACCTTTGTCTTGTATATGAGTCCTTGATAGAGCATTTTTAAGCAGTCATAGATCTTGTAGCCGCGCCTAAGATCCAAAAATAGTCATTGTTGGATAGGTATCTTATCATTATATTGTCTTGTAAATTCTAAATTTATTAATGAAAAAATCAATTATCCCTTAACAATTTAGAATTTTTCTATTTATGGCATTATTTTTCATAATTTGAATTAGCACTTCGTTTTATTTCTATTCATACTGTTATGTGTAAAAAAGGTAAAACAACAAAACAATTATCAATCAACAAGATATAACTTTCTTTTGTAGGTTAATAAAAATTATAGAGAGTGAATAAAAAAAAAAATTTAAGAAAATGTCTACTTGAGATAGAAAGAAATACATAAGAGAAATGAATACATACAATTTAACACAAAAGCATGCAATAAATTACCATATATTAATACATAAGTGCCAAAAACATCATACAATGAATCTTACTATATATACAATATATACAAAAGTATAAACAAAGAAATGGATATATATATATATATATATATATATATATATATATATATATATATATATATATATATATATATATATATATATAGTGTAGACACTAATTCACAACTTTGGGTACATTTCTAGGCCCTAATCACATGCTTGCATTCATATGATTCCTAAGCGAGAAAAGTACTAATTGATCGTTGTTTTTGGCCTCTTTGCTTTCTTTTTGGTTTCCTTCTTAGTCTTACACACCCCACTACCCAGTTTGATCTTCGTCACTTCAGTTTCTTTGAGTCTAGACATCAACGCCCAAGCGCCTTTGTCCCCTCTGGATGCTCCCAACCTCTTTATATCTTACTCGACTCTTTTGAGCCTCTTCTAGTTGTTGGGCATCTTGATTTCTTATGGGTCAGCCTTTTAGTGGTTAATTACGAAATTCAAACAAAGGAATCACCTATTATCATCACCATAATACAATGCCATGTGATCATAATAAAAGACCGAGCTCTAAACATCTATTATCATCACCTAAGGTTGCATCTTAAGACATTACTAAGAGCATCAAAACATCAATCTAAATTCATTCAAGGGACAAGGGACTCCATTTTCTACATACACTTCACAGGAGGGGAAGTTCATTTTTCCGTGCACACATCTATCTACATTGCTACATCTAGTTATTGCTCATTATCAAGTGCATATTGCATAAGAGCCACCTAGGGCATGATTCTTGCACACATACACGTGAACAACATGGAGTCTGAAATGTAGTGCAACACCCAGATCATAAGTTCACTCTATTGGGTGATCACCGGGGTCAGTTTGACTCCCCATTTGTATCTTTTCTTTTTAATATTTGATGTGTTTTGGGGTTTTGTAGGAGGTCTTTTGTTTTGTAGGTTACATGCTAATTCAACAATCTTCCAACAACCTACATGCAATCAACAACAAAGGCTAGTGACACTCATGCGACACAATGAAAATCATTTTCTGAGGTTCTGTGAAGTCACAAGCACCCAAAACTAGTCTCCAGTGCCTAGACGCCCCTGACCTAGTCCATGCACCCTAGACCTGACATTTTTTATAGTTATACATTTTTTTGGGCTCGGTTGCGATAGTTTGTCTTCTTATTCCATCAATTATTCCATCTCTTACACTTAGGGTTTTAATTTCCAATTGTTTATTGCTTAGGTTAGAGTTGTACTTTATTGTTTATCATTATGTTGTGACTTTGCAATTAGGGTTTAACATAATTCAATATTGGTTAAATCATTTGGTGAACTTGACTGTTCAAACCCTACCTTATGAGTATGTATTCTCCTTCTCAAGTCATGGGTTAATCTTCTTATCCATCTTTCAACCCGACTAAGGTTTCTGACATGGTTACTACTGTTGTTGATTTTACGCAAGTTTGTACTCAACATCCTCCTCGCTTTATTACGCCCAGGGCTGATCTAACTATTAATGTAGTCACTACTCACCGCACTCATCCTCTTGTGGCTCAACCCTTTTCTATCCCACCACCTATCACTTCTACGGATCCTCCTACCACTTCTAAAGGCTATGATATTATCGAGCAACTTAAGAATACACCGGCCAAAATATCTCTCTACAACTTATTACAGAATGCACATGATTATCGTTATACATTAGAGGTTGCCCTTTGTTCTATCCACATTGAAAGCAATAATTCTTCGGTGGCCTTCACACACCTCATTCAGTGTCTCAAAAATCTCCCATGTGCTATATCATTTAGTGATGAGGACATATCGCCATCTATTGTTGATAATCCATGTGTGCCTCTGCTTATCACTATTATCATTGGCACCATTTGTATCAAGCGAGTGCTCATTGACAATGGATCCATTGTTAATCTATGTGCTCACTTCCTTTTAAAGAAAATCAACATTACTGAAAATCTCATTGCTCAATATTCCACTCTTATTCGTGGCTATGATTCTAATACTCACACATGTCTAGGCACTATCATTTTACCTAGTCAAGTCGGGCCTAAGATTGTTCCTACGGTATTCTTTATTATCGATGCCTCGTTTTAGTTTAATATCTTGTTTGGTAGACCCTAGATTCATGCAATGCATGTTGTCCCATCTATTGTTCGTCGCTACGTTAAATTCTTACATGATGAATATGAACACACTATTGTTGTCGATCCTGATCCATTCAAATTTTGCCACATAGACCCTGTTACAACTATGCTTATTCCTCCATCGCAACCTATTCCATATAACAATATTGGTACATATGATATTGGCCAATCTAGTGCTTCAAAAACCCCTTCCATTGCCTTAAGCATTCCGTCTGTTGCCACTCATACTACTACTATCATTTCATCTATTATGTCTGCTCCATTGAACACTTCCACTTCGCTCATTGACACTCCTCTCGCTCCTCCATTTGACTCACCTCCTACCAATATCCTTGATACTACTATCCAACATGACAACGCCAACACCAATGATTCTGATGACGAGGTTGATATTGTTGAGCTCACCGATGACAAATTATACAAGCTTAATTTTACTCCTATTGAGATAGATGATTCATACTTCAATGATACTTTTGTTGTTACTGGCCCTAGTGAATATCAATTCAAGTAACCCCCTCCTTCTAATAATGCTATAGTACTTTATCAGGGGTCTTTCCATACATTGGATATCATACCACCTATTTCATCTTCTCACAAGGAGCCCACATTTGTGCTTCCTCCTTTCACATGAACTCTTTTCATGAATAACTCTTATTGGCATCACATTCCATTCGATCCCACTTGATCTAACACTATTTACACACATGATGGCTTGGATTGGCTAGGATTCACATTAGATGATCTCATCCCTCCACCACATGCTCCTCATTTATATCATGGATATGTTCACATTACTACTACTTATGGTCTCCAAGTATTTCATCTATCAATCTTTTTTGCACGCACTTCTCCACTCACACTTGGGCAGTCTTGGCTTGACTATATTGGCAGTACTTTAGATCCTAATCATATCAACATTTCATTTCCTATGCCCTTCAGTCGGGTTTTTGTTTACAATGATTCATTTCTCTGTTATTCCCAAAATATTACTTGATGGTATGCCCATGGATGTTCACTACCACCTTTCACTGATGAAGAATATGCATTGGGCATGTAAAATCTATGCCGCAATGGGTCCTTACATTATCAACCACATACTATTTTTTACCAAGTCTCTGATGCATCTCCATTTGGATTTAACCATGACAATGGTGATCTTCTAGATGATGTTACTTGATTCTCCTATACATCTTACACTTGAGGGACATCATGCTTATTCCCCCCTCCTAGAATCATCAGGTGTCTTTCATTTCCAATTGTCCACTCTACACTTCACATATAGTCTTTCGCATGCATCTTACACATCTTGATACACGTGTATCATCATTACTTGCTAACGTAATCTTGTGCTACAGTTCACACTTGTTTGTTGAGGGAATACTACATACATGAACCTCACATCATACTCACTACATATTTCATACTCGGCCCATTCATGACTCATATTTCTAATTATCACACAACACACTACCCTATGACACACTCTAGTTCTAAGGTTCATACTCGATTGTTGAGGGTCTAAATCTGAAATGAACCTCACCACACTCACTCACTCTCGTACACTCTACGCTTTATCGATCATATCTTTTTGGCACACATTATCAAACCATTTCCCGGTGGTACACTCTCGTTCTATGGTTCATTCTTGACTGTTGAGGGATCTTTTATAAATGAACCTCATTTCATTCATACTCATTCACATCCGCTCAGGGTGCACATTGATCCTACTCACACTCAATTTGCACCCCATTCCATTCACACTCACAACATACTACATATCTTGGTTGCATTTAATCTTTCTTGCTTATACTTCAATGTACACTTTGATTTTTATGTTAGACATAATATTTTGTATGTCATTATCTTTACCATATACACATGCGTGTTCACTTTCCTTCTAGTTGTGAATGCAAACATTCTACACAATCCTTACACATAACATGGATGCTTCACACTGTACCTCTTACCAGTCCCACAATGCGGCTCCTTGGGGCATCTACATTCATACACACTACATGTGTTATTGTTTCATTTTATACTACTTCATATTTTTACTAGCACACTACTATATCAGATCATACATTCTTTGACATAATTTTTATCTTTCTAACATGCTAATAGGTGCTTCATGTGCAATATTTTCTTTGCAAGGAACTATTTTTCTACCATGGTTGTCTGTTACTAATTTTTTTCATGTTTTGTTATTGTTTTTGGGCTATGCCCTATCTGTCTTGTGTGCACATTGTATGACTTTTTTGCTTCATGGCCCTGATTGTCTTGCGATATTGTGAGTGATGTCCCATGTTTACAACTTACTTGTTGATGGTCTGCATTGTCTTCTTGTTTTCTAGATTACACATTGTCTTCTATATACATATTTGTCTTGTTTACACTAACACATGTTTTCTAGCCACTTTGTTTGCATGTGCCTTGGTTTCTACCAAGCACATTCCCTCTCCCCCTGCAAGGCATCAATTTCAGCTCATCGTCTAGTCCTCTCCTTTGGGTTGCATCCTCCTAGTGACATCACATGCACCCCAAATAAGGGGGGCATACATTGGGTGAATCAGTCACCCCATTTAACAATACACAACCACAAGTTCAGGCCTGCATGGTACATGAACAACACAATATTTAGTTACAGAAAGGGCTCAAAATCTGACTTGGGTCCTCAGCACAACACAGACGCCAACACCTAGATATAGACATGAGCACATGGGCACTCCTGAACCTTCCTGGGAGCCTATGACTAGGGGCAGTTACATCATTTTTCTTAAATCAACATAGTTTTTCAACACTCTACACAACGTTTTTCACAGAACGAGCACAATCCTCCAACAATCAACATGCACGGTATCTCCTTTTTTCTATTTACGTTGGATCGAAATAGATCAAACTCAAACAAAGCAGGATCACACCATCTGCAATGGCGTATAAATCATCAGGAAGTAGTCAGGGTTGGAGAATAACACTAGACCTTTCTCCCCAACACTTCTTCTACCATGGCGTGAGATCGCCTAAAAAAATTGCACTTGGCATGAGATCACCCAAAAAAATCGTTCTACTACAACATTTTTAGGATCCTTTTTATCTTTTTCACTCATCATCGATCAGGTGCACATATGTTCCTTTTCACATTGTTTACATACTTCTACACACTTTTTACATGTTTTAGATCAAATTTTTCATATACACATACTTTGATCACTCTTTTGATCTTCTCTTTTGTAGGTTTTTCCTCATGGGAAGCAACAATCACATCATCGACAACATAAAGCATGACATCGACAATAGGTACAACACAACACAACACAATACAACACATATGCTTTCACCCCTAGGGTCACTTCCTCTTCTCTAGCTTCCACACTTCATTTTTATCACTCCACGATTTTTCTTGTCTCTTCGACATGCTTTCTCCATCAATCTACATGGTTATCAAGTACACATATTCTATCTACTTTATGTCATTGAGAATTCTCTCAACAACATAAAATGGGGAAAATGTAGACACTAAATCATGCACTTTGTGTACATTTCTAGGTCCTAATTACATACTTGCATTCATATAATTCCTAAGCGAGAAAATTACTAATTGGCCAATATTTTTAGCTTATTTGTTTTATTTATGGTTTCCTTCTTGGTCTTACACACCCCACTGCCCAGTTTGATCTTCGTAACTTCATTTTATCTGAGTCTGGGCACCCAGGCACCGTGCCCCTAACCTATTTGTATCTTACTCGCCTCTTTTGGGCCTCTTTTAGTTGTTGGGAATCTTGATTTCTTATGGGTCGACCTTTTAGTGGTTAATTATGAAATTCAAACAATGGAATCATATAAATACAATGTTATGTGATCATAATAAAATACCAAGCTTTAAGCATCTATCATCATCACCTAAGATTTCATCCAAAGGCATTACAAAGAACATCAAAACATCCATCTAGCTTCATTCAAGGGACAAGGGACTACATTTTTTCCATACACTTCATAGGAGGGGAAGTTTATTTTTCCATTCACACATCTATTTGCATTACTACATCTAGTTATTGTTCGCTATCAAGTGCATCTTGCACAAGAGCCACCTAGGGCACGATTCTTGCACACATGTACGAAAACTACATGGAGTCTGAAATGTAGTGCAGAGCCCGGATCATAAGTTCACTCTATCGGATGACTAGCGAGGGTCATTCTGACTCCCCATTTGCATCTTTTTCTTTTTAAGATTTGATGTGTTTTGGGGTTTTGTAGGAGGTCTTTTGTTTTGCAGGTTACAAGCAAATTAGGCGATCTTCCAATGACCTACATGTGATCAATAGTGAAGGCTAACGATATTCGTGAAACGCAACGAAAATTATTTTTTTGAGGTTTTGTGCAGTCACAGGCACCTAGAACTAGTCTCCAGCGCCTAGGCGCCCCAGACTTGACATTTTCGATAGTTTTACATTTTTTTTGTGCTCGGTTTGCGACAATATGTATTTTTGTTCCATCAGTTTTCCAGCTCAACACATCTTCGGGATTATTATGAAATCAGCTAAGTCTCTTATTCCATCTCTTGCACTTAAGGTTTTAATTTCCAATTGCTTATTGCTTAGGTCAGAGTTGTACTTTATTGTTTATCATTGTGTATTGACTGCAATTAGGGTTTAACATAATTCAATATTTGTTAAATCCTTTAATGCAAATAACATATAACGAAGCTTACCATATTTTAAAAAATAACTCGTGCATATAAATTAATACACAAAAGGAAAGCTATAAGGTTTAAGTTATCATTCTACTTTAAAAAGTAAGGTCCCACCAAGTTTAACATTATAAAATTGTTATAGTTTTCAACATTATATTTATTAAATCAATAGATGAGTTGTAAATAATTATTCATTTCTTGTGGAGCTGCCCCTGATTTTGGGTTATGAATCAATTCCTTACTGTCACCTTTGCAGGATTTTTTATAGCCATGGAAAATAAACACAATACTTGCTACCAAAGTAACTTAAAACCATTGTAAAAACTAGTGTTTAGTGTATCAAAAAACATTATCCACAAGCTCACATATCTCCTTATAAAATTTTAACTAGTTACAATTAGTATACTTATCCCCAACTAAAAATTTATTTCAATCTTCATATGATTAAAATAAAAAATGAGGACTAGTGTTTCATTCTGGATAAATAAAAAATTGACAATAAATGAGAAACAAAAAATATTTTATAGTTATATGAATTTAGAGGTAACAAAAAAGGATATCAACTAAGGTACATTAGCATGCGCCCCCCAACTATATATAAAATGAAAAAAATAGTTACTTCATTGCATAATCTTTTCAAATACAACCCAACAATGAAAATGTCCAATAAACATGCAATATTATAGTGTAACTTTGTTAACCATCAACAAACATAACCATACGTTATCAACACTAATATTTATCTCATTCTCTTCACTATCATCACTCACATCAATAATTACCTCCACTTATGGTTTGGAGATTATGGACTTTCACATTTAGTAAAATAAAAACAAGTATACACCTTCACATAGTATGTCTAACACCACAGTTTAGATTTAGATTTTTTTTGGAACTTTAAAAGAATATGATTTATTGAGACATTCTTATAACCACATATTTCTTCATACACGATATTTCCAAATACACAAGATTTAACGTCCATAAAATCCGTATTCTACTAAATAAAATGCATTTTTAAAAAAGCGGAGTAAATCAATTATGTTAGTTATATATGGCATTTTACATATTGTAAAGGAAAAGCAAGCAAAATATTATCATCCCACATTATGAATGTTGTCATGAATGGTGTTTTTACATCCATTGGTGGCTTGGCTCTTACTATTCCCACCACCGACGTTGTTCTCATCATTAGGAGTACATAACTAGTGTCTAAGGGGCCCTTGGTGGAAGAGGGGTGCTGTGCAATATTCTTTATCTTGTGGTCCTTGATGCATAGAAGAGACAACACGTACATTGAAAGGGTCACTATCAAGGGCCTCATTTTGTTTGTATTTACTAGGATTACTATGAGGAAGAATGCACACAATAAGTAAGAACCCCCCAATAATAATAGTCTACAAAACTTAAAGGTGCATAATGTACAAAACATTTAAAATTAAATTAAAATATAACACACCTCAATAATACATGGGTATCTAACACATGCATATGGATTCCTGAAAGAAAGACATAGCTATTATTAGTCACTATCAAAATTAATAAATTAAATATTAAATGTTGAAAGAAACGATGCAAATATGGTCAAATATTCACATTAACAAAATTCACTCACTTCATTGATAACCCTTTGAAAGGCCCTCTAGATTATTTGCACTTGAATTATAACACACACTAACAATCCATTTTGCCCAAACATGCAGGTTCTCTGATTCCTATGTAGAAAACAATATATTAGTAAAGTACGACATTGATTTGATATTAAATTGTGGTAAAAAGTTGGGTTTTATCCCTAATCTAATTGAAACAAATAGGAATAATCCAAAATTTGTAAATGGAAGTCTCAAATATTATAAATATTCAGCTTCTGATATGTTATGCTTTCATCATTCAACATTGTAATTAGGGTTAGGTTATGGAACAATATCATTAGAATACAAGGATTGAAGATAAGGCAATGCACTCAAATTGTGTATAGAATCAGAATAGACTATCATCAAGGTTCCTAATAAATTTTAGGATATGAAAATACACTCTAGATGATTTTGTGGAAGCTAGATGCTACCGCAATTAAAACCATGCTAGCTCTATGAACACATCCTTTGTGTTTATGTATTTACTTTCTCTTTCTATGTAGGTTCACTAATGTCTATTTATTTGTTATCTAGATCTAGAACTGTGTGATGATTGTGATAGAATTAGATATTATATCTTCTTTGATCAAACCCTAGCTTTGTGCCCTTGACCTAAAAATTGTTAGTGTGATTGGGTTTGATGGCCTCACCACATCCATGTTGATGTGATGAGGATTGCCTACGTACCATTACTTCGCAGAGGGGTCAAGACACGTGTAGTTCTCTCAATCCTATGATAAGATGCAACATACTATATAATGAAGAGAAAAAAAATTGACCCATTAAAACATTAAATAATGATAATTTTTCTCATAAAAAAATTAATCAATGCATTGGATGGTTCAATTGATCAAGTCCAAGCATTGTAGGGGTAATAATGCATATTATCCTTGTTGAATTATGTGGACTAATGATTAAGGTCTTTTTCCAACTAACTACTTTGAAAAGATGCATGGTGATGTGTGCAGGTTAATAAATTCATGAAAACCTCCAATGCAAGGTGTCACAGTCAATATTGGATGTGGTCTACTCCATCATGAAGATTAGTTTAAGGGAAGTTAATGAAGACTAAAAACAAGGAACTCAATTCCTAATTCTTTTATGAGTTGTAACTGACTCCCAAACTATTCTCATATCTAGCTTCCTAGATTCCTGGCGTGTGTTGGGAGACATTAGCTATAAAGCACCTGTCTTGACTAAGTTAAAGATATGTGTATATATGATGAGCTTGTAGAATGTAATAGGATAGAGGAGCGCAAGTAGTAGTTACAATTATTTCTAGTTTATGTTGTAAGAAACTCCTTTTTGATAAATAAAAAACATGTTGTTCTGAGGAAAATCATGTCATCAAACCAATCCAAGGGAGAGCAAGGGCCCACTCAAATAAGGAATTGCTATTGTGGTATTTACATTCATGTTTTTCTTACATTCTTGAATTTTGTAGTGTGCTTAAAACAAACATTTTTAGAACTTGCATATATCCAATCAAAATAATATTACTCTTTCAACAATTTGTTTCACCGAGTCTTGTTTTCAATTTCAACAAGTTTCATTTCAAGGTACCTTCAATTTCAGCAAGTTTCATTTCAGAGAAATTTCATTCTGTAAAGCATTTCCTTTTTGTACGTTGGCTTCAGTAGATTAGATGTTATTTGTTTCCATTTAATTTTGAATATTTTAAAGTTATTTTCTTTCTAGTATTCTTAGAATTTGATTGATTGTCAGTAGTTATTTTAGTGAATAAAAAAGACTCAAACAAACAGACAACTACCCCTAAAACCATAACCAACTACCACTAGTTGTATATCTGTTGTCTTCATTACATACTATCTTGGACACATCCTTGGTCAAAATGACATCAACTACAAAATGGTTGATTAAATGATTGGACATCACAATGACCCATCATTTTTGGCATCGTTTCTAGGGAAAATTGTGTTATTGAAGAAAAAATATGTAACTAGTAGTGATCCCAACCTTTCCAAAGCTAAAAATTGATGTACAGGCTGCAGGATGCTAGGGGTAGATACATACCTAGGAAATATCAACCAATAACATCAGGTGAAGGGACCATAAAATAATTTGATAACAACACTCAAGGAATTGAAATAGAAACTGAAATTACTTTGCCTCAAGGAGCCAACATCCTTTGATACTCTTGAGTTACACACTCTCTTCATAGACATGGGTGAATGAGTGGAATATCCTCTCCCAGGGAACATAAACCCATGAGATGAACCTTTACTTATCCCATTCTCCTAAACAATGAGGAATAATCCCCTATGAAGAAAATTTATCCATCTGTATTTCCTACCTTTAGAGGAATGTTAACAAAAGACCCAACCATAGTTTTGTTTGAGTTCAAAGTCTTATGTCAGACATATGAATACAAAATAGATAATCTGAAACTTAAAATCTTTCCCTCCACTCTCAAGGATTATGCCATGAGATGGTTTATGGGGTTGGAACCTAACTCCATTCATTCTTGGGAAGGAATGGAAACCTATTTTCTAGACAAATACTAGGATTATTGTAGAGGAAGGGATAGGAAAGAAGAATTCTTCCAAATAAGACAAAAAGAAAATGTGAACTTGGAAGATTACTTAGACATATTCCTTTTTATCCATAGAAGGAGTGGATATCAGTTAAATGAAGAATTAAGAAAAAATTTCTTTCTCAAAGGAATTGATGAAGAAGCTAGGGAATATCTCAACCTAATGGGAAGAGGAGATGTGAATAAGATTACCCTCCATAATTGTTGAGTTGTGCATAAGTTATTCTAGAACAAGGGGAAGTATTAGGAAAAATAGAAGTGTGAAATATACTTCTGACACTTCACAACTCATGGAAGAACTTTCCAATATGAAAACAAACATCTTAACACAATTGAATTCTACTTTGGATGGGTTACAGGTTAGAAGTAAGGACACCACAGAGCCTTTGAATATGTATTGTCCTAGGTGTAGGAAAATGCATCCTTTAAAGGACTGTATTTTAGACCACACAGACATGTGCCTACTTTGTGATGTTAATGAGCATGATACTAATCATTGTACCTTTATTAATTTTCTTCCAAATAAGACATAAAAATTGAACAAAGTTGCTCAACCAATACGAGAATTAAACTATGTCCAGAGACAAACCAATCAACATGCCTTTCCTCCAAGACCTACTCCAAATCCTTGGTTAATGCAATGGGCCAATTAGACTCCTTCATCCATTTGGGGACAACTTGATTGGACACAACAAAACTGGGTGAGTTTTTCCAAATCAACAACCATGGATACCTCAATTTAATTAGTAGAATTGGATGCCACCAGTTAATTCACAGCCATGGCCAAATTAATTAATGGTCTCAGCAAGTAAAAACTTCAATCAGCTAAGAAAATATCCACCACAACAAGATTTGATGCCACCACCTCAATCAAACTTACAAAGGAAAAGTAACTCAGACCTAACTACCATGAATAAACCTGTCCCAAATCCAAAAAATTAGTAACAACTTTAGTTAATGAAGCTGGACAAGAAGGGACAATGAAGGTAAACTCTATTAATAACCTATAGTTGATGTCAGAAAAACAGTGAACAACCCTCCAATTGTTATCATAAAGATGCTCGAGGAAAAGGTAGAAGTCTGAACCCTACTACACCAAAACAAAATGAGGAAAGTACTAAAGTAGAGGAAAAAAGTGTTCACACAACCCCCTTTCTAAAGAGACTAAAAGAAACACTTGCCAAGGAAGAATTTACCTTAGTATAGGAACTGAGAAAATTACATATTGAGATTCCACTTTTGAGAGCAATCAGGGATATTCTAGAACTTAACCAAACTATTAGAGGCCTTTACATAAAGACGCTAGAAGAAAGAAATAATACCAAAAAATAGTGCAAGTTGATGGAAAGTTAGTTGATCTATTGGCAGGGAAGTTTCTCTTACCTAAGTATGGAGATCCAAGAAGTCCAGTCATCACTATTACCATAGATGGAAAAATAATATCTAATGTCTTGGTAGATCTTGGAGTTGTTATTAATGTAATGACCACAGACACATTGAATCTACTATCTTTAACAAGATTACAATCAACCAACACTATCCTTCAAATGGATAGACCAGTCATTGTTGTACCAGATGGAGTCATAGGAGATGTAATGATTACCGTAGAATCATGGGAATATCTAGTAGACTTTATGATCTTACAACCCAAAAATAGAAAACTGGCTATCCAATTATTTTAGGAAGACCTTGGCTTGCTATTGTTGCTGCATATATTGATTGTAGATATAGAAATATGACTATTTCAAAATGGAACTAAAGAAAATAACATTTCTCTTTATCCTCCTACTCAACCATGTTTGGAAACTTATGAACATATGTGGGTTGATGGACCAGATCAGAATTATATGATCCCTTCTTATTTAGCCATGATTGCAATAAAAAACATGTTGATGAAATAGAGGAAACATATAGGAACCTAGATGAGAAGCTTAGTATGGCTCCAAAAAGAACCATTCTGGCTCTGGAAAGAACTATTTTCTAGCTCTAGAAAGAACCATTCTATGCTTCGGAAAGAACTAGTCTAGATCCGGAATTGTCTACTCTAGCTCCCAAAAAGGATAATAGGATTCTAGAGGCTGAAACTTATAAGAATGTCATGTTCAAATGTATGATTATGCTCCTTCTCAACCATGTGCTTATCATAAGAAGAAAATATCATATGATTTTCATTTTCCTTTGACTATAATCATGTCTTCTGAAAACATAACAATATTTCATAAGTTGCAACCTCATTTATGTCCTTTGAATTCTCTGGTGAATGAAAACAAGAAAGAAAATCTACATGAGATTAAACAAATATCCATTCAGCTAGGAAAGTGAATTGAACATTGGAATAAATTTAAATGATGAACAAGAAGCTAAGGTCATTGATGTTTTGAGAAATCATTCTAAATATTTTGCATGGGATTATACTTGATATGAGAGGAATACACCCCAACATCTATACTCATCATATTTATATTGAAGATGTTAAACTAGTCAAACAGCCACAACACATGATCAACCCAACACTTAAATATATTGTTAAAAATGAAATTGAGAAACTGTTAAGAGTAGGATTTATCTATCCTATATCTGATAGTCAGTGGGTCTCCCCACTTGTTATAGTTCCTAAAAATAATGGTAAATGGAGAATATGTATAGACTACAAGGAACTTAACAAGGCTATAAAGAAATATTATTTCCCTCTACCTTTTATAGACCAAGTTTTAGATAATTTGGCAGGTAAGAATTATTTTTCCTTTTTGGATGGATTCAGTGGCTATAATCAGATTTCTATAGCTCTAGAAGATCAAGATAAAACAACTTTTACATGTCCTTGGGGAACATTTGCATACAAAGTTTTACATTTTGGTTTATGTAATGCATCTACTACTTTTCAAAGGGTAGTCTTGGCTATTTTTTAGATCTCACTAATGACTGTGTTGAGGTATACATGGATGATTTTTTCATCCATGGGGCTACTTTTCAAGAATATTTGAGTAATTTAAAAAAAGTGTTAGCAAGATGTGAACAACACCAACTCTCCTTGAGTCATGAGAAATGTTTAATTATGGTTGATCAAGGGATTGTTTTGGGTCATCATATCTTTGTACTAAAGGTATTCAGGTTGATCCTAAGAAAATAGAAATCATTACTAACCTACTTGTACTAGCAAACTAGACTGATGTTAAGATATTTCTAGGCCATGCAGGTTACTACATAAGGTTTATCAAATATTTCAAAAAAATTTTTGCACCTATGTTCTCTTTACTTACAAAGGATTGTGTTTTTGAATGGAACTCTCAATGCCAAAAAGCCTTTGAAGTTATAATTGATAAATTGACTACTGCTCCAGTTTTGAGAGGACCTAATTGGGGGAAACCTTTTCATATTCACACTGATGCATCCAACAATGTAATGGGTGCAATTCTTGGTTAGAAGGATGAAGAAGAACATATGTATGCAATTTATTTTATTAGCAAAAACTTGACCCCTACAGAGAAAAATTACACTACAACTAAAAAAGAGTTTTGGTTGTTGTTTACTCCCTTAACAAATTCATACATTATGTTACTGGCTATAAAATCTTTGTATACATAGACCATTCAACAATAAGATACTTGATGAATAAGCCAGTAGTAGGGGGAAGGATTATCAGATGGTTACTCCTTTTACAAGAATTTAATTTGACAATCATTGATAAACCAATGGAAAGATAATGTTTTTGTTGACTTTCTCTCAAGATTGAATGTTTTAGGTGAAGGAGAACCTATTGAAGACCATTTTCCTATGAACACTTTTTTGTAATTTCAGCACACTCACCATGGTTTGCTGATATTGCTAATTATCTAACCATATGGAAGTTTCCAATTTATTTTACAAGAAAATAAAGAAAAATATTGTTTAGAAACAATGCTACTTATACATGGTGTAATGGAATTTTATTTAAATGTGGTCCTGATATGGTTCTTCATAGGTATGTTAGGGAGGATGAGGTGTATGACATCATAAGATCTTTCCATGATGAACCAGGAGGAGGGACATTATTTAGTTAAGAGGAAAATCCAAAAATACTTGGAGTTGGGTACTATTGTCCTTCACTACACAAGAATGTCAAAAAATACATCTGGAAATGTGATGCATGTCAAAGAATGGGGAAGCCTACTTTGTCCACTGAAATTCCCCTTAATACTCAATTGGTTTTAGGACCTTTTGAGAAATGGGGAATTGATTTTGTTGGACCAATATACCCCCATCTTATGAAAAGAGTACTTATTGTTGTGCACTAATTATGTCACAAAATGGGAAGAATTTCAGGCCCTCCCTTCTGCTAATGAATAAGTTTTAGCTGATTTCTTGTACCACATGATCATGCAAAGATTTGGAGCACCTAGAGCCATAATTTTGACCAAGGACCTTAGTTCATGTCCAACATGATTGAGGCCTTTGTAGGAATCTACCAGATTAAGCACCAAAATTCATCACCATATCATCCTCAGGCCAATGGAATGGGAAGTTGAAGTCACAAATAAAGAATTAGAAAACATCTTGACAAAGGTTGTGGATGCAACCAGGAAATATTGGGTATTAAAACTACATGAAGTAGTTATGGACATATAATACAACATGGAAAACACCACTAGCTTCTCTCCATATGAACTTGTGTATGGGAAGAAACCACTTCTTCCTATAGAGTTTGAGTTGCAAACCTTAAGGACAAAATTGGAGGTGGGAATTGAGATTGATGCAACCTAGAAAGACATGATTCTTTAGCTAAATGAGTTATATGAGATGAGGATGGAGGCTCAACAATAGTCTAAACTCCTCCAACATCAAAGAAATATTTGGCATGACTCTCATATCCAAGATCAAGAGATTTAAAGAAGGATATTGGGCCCTTTTTTGACTCAAGGTATCAACAATTTAAATTAAGGACTAGATGGTTGGGGCCCTATCAAGTGGAGAAAATTTATGATAATGGATTAGTCAAGCTACTACCTATTGATGGAGATAATGATAATTTTTTTAGTAAATGGACACATAATTGAGACTATATCAACAGTCTCAAAGAAAAGATGAGTTCACTAAGGAAATTCAGTCATGTGTTGAATTTGGTTTCATGGAAGAATATTCTTCCACCTTATGATGAAATAAATATGTTCAAACTCCAATAAAGGGAGAAAATAGGAATCAAAAATGACAATATTCTCCTCTCTTATTCCAAAAATACCAAATATATATATGCATTCAAAAAAAGGAAAAAATGTAACAACATGTTGGAAATAAAAATGGTGGGAATGGATGAATTTCATAGCAAGCACACTAACTGTAAGTAGTTTTTAAATGCATAAATGGAGGACCAACAATCCGAGGAATACATGTTCTAGTAAGGTAAGGTACATTTATTTTTCTTACCTAATACTTCTCTTTCCATCCATTCTAATGCATTTGATTTATTGTAATTAAATAGTAAAAGAAAAAAAAGTAAGAACGGTGTTAGTCAGTTTATGCATGATGTTAGGCACGAGGGAAGGAAGAATATGACATCATTTCAATGCATGTCAAAATGATGTGAAGCTACATTCATTAATTTTTATGCCTCATATACATGTCACATAATGACATAGGGATTAATTATCGGTGAGATCTCATCATTTCTATAATTGAGATGGTTGGGTGCCTGCCTAAGTGAAGGAAGCGATAGTTAAAGAGATTACTACTCTAGAAGAGAAGTTTTTATTTCTATTTTGAAGACCTTACTCTACATATTTCTATGAAATGGGTCAAAATAAGATATCATAACTTGAGTCAGCGGCATCACTCCTATAAAATGTTGCATTTGCATAAATATTCCATGATGCTGGTTGGTTGGGATCCATTAATTTTTTTAAGGGGTTGATGCTCAATTAGTAGAAGAGTTTTTTTTAACTTCAAAAAAACTCACACCAAGGTCAGAGGGATGAGAATTGAGGTTAGTAGCATTGTCATAAGTTCCATATGTGGCCTCCCTAAATTTGGCATCAAATTCACATGAAACTCTTCAATAAAAGGCATCATTCAACTCTTTCCTAAAGAAGGTGAACCTCTTCCTGAAATCATACTCAACCCCAAGGGAATTCAAAAAGGTATAAAGAGAGAAAGCTTACCTGATCCTTGGAATATTGTAGCTTCTTGGGTTATGAAATATTTTACATATGGGGGGAAAAAATATATGTTCGGTGGGGATGCCATGATACTTTTAATCCAATTGAAATAGGGGAGGAGAAACCCTGAACTTTGAGTTAACCTCTCAGGTTTCTTATATGTCATCATCAATGTCATGTCAGTAAAATATACTAAGGGAAAAACCTCACTGAAACACCATTCACTAATACAAATGATATGCAAACATCATTTCCTAAATAAAATTAGAGGGGAGAAGGCATGAGAAACCTTATCAGGAAAAAATTTGAAATATAAAGAAAGGTGAAGGCCCTTACTACATACTTATGCCACCCCTAGGTTTGCTCCAGAAGCTATTGTTACCCAATGTCAAACCCAATCAAAGTTTTGGGTAACCCATAAAAAATGTACCTAATCATGATTCAATTATGATAACATATTAAAAAGGAGAATAAATAGGGTACCCTTTTTTGAAGCCTTCAAAGAAAAGAACCAAAACAACATCTTCTCATAACCCAATAAGGAATAGAAGAATACTTGTACTAATTGATGAAGGAGTTGCACAAATTTTAGAAGAGTTGCCTCAATTTGAGATACATGTAGCTATCAAAACTTTCAATGAAGCTCCAAAGTCAAGGTATCAAGCACCATAAATATAAGAGTAGGCTCTAGAATTGACTGAAAAAACATCAGAAATAGAAGAGCAAGCTCCAAAAATGACATAACATGCTTCGAAAATGGAAGAGAAAGCTCCGAAAAATGGAAGAACAAGCTTCGGAAATTAGGAAAAAATAGTAGGGAGACAAGAAGAAGTCCCCCTTCCTCTTCTATACCCAAACCTGCTATATCAAAAGGTAAAGAATCACTTTTTCCTGAAGAGGAGACCAGCCCCTCCTCTCATGAAGAAGAGAGGGAAGAATAACAAAGAGAACTAAAGAAATCAATCATGATATCAAGAGCTGAAGCCACCATCCAAGAACAACATGAGGAGATAGAATTGTTAAAGATAAAGTTATAAGGTATGGAATAAGATAACTCTTCTTTGAAAAATGATCTTCAACAAACAAATATAAAAAATGTAGTTAAAGATAAGGTCATTTCCAAATTAAACCTATAAGTTTACAGTTTAAGAAAACAAAGAAATATTGGGCTCTAAGCTTGGGATGATCTAACTGTTATGCATTGTGTCTATGGTTTTCATTGATGTCAAGTGTCACATTGATGTCAAAGGGTGTTAAGGTGGTTTAGGTGTCTCCATGAGGTTTCATTCATTATCAAGATTAAGGGTTGATTGGTAGTGTCCAATCTTGTTGTCATGATATCATGTTTTGGTCAACATGCATGGTTCTTGGGTACATGGTTCAAGTTTTTATAGTTATGATGTGAGATCCGGATGTTGTGTAAGGTTCATATGATATCTAACATGCTTATTATGACAATTCAAAAGTGTTTTTGAGTCTATAAAAGGTTAACAAGGTCAGTTCTCTTGAGTCATGTGTTAGTTAAAGACTAACTAGGCCTAATCCTAGACCTAGTCCAAGTAATATGGTACAGTGGAATGAAGTATGGAGTAGGTCAGTATGATATGAGTATGTATAAGGTGGCATGGCATGGCATGATAGGTGTAGAAAGCATACAAGGTCAAGTTTTAGACATATAATTCCTGTTGAAAATCCTTTTGAAGTAGAACTATGAAAAAAAGGATAGAAAGGAAAGGTAAGAGAGATTCGCAAGTGTGTAGAAATTTTTTATATGTGTGATAGTTAAAATAATTCATGATAGTGCTTTGGGTAAAATTTCAGGTCAAGAGGATAAAAATAAAGCAAGAAAATGAGTTTTTGGTCATATAGAGTTTCTAGAAGTGCATTTCCCAACTCAATGTCAAGTTTGGAGTGCTAATTTACTTGTAAAATATTTGCATGGGGTCCTAATATTTTCACCATAGTTAAGGAATGGAACTAAGAGTGTTTCAGAGTTAGAATGGAGTTAAATGATGCCCTATCATTCATGAACAACCGTTAAGAAGACAATATGGTCAAAACCCTCCTAAAACCCTAACAACATACCGATAGGAGAAATATGAGTTGTATGGTCTCTAAATGACTTGGGAAAGAAAATTTGATGCATAAAAGTTGTAGATAATTTTTATGATCTCATTTTGGTAGTGGTTTCGTGTTCTAGGTCAGCTAGGAAGATGGAGAAAAATCTCAGTTTTAAAGAGATTTGCAGGTACATGGATGAGTTGGAGGATTCATGAAGTAAAGTGAATTGTTCCAAAAAAATTGGGAGGTGTTATATGTGTCCATGAAAATATATGAGTAGGTTGTGTCAAGAAATTTTAAGATACAGGTCTCATAATGTGCCCTACCACTTTTGGTCTAGAAGGACTAAAACTAGTCTTGTGGTTTGAGGTGTGCCTTGATGAAATGCATGATGTAGCAATATTATTTTGTCATAGATAGCCTATTAGTGTGTTATATGATGTGTTAAAATTCTTGGTTTGATCTGGAGATGTTATTTCTTACTTAAGCCCCAATGGCCTAATTATCCCTATTAGACTTCTCAAGTAGGTCAGTTGGATCATGTGTGTTATTGTGTATTCTTCCATATGAAATATGAATTTTAGTGATTGAGAAAGTGTATCAGGTGCCATTGATGTGTTTCAAGTGTTGGTTGAGCATGGAAGTGAAGATTGAGGTGATGAAGCATGTTTCTCTCAAGACTGGTTCTTGAGTCATTATAGCCTGATTGAGCAGTTTCAGAGATTGGTTTATTTGGATGTCTTGTGACCTGATTTGGAGGATGCTATTAGTTGTATCAGTTAGTAGACATCATGATAGTTCTATTTATGTGTCATTTGTGGAATGATGAAGTGATTTGGTGTGCCAATTTTCTTGTTCTTGGTGACCTGTTTCTAAGGCTTGCATGGTGATTTGAGCTAGTTGAGAGATGGAGTTGGTTGAGCACTTTGAGCATTGTTTTGGTGATTCTCATGATTTTTTTTTCAGGTAGAAGATATCAATACCTTTTTATTGATATGTTGTTTGTGTCATGAAGAGGTATTTTTCTATGTGAAGTGGTTCACTTTTTAAGCGTTATTTTCAGGTGCTTAAGACCTTGAAGGAGTTGTTTGCTTCTTGGTGTACTTCATGGTGTTGATAGTTGGTGTAGAGATTCTTGTGCTTGTTGATGGTGTCTAGAGGATGTTTTTGATATGTATTGATCTGTAGGAGTCATGATAATAATGTCTTGTGCCCTTGATACTCAAATTCTATTCATTGGAGATGATGTCTTGTTTTAGGCCTATTTGAGTAGCCTTGTGCAAATTGGTGTGCTTAGGTCTATGCCAACTATATGGTCCTTTCATGTAATCTTATATGGTTTTTTTGATGTGCTTTAATTTTTTGAATACCAAACTTATTGGTCTTGGCCGACCTAAGGGTGTTATAAGCTAGAGTCATGTATATAAGGAATGTTATATTTGCTCATTGTGAAGTGTTGTGTTGATGGGGATGTGAATGAGCTAAAGAAGGTGAAAGAAGAGTATAGAGGTGTTAAGAGTAGAGATAATAAGAGGCATGAAGAGTTGAGAAGAGTGAAGGAACATGTGTGCAAGGTCATTATACCTAATCAACATGATATGATACAAGTTTGAGTGAAGTAGGAGAAGAGATTATTTGAGAGGTTTTTAAGTGCATGGACTTGAACTTGTGATCACAATCAGTTGTTTGAGAAACAAAACATAGGTGATATTCATATTCAGGTGGTTGATTTGGTTTTTGGTCATCCTATGTGGTTGTAGCCTCCTTGTATGGTTGATGTCTTCTTAAATAGGGGTTGGTGCCTCACTAAATTTTTTTATGTGATGTGTAATATTCATACAAGTCCTTTGTTTTGTAATATAAGTAGAGGTTTGGTGGGTTTTCTTCCCCTGAGGGTTCTTACATATATTTGGTGTTCATGTGTTCTCTCTTGTCTCTTGCACTTGTAAATGGTCAATACACACTTACTAAGCTCACATAGTTTATGAATGTTGAATGGATGGTTTGAGTGATGAATGTATGTTAGGGTAAATGAAGTAAAAGATTTTGTATGACTGATTCACCCCCACCCCCTCTCAGTCTCTGTGCTTCTAAAATAACCAAAAAATGGGTAAACATTTGTCAAGAAAACAAAAGGCTCTTGGATGCAAATAACAAACTAGGAGAACAAGCTAAATCCAATAAAGAGTCAAAAACAAAATTAGAATCCAAACTTGGCACTATATATGAGACACCTCAAAAATTTATAGCTTATAGGAGGCCAACTTCTATGTACAGTCTATTTCTACAAGAACAATTCTATTTTGGCAGCTCATTAGTGAGTAACTAAAATAGAATTATTCTAGTGTAATCTAATGTTATACAAAACAGTAAATAACAGATAAATAAATAAAGGAAATGACCCAAGCAACTAAATAAATAGAAATGTGAAACTCTAATGTATAAGAGAGGGTTAAAAAGTCAAGAAGGTGTGGGACTATGTCACAGTGAAATCCAAGTGAACATGAGGAGGAAAAAAACACACATAAGCCCAAGAAAACACATATCTGAGTTATCTGACTAGACTGGGGCATCTGGAATAGGATAGGGGCACCTGTGGGCAGCCTGGTCTGAGATCTAGGCGCCTTGGTCTTGAGAAATAGCCTGAAAAACTCCTCTAAGGTGTCATTGGATGTTCGCGTGTAGTTGCTCCCTGTCGTACTAATGTCATTGTATGATCACCAATGTCCCTGCAATACCTGTAATAAGGAATTACCTGTAAAACCCCATACAAATCATCAAAAATCTAAAAATGAAAGATGTATATGAATGGGTCAGAATATCATTAGTTTCCACAATGGTGGACTTACTAACTGAGTGTTGCACTACATATCAAACCTAATGTATTTCTAGGTGTGTGTTTGTGTGTGTGTGTGTGTGTGTGTGTGTGTGTGTGTGTGTGTGTGTGTGTGTGTGTGTGTGTGTGTGTGTGTGTGTGTGTGTGTGTGTGTGTGTGTGTGTGTGTGTTTGTGTGTGTGTGTGTTCACAAATCATGCCCTAGGTTGCTCTTGTGCTAGTTGCACTTTGTGAAGTAATGAGTAAATAACTAGATGTAGAATGTAGTAAATGTGTGCATGGAAACAATAGACTCCCCTCCTACAAAGTGTGATGCAGATGAACCAACATTGTATGCCTTGTGATGGAGCTATATGGATACAAATGTAGCTTTAGGTTTCTTTAATGGATGCAATTCTAGATGGTGATAGTATATGCTTAGTGCTTGGTCCCTCATTATGGACACAAAACTTTATATTTATAAGGTTCTCTTGTTCTAATTTCATAATTAACCCTGAAAATGTTGACCACCAAAAAAATAGAAATTTCAAACAGCTAGAAAGTGCCCAAGAAGTGAGAGTGAAGTGCAAAGAGGATCAGGGCATCCCAGAGGGGACCAGGGCACCTAAGGTGCCCCAATCCCGGCTAGGCACCCCAATTAGATATAAGAAAACACATAATGATAATATAGACTGGGCAGGTGCAGGTGTAAGATCAAAAATATGACAACAAACAATATAAAAATGGCCAAAGACATGGGTTAATTATTACTCTTTTTACTCAAAAACCATATGAATAGTAGTATGAGATCGAGACTAAATAATGACTCCAAGTGCGCGATTTAATGACTACATTTTCCCCCACTTTATGTTAGTGAGATTAAATCTCGGTAACATAAGTTAAATAGATATGTGTACCTGATAATCCATGTAGAGTGATGAAGCAAATGTGTCAAAGGACTAGAAAAAGCGTGGAGTGAAAAAAAGATGGATCGTGAAGAGTAAATATGCAAAAGTGTAAAAAAAGGTGATGAAAGTGAACCTATGGCAGAAGTGCGTGTGTATATGATAATATGTGTATTGTATATGCATGGTTAGTACTACGTGTATGATTTACTCACCATGTGTGTGTTGTTTTTGACTGCTTGCTTCCCATACAGACGGACCTATAAAGGAGAAGAAGATCAAGTAGTCAAATACACATGTATATGTATTAAAATGCATGTATATATGTGAAGAAACATGTGAAAATAGTGTGAAAATGACAATGAAAAAAGAACATGTGCACCTTATTTGTGATGAGACAAAAGGGTGTAGAAAGGATATCCTGTAAGTGTTGGTGAAGTGTGATTTTTTTGGGAGATCTCATGCCACTGTGGCCAAATAAGTGTAGGAAGAAATCTGTGTTATTCTCCAACTTGTAACTGCTTCAATGAGATTGGTGAAGATATCTTTATACTGTCTAGTTTTTTGGGGGATCCAACACCACTAAAATAAGTAGTGTAGGGAGGAAATTCTGTTGTATCCTCCAACCTGTAACTGCTCCCCATAATGCTAAGGATAATTTTCCATGTAAAATCCGATGTGTATGGGGTTCATAGAACAGTATGAATGCACTCGCTGCAAAATGAACTGTAGACTAAATTGTACTGGTACCGTGTGTAAACCCTAAATGATGCCCCTCCTCTTTAGGGGTGCATGCGACGTCACAAATAGGATATTGCAGCCCCAAAAGGAGGTCTGACCGCATAAATTGAATTGTTCCTTGTAGGGGGAAGGGAAATGTGCTTGGTAGAATGCCAAGGCACACACATACAATTGGAAAGGAAAACAAGTGTTAGTGCGAATAAGAATGCATGTAGAAAGAAACAATGTGTAAGCTAGCATAGGCAATGTATAAGAACACTAATGTAAACACCCAAAAATACAATATTAGGAAACATAAAGTGGGTTTCAAACATGGGACATCACTTACGGATGTTGACAAGACACTCAAGGATGTCAGTGTCTACATAAAAAGAAACAAGTGTGTACACACATACATAGGGAAAGGCCCGCACACAAGACATACATATAGCATACAATAGCAAATAGTGTAACTAAATAAGTATGGAATCAAAGTATTCCTGCATAATAAATGTTGCACATGAATTAGATGTTAGCATGTTAGAAAAATAGCAAGTATGTCAAAGCATGTATAACCTGATAATGGAAATTGCTAAGTACAAAATGAAATAATAGCACCTGTAGTGTACAAATGTGGATGCCCCCAGTAGGTAGTGTATCAAGCATCGGTATGCTGCATGTGGAAGCTCTATATCTATCATCACAACTAGATAAGGATGTGAACGTGCATGTGTGTATGGTAAAGATAATGACATACACTGAGATCTATCTAACATGTGTAGTAAACTGAACATGTAAGAACAATTGTAATACAAGAGTAAATGAAACCATTAAATGCAGTATGTTGTGGATGAATGGAATGGAATGCAGTGATGGATGATAGGATCCATGTGCCCCCCTGAGTGAATAGAGGTGTATGTAGTGAGGTTCATTTAGATATGCCCCCTCAGCAGTTCAAGAATGAACCATAAATGAGAGTGTGTTATTGGGAAATGGTCAAACTATGTGTTTTGTGTAGCGTCACTGTGGTGAATGTGTGTGTAGTGATGATATGCATCCTAGAGATGGACTGTGGGTACTTGACTCTATAGCCTAAGCATATATCATGACAAGATGTGTCGAAAGGAGTGGTGATTTATCCTAAAGTGTATATCACTAGAATAAGAGTAAAGGGAGTGGTGATGTAGCTATAAAATGTACATCACTAAAATGATGCTAGAAGATAGGTGACCATTTAACCTAATAGCGTATGTCACTAATCCTAGGGGTGTCGCACGATAACAATGTTGAATGATGAAAGGTACGTGAGTGTGATAAGGTCCATTTGATGTTGTAAACCCTCGGCAGTCGAGTCTGGACTGAGGAGACTAGAGTACGTCATAGAGTAATGAGTACAGCACGTAGCAGTGAAGATGTAGTATGTGTAATGACCATGTGCATGTGTAATGTGTAATGCAAGTATGTGTAGATGACCTAAGATGTGTAGAATTGCACATTATATAGACACAATATGTAGGATGACATAGTATGAGGTATATGCAAGCATGCGTAGATGGTATTTTTAGAATAGATTAATGGAATGATATAGGTTGTAGGACAAGATGTATGCTATGTAGGATGTATGAAGAGATCTGCAATGCCTATAGAATGGAATGTAGAGTAAATACAATATGTAGATCATGTGAAGACCGTGTGAGGATATGTGGGTCCTAAGGTGTAGTGTCTAATTTGCAGTGTGTGGGTTTCAAGTGCATAGTATGCCCTCAACTAGTCAAGTGTGAACTGAAACACAAGAGTGTTTCATTGGGTAATGATTGATGCCAACGCTGTAAATGAGTATGTGTATGTGAGGATTGAAAATGTGTTAGTTTGCAATGCGGGTATGAAACATGTGGTAATTCTAACCTGTGGGGTGATGATGTATAGATGTTCCATGCCCCCCAAGTGCTGTGGTGGTGAATATGCAGTCATGTGACAATGTCTAAGAGATCATCGTCACTGTCATGATCTAAAGCTTACTAGAGTAACTTTGGAGTACATGATAAGAAATAGAGTGAGTTTGATTGTATAAGGAACCATTACGACATAGTGTGTAGATGCTCATTGCATATTATTCATTAGTGAAAGGGGTACGGGTGGACAGTCATATGCGTATCTAACCAGACATGATTTAGACCATAAGTGGGATATGAGTCATTACCAATGGAGACATTGTCCAAATGGCATAAGAAATGTGAGACAAGTGTGGTCTGATGTCTAAATTTCCACCGATATAGTTAAGCCATGATTGCCCAAGTATTAGAGGTGAATTTTAAGGGGCTCATGTAATGAAGATCATAAAATGAAACACACGAAGACCATGGGTGGTTGTAATGTGACAATAACCATGATAGAGATGAGGTGATTGAATCGGTGGTAAGATATCATTAAGTTTCAAACCAAGTCAAGTTAATCCCTCAAGTGTGCAAATAGTATCTGAGATAAGTATAATCGATCGGGATGTTATGCCAAAAAGAGTTGTTGGTGAGTAGTGTGCATATGAAAGGAGGTGGTGCAGAGATGCAGATTACATGGTAGTAGATGGAACATAGTGTCTACGAGTGTTAACAAACCCCTAGATTAAGTATTACTAGCATTAGTAAAAGGAGGGGTCTTGAACTTATATTCTCCCAGACCATCAACCAAAAATGTGTCTATTTAAATTAATAGTCATCTATGTTGATAGGTGTAAAATTGGGTTGTCCTAATGCTTCATCAGTGAGTTCAATAGCATTGAATTCATCGTCAAAGTCCTCAAGAATCATCTATGTTAGAATTATCATGTTAGTATGAATTTTTTGAGTATATTTCTAGGAGGTGCATTAAGTGGAGGAGTGGAAGGTGTCTCGATAGGTGTAGAAGAAGAAGTGCTCACTAGGATCAGGTATGGTGGGTGAAATAATTGTTGTAGTGTGAGTAGAAATTAGTCAGGAGTACTTGAAGTGCGTTGAGAGGAAGGTTATGAAGTTACTAGACTGGTCGATGTCATATGTGTTGAGGCTACCATATGGAATAGGTTATGCAATGTGGAATAGGCATATTAGTAATGGGGTCTATGCAACAGTATTTTAATAGCTTGGGATCTGTAGTAATAGTGTGTTCATAGCCGTCATGTAATAACTTGACACATTTGTGGACAGTAGATGGTACCACTTGCATTCCATGGATCCAAGGTCTTCTTAGCAATATATTAAATTGAAATGAAGAATCTATAACATAGAATTCAGTGATAGCGGTCTTAGGCCCAACCCAAATAGTGTAATGAGATAGTCCATAGACATGTGCGAGTGGTAGAATCATAACTTCAAATGAAAGTAGAATTCTTAGAAATTAGATTATCGTTAATACCCAATTATTTTAAAAATAGAATGAGTACATAGATTGACGAGTAACCCATTATCAATAAGTACTCATCTAATGCAAGTGGTGCTAATGATAGCGGTAATGAGCAAGGGTGCACATGGATTGCTTTTAGCCAAAGGTGATGGATCTTCATCATTGAAAGATATATAATGTGGCAGATTTCTGAGAGACTGTATGAGATGTGTAAAGGCTACCAAAGAGTTATCACTTTCTATATGGATAGCACGAAGGGATGCCTTCTAGCGTATTACGATAGTTAGGTGCATTATGTAATAATTCATAAAGATAAATCTTAGCAGGTGTACTTTTAAGTTGTTTAATGATGTCATAACCCTTACAGGTAGTAAGAGAAGTTGACGAAGTGATAGGTGGAGGAATTGAAATAGGTGGAGCCATAAGAGGACAAGTGCGGTGAGTAGTAACTACATTGATGGATGGGTCAACCCTAGGCATAACAAAGCAAGGAAGATTTTGAGTATGCACTTGCATGAAATCAATAGTTGTAGTGATTATACCAGATACTTTAGTTGGTGCGAAATAAGGATAAGATTATTGAGCCATGAATTGATAAGGAGAAGACATATGGAGAAGGAAGGGTTCGATCATTCAGGTTCACCAAAATGATTAACTAAAATAGAATTATTCTAGTGTAATCTAATGTTATGCAAAGCAATAAATAAAAACTAAATAAATAAAGGAAATGACCCAAGCAACTAAGTAAATAGAAATGTGAAACCCTAATGTACAAGAGAGGGTTAAGAAGTCCTTAGGTGATTCAATGAAGGTGTGGGATTATGTCACGGTGCAAACCAAGTGAACAGGAGGAGGAAAAAAACACACAGAATTATGAGAAAACACAAATCTGAGCTATTTGACTGGACTGGGGCACCTAGAATAAGATAGGGGTGCTCGTGGGTGCCCTTGTATGAGATATGGGCACCTTGGTCTACAAAAATGGCTTGAAAATATCCTCTAAGGTGTCAGTAGATGTTATCCTATAGTTTCTCCTTGTCGCACTAAGGTCGTTGTATGATTGCTAATGTCACTACAATACCTGTAATAAGGAATTACCTACAAAACCCCAAACAAAACATCAAAACCCTAAAAAATAAATATGCATATGAAGGGTTCAGACTGTCCTCGGCCACCACAATGGTGGACTTACTAACTGAGTGTTGCACTACATCTCAAATCCAATGTATTTCTAGGTGTGTGTGTGTAAATCGTGCCCTAGGTTGCTCTTGTGTCAGTCACACTTTATGAAGTAGTGAGAAAATAACTAGATGTAAAATTTTGTAAATGTGTGCATGGAAACAATAGAGTCTCCTCCTATGAAGTGTGATGTAGATGAATCAGCATTGTGTGCCTTTTGATGGAGCTAGATGGATGCAAATATAGCTTTAGGTGCCTTTAATGGATGTAACTCTAGATGGTGATAGTAGATGTTTAGTGCTTGGTCCCTCATTATGGTCACATAACTTTACATTTATATGGTTCTCTTGTTCTAACTTCGTAATTAACCCCAAAAATGTCAACCACCAAAAATATAGAAAGCTCAAACAGATAGAAAGTGCGCAAGAAGTGAGAGTGAAGTGCAAAGAGGATCAGGGTGCCCCAGAGGGGACCACGGTGATTGAGGTGCCCCAGTCAAATATAGGAAAACACAGAATGACAATACAAACTGTGAAGGTGCAGGTGTAAGATCAAAAATATGACAACAAGCAATGTAAAAATGGCCAAAGACATGGGTTGATTATTACTCTTTTCACTCAAGAACCATATGAATAATAGTATGAGACCGGGACTAAATAATGACTCCAAGTGCATGATTTAGTGACTACAACTAGATGCTACTATGGCCCACCTCATGAAACAAATGATCCAAAGAGATTTATGGATGCTTACAAGACTTGTGCCAAGGAACACCAAAATATGTTATGTGAATTATTTTTGTGTAATATGGTTGTTCCTAATGTACTAGATTTTCTACTCAATTTATATGTGGGAGAATTTTAGTTAAAATCTTTTCAATATTTACTGCATAATCAAATTTTATGGAATAAAAAAGTTGATGATTTCATGAATATGGCAAGGACCATTGCGTTCTTCATAAGGCCTCAACATGAAAGTGCAGACTAGATAAGGAGAAATTTCAGAGCTTACTATTACCAACCTGAGTTTCTAAGTATCCGACCATATATTATGGAGGAATGCATTAAAAATTTCAACTCTTATGAATGAAAACATTATAATGAAGATCTTATTGTATGCAATGCGAGATGGGAAACTTTAAACATTTTGTTGAAAAGAAGGGAGGTAATCTCTCTCTAAAATATCACATGGAGCATGAGAAGAGCAAGAGCAATTGTAAAAATAATTTAACATCTGACACATGAAGAAAATGATGAATGGATGGGAATGAAGACTAGACCACCCTTTTTTCTCAATCCTATGAAATCATGGAAGAATACTGCACCACAACATGAGGAACAATTCAAAGAATGGGAAGCTTCAGTCTTTGAACACATGGGATTCAATAGTATAACTTCAAAAAGGTATTCATATCAGTATGAAGAATTCAATATGGCACAAATACTTGAGAAAAGGTTAATGAATTAATATTTTGCAAGAGGACTTGCAAAATGTAAGGTGCAGGGGAGATGATGGGTCCATAAATTGACCTGTTAAATCACTAAATAATGATACTTTTTCTCATAAAAGATTAATCAATGCATTGGGTAGTTCGATTGATAAATTCCAAAGTAGGGATTAAAGCATATCGTCCTTGTTGAATTACATGGACTAATGATTAAGGTATTTTTCCAGATAACTGCTTTAAAAATATGCATGGTGATGTGTGTAGGTTAATAAATTCATGGCAACTACTAATGCAAGGTTTCAGAGTCGAGATTGGACATGGTCTACTCCATCGTGAAGATCAATTTAAGGGAAGTTAATGAAGACTAAAAACAAGGAACTAAGTTCTTAATTATTTTATGAGTTGTAACCGACTCCCAAATTGTTCTCATATCTAGCCACCTAGATTCCTAGGTGTGTATCGGGAGACATTATCTATACACTACTTGTATTGAATAAGTTAAAGATACATGTATGTATGAGCCTGTATAATGTAATAGGATAAAGGAGCACAAGTAGTAATTACAATTATTTCCATTTTATGTCGTAAGAAACTCCTTTTTTGATAAATAAAAATCATGTTGTTCTGAGGAAAATTGTGCCATCAAACCAATCCGAGGGAGAGCAAGGGCCCACTCGATTGAGGAATTTGCTATTGTGGTATTTACATTCATGTTTTTCCTACATTCTTGAATTTGTAGTGTGCTTTAAACAAACATTTTTAGAACTTGTGATATTCCAATCGGAATTGCATTACTCTTTCAGCAATTTGTTTCACTATGTCTTGTTTTCAATTTTAGCGAGTTTCATTTCAAGGTACCTTTAATTTCAGCAATTTTCATTTCAGAGCAATATCATTCTGCAAAGCATTTCCTTTTTATACATTGGCTTCAGTAGATTATATGTTATTTTTTGTTGTTTAGTTTTGAATAGTTTAAAGTTATTTACTTTCAGTACTCTTAGAAGTTAATTGATTGTTAGTAGTTACTTTAGTGAATAAAAACAACTCAAACAAACATAAAACCCCCCCTAAAACCAGAACCATTACCACTAGTTTTATATCTATTATCTTCATTGCATACTTCCTTGTACACATCCTTGGTCAAAATGACATCAACTATAGAATGGTTGATTAAATGATTGGACATCGTAGAGACCCGTCAGTATTTATGATGATCTTGGTTATGCTTATCTTTCTTGAGATGTGTAGATGATGTGCTCCAAGTAATGTAAGGTATTTCCAAAAGATTCCTAAATGCCCCTAATAAGCTAGGGCGGGTTTATATTTATAGATGACACATGTTAGTTTTTCCACTAACCGACCCTAAAATATTGTCTAAGCCATCCAAAGCTAAGACAACCATTTGAAATAATTATTGTTAGAGGGAAATAAGATGGGGTCTTGGAAGTTGGACAATTATGGGAATAGTTCTACGGGCCAGGGCCTAAAATTTTTATCTTCGAAGTGATAGGACTCTAGACTAAGACATGGAGGATTTTGTACATATGTTTAATGGAATATTAAATGAATTATTGTAAGCTGAAGTGGATGGTGGTTGTCATCCATTTTTTAATAGGGAGCAAGAAGAGTTATAAAATGATTGAAATTGGTCATATATGTGTAAATCATATATATTTTAAGATAAGTACAAAAAGTGTCATTTTCAAGTTCTTAGACTAAATTTAGGGTACTACAGATTGCCCCTCTTTTAATATAGTATTGACAAATGCTTAACTAAAAAGAAAAAAATATAAACATTGAAAATATTGATTATATGAATAACGGCGCAAAACTCTTGATTATATTTTTCCAATCCACATGAATGGCTTATAAACACATGGAAATGACCTACATATCAACGCTCAATAAAGATGTGTAAAAAACATGTACTTTGAATTTTCCAACAAATTTTAAACATCTATATGAAAATTTGTAATAAAGTGAAACCTGCACAAGAATGAATACAACCTGATGCTATGTCGATGTATGTCCCCAACCTGTTGAATGTTAAATGTTAAAATATTGCTAACTTAATAGCCTTTATGGTAATGTAGAATGCCATACAACATAAATGTTTTCTAAGGAATCTCACAGTAGACTAAGAAACCCAAAGTGTGTAACTATGATGATAAAATATTACTTATTTAATAGCCTTTCTAGTAACATATGACATGTTAATTTATTGAATTCTTTCTAAATCAATAGCCTTTCTTGTAGCATAGAATTTCGTAGAGATACACTTCATTGAAATCCTACTAACGTAATACCCTTGTTGGTAGAATAAAATACCATAGAAAAGTAATGGGTTGTGTTTGAAAGATTTTATGGTTCTTTATATTTTAATAAATGGCCCAATGGAGGCAGAGTAAAATCTATAAAATTTAGGGGAAATCACTTATCGACATGGTGATGTTCCTTTACGTTTGAGAGGGGAAACTCCCTCATATGATGGGGTTATTTGTGATTTTGGTGATTTTAATTGAAAGACATAAATGCAATGAAAATGGGAAGGAAAAAGAGAGGAGGAAGGATAAAAAATAGGAAGGAAAAAACCCTACAACGGAATATAAATACAGAGACTTTTGCTCAAATAACTCAAGGAAAATAACTAAATCTCTCTCTCTCTCTCATTCATATGGAAGATAGAACTCAAAAATAGCTGCACAAAGGATAGGAATAAATCAAAAGTAAAAATTATCAGGGGTTAATAAATTGTGTGTATATGGCACAAAGTCCATGTACATGAATAGACAACACAAATTCTACTTATCGATGCATCACACACAATAAATTAACATTAAAAATGTATCTCTGATAATGAATAGTAAACATAGTTTACAATCAAAATATGGTAAGCACAATAAATTAGTTCTCATTCCCTGGTGTAAATATTCAAATGTGTATTCGATAATGAGTAGTAAAAAGAGTTCAAAATCAAAATATGGTAAGCATAATAAATTGGTTCTCGTTCCTTGGTGTAAACACTCAAATTTTACAATTCACTCTTTAACATTGCTAGTTTTCACAATGCACTCTTTCTAAGATAAACATGACATTTTAATTCCCACTTAGTAAATTATGAGGTCTCTTGTCTAGTTTGTTTATCCTTGTACATTGATATGCTAACACATTCTAAGAGTATAATGCAAAACATCCATATACTAAGTCGACATAACATGATGCAAACTTTATTTAACCCATTTTTCATGCCTGGTGTATACAACTAATTTTTCACTTTTCATCTTTCATACATGTTACTAAAAATTTCCTTTGTGCAGATAAGGGTCACTGATGCATCTATTTCTAGACAGTTTCCTTAAGGGTTCTTTTGGGAATGGTGAATGGTTATTCACATAACCATTGTGGGTTAGAGACAGTACGCGGAGAGAGTGTCATGATTTGGTCTTTCCCTTAGTTTTCCTTGCACTAGGTATCCTTGTCTTTTTAGGTCTCATACAAATTGAATTTGCAGTTTCTTGCTTGCATCTCATCACTTTACATCTTGTTCATCCATATCCATGATCTACAACACCTTTATTTTTATTTTCATTACACCTTACCTCTTTTTAGCATCTATGGCCGAGACCATCGCCTATGGACGATTGTGTCAATGTTATATCTCCCATAACCGACGCCATCACCTGCAGGAAATGGTGTCCTTTATATACCCTCATCTCATTTGAAACTCAAAAGAAAAGGATTCCAAAATCATTCGGACTGTCATTAGTGCTGCTCTTTTACGCCATCTTCACATCTTCTCATGTAACTCTTGGTTCATCTTGCATCTTGCATCTTGCATCTTGCTTGGATTAGATAGGATAATCTTCTTCTTGGATGGTTAATTGCACTATTAGGTCACCTATGATGAGTCTAGGAAAGAAGTGGTGTTCCCCTTTTCCACCTAATAACATCTCTCTCTCTCTCTCTCTCTCTCTCTCTCTCTACTTCTTCTCAGGAGAGATAGATGCATTAGTGACCACCCTACATGTACAAGGCGAGTTCTTTAACCATTTCTTGTCATTTAGCATAGGTAAGTTTATTTCCTTATTCATTGTGCTATGTTAGCTTAGTATTTTAGGTGTTTGGATGCTAGTTAACATAGTGCTCTTATCCATTATCATCTCCTAAACACCATGAAATTCACACTAGTTTCAATACTTTCAAGTTATTCCATAGCTTCCCTTAGGTCTGATCATCATCATCTCTTCAACAAACGTAGGTTAGAAACATTAGGACCTTGTATCATATCATAGACTTTCATACCTTGTTCCTCTTTGATGGTCCTTCAAATCCTTCATCTAGGAGCACTTGAATCCTGATTCAACCTTGGCACTTCATTTCTTCGTGTTTACTATCATGGCATTTACCATCTTATCTCCTTGAAATCTTTTGATACTTGAAACACTACTCGTGGACCTCTGAAACACATAATTTTTAATGCTTTGATACAAACCTCTTATTCATGATTTAACTGACTACGTTTAACAGATCAAACTCTTCAAGATAATCTCATATTGATTGACCAAAAGCATCACTTATTACAGAGCAAGGTCATAATTGAGATTCACATTCAAACCTCATGATGAGTGAAAAATACTTTTGATAGAAAAACACAGAGTAACCTTCTTGGATTAACTTATTTTTATCCATTTAGGAGCACAAGTCTATAGATAAATTACTTCAGAGCAACCTCAGAGACACCTAACTTCTTTATAATCCTCTAGCATATACATGACAACAAAGACACATGACAACAAAGACAACACTTATCTTCTTGGAGCTCATACAAAGATCAATCAAAACATTGACACATATTCTTGGACCATCATTCTTCTGTATATCAGACTAAATACACTTGTGCAATAAAGACTACTTGTGACATGGAGCTAGACAAAATACATTGACCTTCCTTTAATGAGATAACAAACTATATATACCTTTTGACCGAGAAACCTCTCACTACTTTAGAAGACTTTTGGATGCACAAGACTTTAAGACACTTTCACCACCACATCAGGGTACATGACATTTTTATAACTTTTTATAACAACATGGGACCTCTTAACAGAATCAAGGTACGATGTATAACCTTGATACACTTTTATGACTTCTCATTAGACATCTCAGAACTATTGCACTCATAATTTCATACCTTTTATGTATTGTATATAGACTTCTTATGTGGAATTAGTTTAACCATTGCCAAACACTGTCATGAAGCATTTACCTCTAAAACATCCTTCAAAGAGCCATATAACCTTGATACCCTTTATCTATCTTGGAGTACATAGTTTACCCCTTCTTCTTTGGTTTTGACTTGAGATAGATCGTCTTGACAAGATTCATGGATTGAAAAAATGCACATTTTTTTCAGACTTGTGCATGCTTTCCATAGAATGAGAAGCATATGACATCTTGAACTTTTCAAACTACCTTGATGAATCAACACTAACTCCACTTGAGTTAGCACACTCTTAACTCTTTTTTACAACTTGTCAATGAAAACCACATTCCTCCATTTATAACTTTCAATAATAGTCATATTGATCATAGATTCGCAGACTAACCTTACTCTTGCATCTTTGATTGTAAATTTGACCATATTTTACATCAACCCGGATTTTTTTAGCAACCTTAACCTTGATGAACTCCTCCTGAGATGTATAATTCCTTTACTACTTGAGATAAATTTTACTTCAAGATCAAGGATTGTATAACGCCCTTGGAGAAGTCTTTATGAAACCACTCAATATTTTCTTGTACCTTCAAAGCCTCCAACATGATCACATATATCTTCATGCTAGATCAAGAAGACACAATTTCATCACCAATCACAAAATTTTTTAGACCTTCAAACTATGATGTGCTCTAAGATACCTATACCTTCAAGTATTTCACCTACTTAGGATGCATTACTAGATCATTGTCAAGACTTGAGCATGACTACACACAGTATTCATACCTCTATCATACATGATAGAACATAAATCACACTCAATAGATCATAGAAATGGATTAGAACACTTAGGAGATTCTTTCACGTAGAATTGGATAAGATCCTCACTTAGTCAATCTCACGTTTTTGAGTCTTCATTGTTTACTTTATGACACACTTTCACCTTGCATACTGATTTCATAGTCTTGTGATTTCATTCACAACCACTTTGGACACATTTTCATGATTCCCCTATATTTTCTTCTAAAAATACTTTAGACTTCTTTTGATAGTCTCAAAAACCTTCATGAGACTATTCACATTTTCTCTTAAACCAAAGACTCCTCATGGATTACTCACTCAATAAGACCTTTTTGATAGATTAGAGAATCAATGATGATGTTTTACTCAAGCTTATATGATACACTTACTCACACTGACTTACCAAAAATCATAGATCATATAACTTTTGAGACACTGAAATAGATTTGACATGAGTTTCATACCACCTCTAGAATCCTTCATGGAAACATAGACTAAAGAGCACAACATGCCTAACACAGATGAGGGGAAGGCTTCACTTTTCAACACTGTTGGATCATGAATTCATACCCAAAATTTAGCACATAATACTATTAATGACAACATGAAAAATTTATACAAGAACATGACCTTGAAACAATAACTCAAATCATAGACTTTCTTGAGACTTGATCCTCAAACCAAACAAAATACTCTTTGAGACAACAAGATAACATATCTTGACTACATGTCACCAACTCTTTGTGATTAGACAATACCAAAGTCATACAATAAGCTTCATGACAGAGTATTTACAACTTTGAAAATATTTTCAAGTACCTTTTGACTGAGATATTTCCATATTTCAAAGACAAGACTTGATGAATGAACACACATACCTTGATATGAGTAATACAACTTACAAGGGGTCATAACCATGCTTCTTCCATCTGATGAATGTCTTCTAGAATCCTAGAGACTACATGCAATGATCTTTACAACATTGGCTTCCACTTTTGATGAATTAGGCCTCCATATTTTCTTAACTTCATGCTTAGAGCTGACCTTCTTGATGATCACATCCTTTTCTTTCCTTTTGGAAGCTTGAAACTCTATGTTATTCCTTCGAAACTTGCTTTGATAACAGAATATAAAGATATGACCTTGTTTATGGCAATTAAAGCATATACCATCTTTTCTATCTCTTGACTGATATGCATTAAGATTACATCCACAACTAGCAACTTTATGACCATATCCACAACATGAGAAACACTGACCTTTAAAATAGATTTCACCATTCCATGAGAACTCATTCTTTGAGAAATTATTTTTACAATTCCTAGCCCTATAACCAAATTAATTACATGAATAACAATATCCATTGAAGGAATGACCATACTTCATTGCATTGGGTTTTCTAATAGGATTATACTTCTTTAAATTGGCCTTCATAGTCACCTTCATGTTTGCTTGAGTGCTTGTACCTACTTTTTCATCATTCTCCACATGTTCTCCTTTGAAACATAGGCATGTTTTATCACTAATAGTTCTTTCACTCTCCAAGATCCCATCAATAGCTTCAAATATCTTTTACAACTTCTCATACGTCTTCAATCTATAGGATAAACTTTCAAAATCAGATTCTAAAGATTTCAACCTTTCTTCATACCTTGAGCAAGCATCTTATTTATCCTTTAGGGCTTTAGACACACTCTCAACTTGAGATTATAGCCTTTTGATGGATTTTCCATGTTCATCCTCTATTCAACTGGTTTGCTTCTATAATTTATGAATTAGAGACTAAACTATCTCATACTTCTTTCTCAAGTCAGCTTCAACATCTTAATATTTACCTAGTGTTTGTGCTTCAAGAGGATCTCCTTCAAGTTGTCAAAATTGATTCACAAGGACCCACTCTGATACTAATTGTTAGAAGCATAATGGAACGAGGGGGGTGAATCATTCCTACAAAAATTTAATTTCATTTTCCAACACACGCATTCAAAATTCAAATCATCTATTCAATATCCATATCCAATTATGAACTTATTATGTGTGCAACATCCATTCAAAAGAACATAAACAAGAGAGAGTACACATGAATACCAAATTTAAGTGGGAAACCATCAAGGGGAATAAAACCCACTGAAACTCTACTTATATTACACAAAGAAAATAAATTTAGTGAAGCACCAACTTCACAAGGAGCACCAACCCCTAATTTAGTAGGGCATTAACCCTATAAGGAGCACCAACCCTAGTTTAGTGAGGCACCAACACCGCAAGGAGGTTACAATCCCCTAAGATAAATAAGAACCAACTCAACCACATAAAATTGGCTGATTTCTGAAAATATGTTTCTGTAACAACTAATGGTGATCACAAATTCAGCTCCTCTCTATCTCGAAACCCTTCTCAAGCACACCTTCTTCCTTGCTCAAATCTATCTCTCCTCAAGCTAGTTTATTCTTTTCCAAAGCTCATAATTATATTATTCCTCTTTATCACAACATCACATACTCATCATCCTCATATTATGGTATTTCAGACCTCTTTGAAGCTCCAAACAAATACCCCTTGGGTCACACTTTTTCACTATTCCAACAACTAGCACAAATGAACCATCTAATCTACTTTTATAATGTTTCTTCCCTCGAAAACATATAGGTCAGCCTTCATACTGAAAATATAATTAAAAAATCATGATAACATCACAAAATCAACCATGTAGGTCGACCATATCATAAACAACTCAAAAACACTCATTTGGGACACAAGAAGCCCAAACGCACTAAAACAAGCCATCTTGCCAAATCTGAATGAAGAAGACCAAAACCAGCTTCACCAAGGCATGGAACATGCTTATACATGTTTTTTGAGATCTCATAAACATCCACAAAGTATGAAACAACTCAAAACAATCAGAAACCATCATTAAGCCTCTTAGAACCATGCTAAACTAAGCACCTTGAAAATTGACAGTGGACAATTCCGTGGACATAAAAACCCAAAATTCAGGAACCACGATCGCGGTTCCTGAATTTCAGGTTCGGCAATTACCGAACCTAAAACCATCGTGGTTTAGAACAGTGAGCGCGGTTATAAACCGCAATCACGGAACTCTGAGACAAAAATTAGCAGTCCCGCGAGTCCTTATTTTCCCCATTTTTCATTTCAAACCGCGATTTCTCCTAGACATTTTTCACTCGAGCTTTGAATACCACCTCAAAATTGCTCATCGGACTTCTGGATCACGATAGATTCAACCATGCCGCCAAGACGAGGAGGTAAGCCCCCGATTTTAATCATTTTTTTTGCATTTTTTTTTTTTGCATTTTAGGTTTTTTTTTTGCATTTTCATGGGTTTTTTGAAATGTTTGTTTATGTATACAATTTTCTTGTTTTATCAGTTGGTTGGCAAGCTCGAAATCATGCAAACCATCAAAACATTCCTCAAAACCCACCGAACATTCCTCAAAACCCTCCTCCTCAAACATAGATCCACCTCCTGTGGCTCCTTCTGTCCCCACTGAGCCAGCAGGAACACAAGATAATATCATTGGAAGAATCCAAGAAAATAAAATTGTCATTGAGAACCTTATTCAGACTATAAGACAAAATCATGCCACAAATCCATCCCGCATGACTTTAGCCAATACATTGCAAACATTGATTGGCAAAGTCGACTCCACAACCAACCAAATACATAGATGGAATACCTTTAGAGGTGACTGTAGGCAGTGGTATGCAGATAAACTATCCCATGCGGCCGTAAAAGACAAAAAAAATGGAAAAGACCTCATTTGTGCATTATTTACCGACCCTAGAACCAATGCCCCCCCCCCCCCCCCCCCCCGCAGTTACTTGCAAACGGTTCCCAATCCATTGGTGCCACGATGACCGAATCAAAAACAATTTTTGGGACCGATGGTGGATGGTTTTTGATTATCCACCATGCAACAACAATGAGGTTCCTCTTTATTTTTTGAAGAAATTATATTGCGAGTTCGTGCTTAATGAGGTCCCGAATTATTTTGACTTTTCTGACTTTTTTGGTCGAGGAGGTGGCTCTGCACAGAGTAGACCTGGTGCACGCATAGGTCAACCTAGGATCCCCCATGCCCCAAAACCCCCACTGCCTTCAGTTATCCCTCCTACAGTGAAGGAGGTTGTGGAGATTGATACATTGCATGCATTGAGGGAGCTCACTGACACTCTGACCCAGCATAGTGACCAGATTGCATCTGGTGATGTTGGTGGAGGTGCCAGTTCTAGCACACCACACCACTGTGGATCATGTGGTGCCGTATGCACTGCGGGCGAGACATCATTTGCTGGTTCACAGGATTTCTTTTCTATAGATGAGATGCTGGGGAATGTTTTTGGAACTGGTGCCACTGATATTGGTCTTTCACAGGTAAATTTCAAATAAATATAAATAATATATATATACATATATAGTTTAATTCACATGTTTGAGATTTTAATATATATGTATTTGATTGTACGTCATGTACATACATGTAAAAAACTAATTTTTTATTTTATTTTAAATAGCAAGAGCCGGTGAAGGAAACATCTGGCGTCGACATGCTAGCTACTGCAGTTGGGCGTGTTTCAAACGTAAGTTTCAAGTTGTACAAACTTACATTTTTAATTTCATTTGATTGCACTAGATTATTATTATAATGTTTCACGTGTATGTTGTACATATTAATATGTTTGTCTTTTATACACAGGAGCCTGGCGGGTCATCATCTGCTCTGGGAACTGAGGCTACTGGCACGCCTCACATGAGTTTTACGCAGGTTAGTAAATCTCTTTACACTTTGTTTCTAATTGTGGAAGTTCACGTGGATTACATGCTTTGGACCTCTGTTATGTGGTGCACAGTCATGTAGATTTTAATATTGATTTGTACATGTTTTTTGTATAGCTTATGACTGCTAGAGAGACTCCTCCATATATGCAGACTGTGGAGGCTGTTGTAGATACTGCCATAGCATCTGCAGATCCACTAACTGAGGTACAATTTTTCAAATTTGTTAAATTTTGGAGGTTCATTATTTCTTATTACTTAAATCTACAATATCAAATTTTGTATGTATGTGAAATATTTAATTTGAAAATTAATTATTTGTATGTAGCTTACCCCTCGTGAGTCTATTGTTGTCCCTGCGATGCGTCAACAACAAATTGATAGGGATCATGACATTGCGGTAAGATTTCACATGCATTTTAACTAAATTGTACAAGTTTCTAAATTTTGAATGTATTTTAAAATTTTGGGTGTTAAAAACTTGTTGTTTATGAATGTGCAGGTTAGGTTGCAGGCATGCTTAGAGACACCTAGGACCACACGATGAAATCCGTAGTGGCATCTCCCTCCACTACATCCCCAGGTCGTGGACGTGCTACTTCTAGCAGGGCGAAGAGAGGGAAGATGTTTCATGAGTAGATTCATAGTCCACCTGGATGTACATAGATATATATATGGGCCATCTGGTCCTAGTGAACATGTTTCTTCATATAGTCCATTGTATATATATAGCCTTTTGTGACCGCATGTGGTCCTATATACATTATGACACACTTAGTTCGAGATGTACACATACATTATGAACTTACATATATTTTCAGAGACGTGCGTCTGGAGCACACTTTGTTTGATTCTTATATATCCATGTGTGTTGGTTTTCATAACGATAAATCTGAACTATATGTTTGATTTGATTTCATTGCATGTATGATATCCTTCTATGTATGTTTTCATAACCATTTAAATTAGTTCTAGATATGTATGTTTGATTTAAAATTAAAAAACCATGTCCCGGAGCACTACATGGTACAATTGTTAAGCAAACCTATTCCATTAAGCAAAACCATGCTAGGTGAACTACAAAAGGGCAATACGTACAATTACTTTTTTTTTTTAAAGCTAACACTCAATCTGTTGCATATCAACTAATGTGAACATTGATAGAAATAAGTGAGGTAGAGTTCATCTTGAACTATATGAATATTTAACGTTACTTATGGTGCAACATTGAAGATTTTACAATTTTCCTGATTTTCAAGTTTTACAATTTTCATATTTCTAGAATTGAAGATTACACAGAGGTTTCAAATTTTTTTCTTTGTTATCAAAACTTATTATTTTTAGTAAGGCTCATATGCCAATTTAATAATAAATATTTAATCATGTCTTCTTGTATTTGGATTGAGATGAAATTTTTTCATTAGATTAGGTATTTTCATATGGTTTCCTGCTTCAAATTTCAAGTGTTTTCGATCTCCAGAATTGCAAGGATCTAAAAAGGCAAGTTTTTTCTCTGAAATTTTAAATGGGATGCTATAAAAAATTAGGGTACCAATGGAAAATATTTTTAGATCATCTTCAAGGAGTTCATGAGTAGAAGTTACGGGCAAAATTGCAGGGGAAATGGAGCAAAAATGAAGGAGATATGAGCAAAAATGTGATTTTTGCAATAGGGTTTCTTGAAAATTTAGTAGCATAACTAAATACTAGCAGCAATGAAGGAAAAGGAAATATTAAAAAGGGATTAAAAAAATGGCTAAGTGTATGTTTATACTCACCTCTTAACATTAACCTAGCTAACTCACCTTCTAACTCATCCTTGACCATTCTGGATTAACCCGGGTTACATGGCATGACAGGGTAGGGTTACAAGCCTTAAGTGACAAAGGGACTTAAAGGGGTGATAATGTGTGAAGGGGTTAAGTATTCATGAGAGGGGGCAACATAATCAAGTTGGGGTGCTGAGGAATCATACCTAGTGAGAATGTTACAAGCCTTAAGTGACGAAAGGGAGAGATTTCATGTGGTGGTGCATTCTGATGTCCCAAGTTGAAAAGGGTAAAAATTTGACAGTAAGCCCTTATTAGTATTCTTAGGTTCCACCCATCACATGAAGAATCCTCCTCTAATGAAGAATCAACTCATGTCTTCCTCCGCGGAAGATCTTGAATGATGAGGCTTTTCCATAGACCATCTTGTTGAATCTGGAAACTACAAATGAAACTTTCTCATCTTCCAAGATGTTCACATGCTCCAATGTGTTGAGTCAATTCTCAGGAATGGCATTGATATTTCCACATTGACTAAAATATTTTTCATTTAACTCTTCATAGGATTCTAGAGATATAACCTATGATCTCTACAAGGGCTTCTAAAGTATTGACTATTGAAGGAAAGGGTCACAAATATTTTCCTGAACCAATTCTTAAAATTTGAATCCTGAAGATTCTTCATGTGGAATTATTCTCCCTGAGAGGAGTACCAAGCTCATGCATTCTTGTGCCAAGATCTTCCAAAAAATTTGATACATTCTCCTCATGGGATTCAAAATCAGAAATGGCTTCTTTTAGAGCATCAAACCTCTAGGTGATGGTATGGGACAAAATGTCATACAAGTTCTCTGAGTCAGATGAAAACACACCTGAGCTCACCAAGGAATGAGAATCAAAATTATTCATCTCACTCGCAAATGGGAGATTATTTTCCCAATGGAATTTCTCTTTCTTGATCTCAACTCTATTCCTATTGATTTTCAAAAATATGACCAAGAACAATCTAAACAAAGAGATAATCTCAGGAAATAGATCATTCCCTTTTTCAAGGATCATGCTCACCCAATGGTCACATGTCCTTCTTTGCAGTATGAATGCTTGATCTTGCTTGATGGACTGGGGGGTTGAAGTTTCAGATGGGAGACATTGCTTCAATTTGAGGCAGAGATGATTAATCTCATGCAATCAATGATGGCACTTATGAATAAAAGGTCCTCACACATGTGTTCCCTTAATTGTTTGATGATTTACTTATACTCCTAATTCTGTGTAGTGATCTGTGATGAAGAATCCTATTACAATGCAAAAATAATGAGCATGTAAGCACATAGCTGGGGCAGCAGAGGATGGAGAGAGATCACCACAACAACATAGCTCAAGAGAGAAAAGAAAGGATAGTGATGAAGCACCTAAGAGGACAGAGGCAAGTCCAAAGAGAACAAGAGAGATGGAAGGTAAACAAGTGACATTGAATGTTTTGAGTCCTAGGAAATGAACGGAGGCGAGGAGTGAGAAGTCATGCCTCAGGACGTCATGGCACCAAACCAACTATGCCGGCACATCCAGGTGGCCAGGTGAATGCTAGAGGAGGTGGTGTTTTGGTGCGCGACAAGGTCGTTGCTTCCGGGCTACTTCGTTCGGGCGTAGTCCCTTAAGAGCCCTGAGACCAAAATATCGTTCAACTTCGACGGGTGACTACTCAGACTCCGTGGCACCTAGAGATGCCTCTCGTCTGATCCAACACCTCAGCGTAGGGACCCTCTACAATAGCCTCTCTCAGTTTTTTCCTTCTCATATCGGTGCTCTCGCTGCCCTATTGTTTGCAAACGCACGAAATAGTGCAGTTGGAGCCAGTGTAAGGTTGTCAAACGCTATATTTTGCAAACGGTGGGTCATGGCACCAAACCGACTATGTTGTCAACATCTGGGTGGCTAGGTGAATGCTAGAGGAGGTGGTGTTTCAGGTGCGCGACAAGGTCGTTGCTTCCGGGCTACTTCGTTCGGGCGTAGTCCCTTAAGAGCCCTGAGACCAAAATATCGTTCAACTTCGACGGGTGACTACTCAGACTCCATGGCACCTAGAGATGCCTCATCTGATCTAAAACCTCAGTGTAGGGACCCTCTACAAAAGCCTCTCTCAATTTTTTCCTTCTCATTTCGGTGCTCTCGCTGCCCTATTGTTTGCAAATGCATGTGAAATAGTGCAGTTGGAGCCAGTGTAAGGTTGTCAAACGCTATATTTTGCAAACGGTGGGTCATGGCACCAAACGACTACGCCGAACATGTCTGGTGGCTAGGTGAATGCTAGAGGAGGTGGTGTTTTGGTGCGCGACAAGGTCGTTGCTTCCGGGCTACTTCGTTCGGGCGTAGTCCCTTAAGAGCCCTGAGACCAAAATATCGTTCAACTTCGACAGGTGACTACTCAGACTCCGTGGCACCTAGAGATGCCTCATCTGATCTGAACCTCAGTGTAGGGACCCTCTACAAAATCCTCTCTTAGTTTTTTCCTTCTCATATCGGTGCTCTCGCTGCCCTATTGTTTGCAAATGCGTGAAATAGTGCAGTTGGAGCCAGTGTAAGGTTGTCAAACGCTATATTTTGCAAATGGTGGGTCGTGGCACCAAACCGACTACGCCGACACATCTGAGGTGGCCAGGTGAATGCTAGAGGAGGTGGTGTTTTGGTGCGTGACAAGGTCGTTGCTTCCGGGCTACTTCGTTCGGGCGTAGTCCCTTAAGAGCCCTGAGACCAAAATATCGTTCAACTTCGACGGGTGACTACTCAGACTCCGTGGCACCTAGAGATGCCTCATCTGATCCAAAACCTTGGCATAGGGACCCTCTACAAAATCCTCTCTCAGTTTTTTCCTTCTCATATCGGTGCTCTCGCTGCCCTATTGTTTGCAAACGCGTGAAATAGTGCAGTTGGAGCCAGTGTAAGGTTGTCAAACGCTATATTTTGCAAACGGTGGGTCGTGGCACCAAACTGACTATGCTGAACATCTGGGTGGCCAGGTGAATGCTAGAGGAGGTGGTGTTTTGGTGCGCGACAAGGTCGTTGCTTCCGGGCTACTTCGTTCGGGCGTAGTCCCTTAAGAGCCCTGAGACCAAAATATCGTTCAACTTCGACGGGTGACTACTCAGACTCCATGGCACCTAGAGATGCCTCGTCTGATCCAAAACCTCAGCGTAGGGACCCTCTACAATAGCCTCTCTCAGTTTTTTCCTTCTCATATCGGTGCTCTCGCTGCCCTATTGTTTGCAAACGCGTGAAATAGTGCAGTTGGAGCCAGTGTAAGGTTGTCAAACGCTATATTTTGCAAACGGTGGGTCGTGGCACCAAACCGACTATGCCGACATGTCTGAGTGGCTAGGTGAATGCTAGAGGAGGTGGTGTTTTGGTGCGCGACAAGGTCGTTGCTTCCGGGCTACTTCATTCGGGCGTAGTCCCTTAAGAGCCCTGAGACCAAAATATCGTTCAACTTCGACGGGTGACTACTCAGACTCCGTGGCACCTAGAGATGCCTCATCTAATCCAACACCTCAGCATAGGGACCCTCTACAATATCCTCTCTCAGTTTTTTCCTTCTCATTTTGGTGCTCTCGCTGCCCTATTGTTTGCAAACGCACGTGAAATAGTGCAGTTTGAGCCAGTGTAAGGTTGTCAAACGCTATATTTTGCAAATGGTGGGTCGTGGCACCAAACTGACTGCACCAACACATCTAGGTGGCTAGGTGAATGCTAGAGGAGGTGGTGTTTTGGTGCGCGACAAGGTCGTTGCTTCCGGGCTACTTCGTTCGGGCGTAGTCCCTTAAGAGCCCTGAGACCAAAATATCGTTCAACTTCGACGGGTGACTACTCAGACTCCGTGGCACCTAGAGATGCCTCATCTAATCCAACACCTCAGCATAGGGACCCTCTACAATAGCCTCTCTCAGTTTTTTCCTTCTCATATCGGTGCTCTCGCTGCCCTATTGTTTGCAAACGCGTGAAATAGTGCAGTTGGAGCCAGTGTAAGGTTGTCAAACGCTATATTTTGCAAACGGTGGGTCGTGGCACCAAACCGACTACACCGACACATCTGGGTGGCCAGGTGAATGCACTAGAGGAGGTGGTGTTTTGGTGCGCGACAAGGTCGTTGCTTCCGGGCTACTTCGTTCGGGCGTAGTCCCTTAAGAGCCCTGAGACCAAAATATCGTTCAACTTCGACGGGTGACTACTCAGACTCCGTGGCACCTAGAGATGCCTCGTCTGATCCAACACCTCAATGTAGGGACCCTCTACAATATCCTCTCTCAGTTTTTTCCTTCTCATATCGGTGCTCTCGCTGCCCTATTGTTTGCAAACGCACGAAATAGTGCAGTTGGAGCCAGTGTAAGGTTGTCAAACGCTATATTTTGCAAACGGTGGGTCGTGGCACTAAACCGACTATGCCGACATGTCTGGGTGGCTAGGTGAACACTAGAGGAGGTGGTGTTTCAGTGCGTGACAAGGTCGTTGCTTCCGGGCTACTTCGTTCGGGCGTAGTCCCTTAAGAGCCCTGAGACCAAAATATCGTTCAACTTCGACGGGTGACTACTCAGACTCCGTGGCACCTAGAGATGCCTCGTCTGATCTGAAACCTCGGCATAGGGACCCTCTACAATATCCTCTCTCAGTTTTTTCCTTCTCATTTTGGTGCTCTCGCTGCCCTATTGTTTGCAAACGCGTGAAATAGTGCAGTTGAGCCAGTGTAAGGTTGTCAAACCTATATTTTGCAAACGGTGGGTCATGGCACCAAACCAACTACACCAACACATGTCTGAGGTGGCTAGGTGAATGCTAGAGGAGGTGGTGTTTTGGTGCGCTGACAAGGTCGTTGCTTCCGGGCTACTTCATTCAGGGCATAGTCCCTTAAGAGCCCTGAGACCAAAATATTGTTCAACTTCGACGGGTGACTACTCGACTCCGTGGCACCTAGAGATGCCTCATCTAATCCAACACCTCAGTGTAGGGACCCTCTACAATAGCATCTCTTAGTTTTTTCCTTTCATATCGGTGCTCTCGCTGCCCTATTGTTTGCAAACACGGAAATAGTGCAGTTTGAGCCAGTGTAAGGTTGTCAAATGCTATATTTTACAAATGGTGGGTCGTGGCACCAAACCGACTACGCTGACACATCTTGGTGGCTAGGTGAATGCTAGAGGAGGTGGTGTTTTGGTGTGCAACAAGGTCGTTGCTTCCGGCTACTTCGTTCGGGCATAGTCCCTTAAGAGCCCTGAGACCAAAATATCGTTCAACTTCGACGGGTGACTACTCAGACTCCGTGGCACCTAGAGATGCCTCATCTATCTGACACCTTGGTGTAGGGACCCTCTACAATAGCCTCTCTCAGTTTTTTCCTTCTCATTTCGGTGCTCTCGCTGCCCTATTGTTTGCAAACGCGTGAAATAGTGCAGTTGGAGCTAGTGTAAGGTTGTCAAACGCTATATTTTGCAAACGGTGGGTCGTGGCACCAAACCACTACACCACATGTCTGGGTGGCCAGGTGAACACTAGAGGAGGTGGTGTTTTGGTGTGACAAGGTCGTTGCTTCCGGGCTACTTCGTTCGGGCGTAGTCCCTTAAGAGCCCTGAGACCAAAATATCGTTCAACTTCGACGGGTGACTACTCAGACTCTGTGGCACCTAGAGATGCCTCATCTAATCCAACACCTTGGCATAGGGACCCTCTACAATAGCCTCTCTCAGTTTTTTCCTTCTCATTTCGGTGCTCTCGCTGCCCTATTGTTTGCAAACACGCGAAATAGTGCAGTTGAGCCAGTGTAAGGTTGTCAAACGCTATATTTTGCAAACGGTGGGTCATGGCACCGAACAACTGGACCGACACATCTGGTGGCTAGGTGAATGCTAGAGGAGGTGGTGTTTTGGTGTGTGACAAGGTCGTTGCTTCCGGGATACTTCGTTCGGGCGTAGTCCCTTAAGAGCCCTGAGACCAAAATATCGTTCAACTTCGACGGGTGACTACTCAGACTCCGTGGCACCTAGAGATGCCTCGTCTAATCCAACACCTTGGCATAGGGACCCTCTACAATAGCCTCTCTCAGTTTTTTCCTTCTCATATCGGTGCTCTCGCTGCCCTATTGTTTGCAAACACGTGAAATAGTGCAGTTGGAGCCAGTGTAAGGTTGTCAAACGCTATATTTTGCAAACAGTGGGTCGTGGCACCAAACCGAATATGTGCCGACATCCTAGGTGGCCAGGTGAATGCTAGAGGAGGTGGTGTTTCTAGTGTGTGACAAGGTCATTGCTTCCAGCTACTTCGTTCGGGCGTAGTCCCTTAAGAGCCCTGAGACCAAAATATCGTTCAACTTCGACGGGTGACTACTCGGACTCCGTGGCACCTAGAGATGCCTCATCTAATCCAACACCTTGGCATAGGGACCCTCTACAATATCTCTCTCAGTTTTTTCCTTCTCATATCGGTGCTCTCGCTGCCCTATTGTTTGCAAATGCATGAAATAGTGCAGTTTGAGCCAGTGTAAGGTTGTCAAACGCTATATTTTGCAAACGGTGGGTCGGCACCAAACCACCGAACAAGTACTGTGCCGACATGTCCAGGTGGCCAGGTGAACACTAGAGGAGGTGGTGTTTTGGTGCACGACAAGGTCGTTGCTTCCGGGCTACTTCGTTCGGGCGTAGTCCCTTAAGAGCCCTGAGACCAAAATATCGTTCAACTTCGACGGGTGACTACTCAGACTCCGTGGCACCTAGAGATGCCTCGTCTGATCCAACACCTTGGTGTAGGGACCCTCTACAATAGCCTCTCTCAGTTTTTTCCTTCTCATATCGGTGCTCTCGCTGCCCTATTGTTTGCAAACGCGTGAAATAGTGCAGTTGGAGCCAGTGTAAGGTTGTCAAACACTATATTTTGCAAACGGTGGGTCATGGCACCAAACCGACTGACACATCACATCCGGTGGCTAGGTGAACGCTAGAGGAGGTGGTGTTTTGGTGCGTGACAAGGTCGTTGCTTCCGGGCTACTTCGTTCGGGCGTAGTCCCTTAAGAGCCCTGAGACCAAAATATCGTTCAACTTCGACGGGTGACTACTCAGACTCCGTGGCACCTAGAGATGCCTCATCTGATCCAACACCTCAGTGTAGGGACCCTCTACAATAGCCTCTCTCAGTTTTTTCCTTCTCATATCGGTGCTCTCGCTGCCCTATTGTTTGCAAACGCGTGAAATAGTGCAGTTTGAGCCAGTGTAAGGTTGTCAAACACTATATTTTGCAAACGGTGGGTCATGGCACCAAACTGACTATGCCGACACATCTGGGTGGCTAGGTGAATGCTAGAGGAGGTGGTGTTTTGGTGCGCAACAAGGTCATTGCTTCCAGGCTACTTCGTTCGGGCGTAGTCCCTTAAGAGCCCTGAGACCAAAATATCGTTCAACTTCGATGGGTGACTACTCAGGACTCCGTATGGCACCTAGAGATGCCTCGTCTGATCTGAAACCTCGGCATAGGGACCCTCTACAATATCCTCTCTTAGTTTTTTCCTTCTCATATCGGTGCTCTCGCTGCCCTATTGTTTGCAAACGCGTGAAATAGTGCAGTTTGAGCCAGTGTAAGGTTGTCAAACGCTATATTTTGCAAACGGTGGGTCGTGGCACCGAACCGACTACACCGACACATCTGGGTGGCTAGGTGAATGCTAGAGGAGGTGGTGTTTTGGTGCGTGACAAGGTCATTGCTTCCAGGCTACTTCGTTCGGGCGTAGTCCCTTAAGAGCCCTGAGACCAAAATATCGTTCAACTTCGACGGGTGACTACTCGGACTCCGTGGCACCTAGAGATGCCTCATCTAATCCAACACCTTGGCATAGGGACCCTCTACAATATCCTCTCTCAGTTTTTTCCTTCTCATTTCGGTGCTCTCACTGCCCTATTGTTTGCAAACGCGTGAAATAGTGCAGTTGGAGCCAGTGTAAGGTTGTCAAACGCTATATTTTGCAAACGGTGGGTCGTGGCACCAAACCGAATGCGCCGACACATGTCCGGGTGGCCAGGTGAATGCTAGAGGAGGTATTGTTTTGGTGCGTGACAAGGTCGTTGCTTCCGGGCTACTTCGTTCAGGCGTAGTCCCTTAAGAGCCCTGAGACCAAAATATCGTTCAACTTCGACGGGTGACTACTCAGACTCCGTGGCACCTAGAGACGCCTCATCTAATCCAAAACCTCAGCATAGGGACCCTCTACAATAGCCTCTCTTGTTTTTTCCTTCTCATATCGGTGCTCTCGCTGCCCTATTGTTTGCAAACGCGTGAAATAGTGCAGTTTGAGCCAGTGTAAGGTTGTCAAACGCTATATTTGCAAACAGTGGGTCGTGGACCAAACCAAATACATCGACACATCTAGGTGGCAAATGCTAAGGAGGTGGTGTTTTGGTGCCGTTTCTTCCATGACTACTTTTGCAAACAACTGCGTAAAATCGTGCAGAACAAAATTCCAACTTCGACGGGTGACTACTTAGGCTCAGGTGATCTGATGCACCTAGTAGGACCCTGCCTCTCTCAGTTTTTTTCCATAATCGGTCTTGCTGCCCTATTGTTTGTAAACATGTGAAATAGTGCAGTCAGTTAAGCTTATTTTGGAAACGGTGGGTCTACTTCACACATTTGGGTGGCTAGGTGAATGCTAGAGGAGGTGGTGTTTTGGTGCGTCGTTGCTTCCTACTTCGTTCGGGCGTAGTCCCTTAAGAGCCCTGAGACCAAAATATCGTTCAACTTCGACGGGTGACTACTCAAACTCCGTGGCACCTAGAGATGCCTCATAATCCTCTGATCTGACAAAACCTCAGTGTAGGGACCCTCTACAAAATCCTCTCTCATTTTTTTCCTTCTCATATCGGTGCTCTCGCTGCCCTATTGTTTGCAAATGCGTGAAATAGTGCAGTTTGAGCCAGTGTAAGGTTGTCAAATGCTATATTTTACAAACGGTGGGTCGTGGCACCAAACCGACTACGTGGACACATTCAGGTGGCTAGGTGAATGCTAGAGGAGGTAAGGTGCATGACAAGGTCGTTGCTTCCGGGCTACTTCGTTCGGGCGTAGTCCCTTAAGAGCCCTGAGACCAAAATATCGTTCAACTTTGACGGGTGACTACTCAGACTCCATGGCACCTAGAGATGCCTTCTAATCCAAAACCTCAGGGACCCTCTACAATAATCCTCTCTCTGTTTTTTCCTTCTCATATCGGTGCTCTCGCTGCCCTATTGTTTGCAAATGCAAGAAATAGTGCAGTTTGAGCCAGTGTAAGGTTGTCAAACGCTATATTTTGCATGGCACCAAACCAAATGTGCTGACATGTCTGGGTGGCTAGGTGAACACTATAGGAGGTGGTGTTTTGGTGCGTGACAAGGTCGGTTGCTTCCAGGCTACTTCGTTCGGGCGTAGTCCCTTAAGAGCCCTGAGACCAAAATATCGTTCAACTTCGACGGGTGACTACTCGGACTCCGTGGCACCTAGAGATGCCTCATCTGATCCAACACCTTGTGTAGGGACCCTCTACAATAGCCTCTCTCAGTTTTTTCCTTCTCATATCGGTGCTCTCGCTGCCCTATTGTTTGCAAACGCGTGAAATAGTGCAGTTGGAGCCAGTGTAAGGTTGTCAAACGCTATATTTTGCAAACGGTGGGTCATGGCACCAAACTGACTATGCTGAACATCTAGGTGGCTAGGTGAATGCTAGAGGAGGTGGTGTTTTGGTGCACGACAAGGTCATTGCTTCCGGGCTACTTCATTCGGGCATAGTCCCTTAAGAGCCCTGAACCAAAATATCGTTCAACTTCGACGGGTGACTACTCAGACTCCGTGGCACCTAGAGATGCCTCGTCTATCCAACACCTCAGTGGGACCCTCTACAATAGTCTCTCAGTTTTTTCCTTCTCATATCGGTGCTCTCGCTGCCCTATTGTTTGCAAACAAAATAGTGCAGTTTGAGCCAGTGTAAGGTTGTCAAACACTATATTTTACAAATGGTGGGTCGTGGCACCAAACGACTGTGCTCGACATGTCAGGTGGCTAGGTGAATGCTAGAGGAGGTGGTGTTTTGGTGCGTGACAAGGTCGTTGCTTCCGGGCTACTTCATTCGGGCATAGTCCCTTAAGAGCCCTGAGACCAAAATATCGTTCAACTTCGACGGGTGACTACTCAGACTCCATGGCACCTAGAGATGCCTCATCTGATCTGACACCTCAGTTTAGGGACCCTCTAAATAGCCTCTCTCAGTTTTTTCCTTCTCATATCGGTGCTCTCGCTGCCCTATTGTTTGCAAACACGTGAAATAGTGCAGTTGGAGCCAGTGTAAGGTTGTCAAACGCTATATTTTGCAAACGGTGGGTCGTGGCACCAAACTGAACTGCGCTGACACGTCTGGGTGGCCAGGTGAATGCTAGAGGAGGTGGTGTTTTGGTGCGCGACAAGGTCGTTGCTTCTGGGCTACTTCGTTCGGCGTAGTCCCTTAAGAGCCCTGAGACCAAAATATCGTTCAACTTCAACGGGTGACTACTCAGACTCCGTGGCACCTAGAGATGCCTCATCTAATCCAACACCTCAGTGTAGGGACCCTCTACAATATCCTCTCTCAGTTTTTTCCTTCTCATATCGGTGCTCTCGCTGCCCTATTGTTTGCAAACACGTGAAATAGTGCAGTTGGAGCCAGTGTAAGGTTGTCAAATGCTATATTTTGCAAACGGTGGGTCGTGGCACCAAACCGACTGCACCGACATGTCTGGGTGGCCAGGTGAACTAGAGGAGGTGGTGTTTTGGTGCGTGACAAGGTCATTGCTTCCGGGCTACTTCGTTCGGGCGTAGTCCCTTAAGAGCCCTGAGACCAAAATATCGTTCAACTTCGACAGGTGACTACTCAAACTCCGTGGCACCTAGAGATGCCTCGTCTGATCTGACACCTCAGCGTAGGGACCCTCTACAATAGCCTCTCTCAGTTTTTTCCTTCTCATATCGGTGCTCTCGCTGCCCTATTGTTTGCAAACATGTGAAATAGTGCAGTTTGAGCCAGTGTAAGGTTGTCAAATGCTATATTTTGCAAACGGTGGGTCATGGCACCAAACCGACTACACCGACATGTCCAGGTGGCTAGGTGAATGCTAGAGGAGGTGGTGTTTTGGTGCACGACAAGGTCGTTGCTTCTGGGCTACTTCGTTCGGGCGTAGTCCCTTAAGAGCCCTGAGACCAAAATATCGTTCAACTTCGACGGGTGACTACTCAGACTCCGTGGCACCTAGAGATGCCTCGTCTGATCCAACACCTCAGCATAGGGACCCTCTACAATAGCCTCTCTCAGTTTTTTCCTTCTCATATCGGTGCTCTCGCTGCCCTATTGTTTGCAAACGCGTGAAATAGTGCAGTTTGAGCCAGTGTAAGGTTGTCAAACGCTATATTTTGCAAACGGTGGGTCGTGGCACCGAACTGACTGCACCGACATGTCTGGGTGGCTAGGTGAACACTAGAGGAGGTGGTGTTTCGGTGTGTGACAAGGTCGTTGCTTCCGGGCTACTTCGTTCAGGCGTAGTCCCTTAAGAGCCCTGAGACCAAAATATCGTTCAACTTCGACGGGTGACTACTCAGACTCCGTGGCACCTAGAGACGTCTCATCTGATCTGACACCTCAGTGTAGGGACCCTCTACAATATCCTCTCTCAGTTTTTTCCTTCCCAGATCGGTGCACACGCGTAGGTATGGTCTTGTAAACACTTGGGGAGGAGTCATTTTCAAAATTTACAACTTTTTCAAAATTTACAACATTTTCAAAATTTACAACTTTGTCAAAATTTACAACTTTTCAAAATTTACAACTTTTTCAAAATTTACAACATTTTCAAAATTTACAACTTTTTCAAAATTTACAACTTTTTCAAAATTTACAACTTTTTTAAACATGAAAGCTTCTCTTAGCTTCGAGAATTTAAAATTCTCTACTAACAGTGCCAACCACGTGAAGGTGGAAGCTTTTCTGGCACCACTAACCTAAACATAAAAGTGTTAGTCAAAGAAATTTAAGTTTCAAATCAAAACCATATACTATCTATATATACAAAATACACAAATTTAAAATAAAATATATTCAAACTTAAATCTAGATCTTTAAACTAACAAATTTATATATATATCAAAGAAATTATATATACCAGACATGAGCATTGTAAATTCATTCCAATGAACCATCAGGATCGGATCTACTCTGAATAGCAGACAAGATTTCTTCATGATCTGACTCTCGAACCTTCCAAAGAATCTTGTTATTAGGCCTTCCTCGATATCTATACAGCTGAATATTTGTCGCTAGAACTAGATGCGAATATAAGAGTATTTTCTGTGTGTCTCAAAGTCTTCAAACACCCAAACAGAGGAGTTTTTTAATGGATACCGTCGAAGCCAAGTTCCAGTAACTACCACTGACCCTGTAGGATACTCAATATCTTCGCCATCTATAATAGGAGAAGTCAACTTCTTTCTTTCCTCGATGCAACGACATAAGAAATAGTCTGTTCCTTCTTCATTGTCTTCTGTCGCAATTACTGCAAACACATGTCCTACAAAAAAACAAAGGTTGAACAACTCAAATTTAAATTACATATTAAAATTTCAATGGACATAACTCAATACAAAAATTAAATAAATAACCATAAATACCTTGTCGCACCAAAATCAAAATTTCGTCAAAGTCCTTGGATGTTGCAACTTCATCTGCAGAAACAAGTCGTAATGCTTGTGGAGGTTGATAACTAGGAAGCGGAGTTAGAGGCCTACAAATCCATCCATCCACCCATTCTTGTGAATCACACTCAGAAGTGACAAATTCGATACAAGATGCACAAAAACATGTCAACTTTCTTGTCCATACGGCCCACGAAGTAGCGTCTGAGCTACAAAATGAGTGCATATCACTGGACCCAGTGAGTGTCATACAATCCTCGTAGTTAGCAATTTGTTGTTCCTCTATCAACCAAAAATATCTGTGAACTGTGGAATTTTCTTGAGAACCTCGAGCCATGTTGTCAATACACCATTCCACTATGCTCTTTGCATCTTTTAATTTAGCACCATCTTTGTACTTCAACTCTTCTCTTGCAAGAGCTCTTTTCACACATGCCCCTGCACCGTCATGCTCTCCTTTTCCATGTCCAGCCTCAGTGAAACTCCAAATATGTTGCACACCCATCTTGACATGCATTCTGCTCATCCAATAAAACATTCGTGCATTCTTAAACTGAGACGTGTAATTATCTGACCATATATAATGTTGTTTGAAGTGGATGTCCCTATCAGACAAGTTTCCATAAAATAACTGGAAACACCCTTGCACAAATTCAGTAGAATGAGTACGATCATCACTGATATAAAAGTGGTACTCTCTTAAAAAAATTCGATCATTCTCTGTACTATCAGGAGAATGTAGAAATGTTATATGCACAAAAATGGCAACTTGTACTGAGTTGTAATATTGCGATTGAACCTCCATTTGTGGTTGCAATGTGTAATTCTCTGCAAAATCGACCACTGAAAACAATAGTACCAATAGGAAATGTGTCTTTGCATAGCTTGAACTGTTCATCCAACCATCGAGCTCTATGTGTATGCCTAGCATACTCATAAACAATTTCATCCTTAAATTTTCTCAAAAATTAGAAAACAGGCATTTGTTCTGTAACTAGCTCACACCGTTTAGACTCTTTTCCATCTTTCAACTGGTATGCAACTAATTTATATTTATCAAACTCAACTAAATTATGTCCTATTGTACCTTCAATTTTCTCATGGATGCAACTTTCCAATTTAGGTAATCCGCCGCATGTACTACAACTTCCATCTAAACAATCCTGACTATAAAAAAATTGTCCAACTTCTTTTTCACAAAATATAGTAGGAATGAAATCCCTGGAAGATATTGGTGGAACTTGAACACCACATTCCGATAACATAGTTTCAGAATGAAAATTAGAACGAATACGTAAAAATTTAGCATAATGCATCGCAAATTCAACATGTTGCCTACAACAACAAGTGGTGCGAGCGTGGTTGATTTTCACATAGAATGGTTTCAACATTTCAAAAAAATGTTGACTAATTTTAATTTCCAGATTCTCTTGTTCAAACTTACGAAAAAATTGAGTTTGAGTCATATCTAAGAAATGCTTTGGATGTGGTTCACGATTAGTAGAACCAACTCTCTGTTTTATAACATCTCTTGTATTAGGTGAAACTCTAGTGTTATCATGCCAAAATTTAATAACTTCTCTTATAGCATCAGAATTATTTTTGTCCTTACGCGGTGCTCTAGCAGAAAATGCCCAAAAATCGGTGTTATTGAGTGATTGAAGGATATTACGTCTTTCAATTACTTTCATTAGAGTTTTTCGATTAACTTGCAACATTCGACTTGTTTGCGTAATCAAACACTATTTTTTTATTGATTCACTTACAACACTAGTAGCAAGTACACGACACACAATATTACTATCCCTAGTGCGTCTCTTGACACCAACAGTGTGATATGCATCATGAAGGTTTTCAACAATTGTAGAGGTTTGACCACGTATATTAGATGTTGTCAATCCTAAGGTGTTTAATGTAGGTCTCATTTTAATCAATTTCATCAAACTAACCAACAACTGACATCTTTGGGAATCATTTAAAATTTCAAAATGATTATCCCAAATTTCAGTGGCTTTTCTTCTGATTTGTCATTCAGAAAAGTTTGTCAGACATTGGTTTCAAAATGTTTTCATCAATTTCAATAAAAAAATAGGTTTCTTACGTAAAATCCTAGGAGGTGTTTTTGTCAAATTTTGCCTATCTATAGTTTCAACATGAATTTCCTTATTCACATTTTCATTGTCTCCTTCAATTTCAACATTTGCTACATCATGAGTATTTAATTCTTCTTCAACATTGACAGTAAAAACATCTTCATCACGAGTATTTAATTCAACTTCAACATTGACAGTAGAAACATTACCTGGTTCTTCATTGCTTACAATAGTTGGGGTTGAAGATGAACCTCTTCTTGATTCACGAAGTTTCCGCATTCGCTCAGCATTTTAAATTTTGTTGGCCTCTAATTCGTTTGGTGTTTTTTTACTTAATGACTTCCTTTTTTGACTTCGTTTCTTGTCTCCCATGATGTTTTTCTTCCAGTGATAAGAAAAACATGTAGAAAAAGATAGAATTTCACAGTAATTCGTACGGTAAGGTCAGAGAGTAAAAATCACATGGTAATTCAGACATTGGGATGTGTGTAAATATGATTTATGAACCGCGAGCGCGCTTTATAAACCGTGATCACGGTTTATAAAGCGCTCGTGGTTTGTGTTAAAAAAAACCGCGAACGTGCTTTAAAACCTCGCAGATCTATCCACCGAACCTAAGCCTCGGGAAATCTTTGTTTTTCCCCAACCAAAGCTATGGAAGGTCATTATGAAGTGTAAAAGGTCAAAAAACCTCAAATCTGCTCTTCCAAAGACTTGAACCATGCTAAAAAACTGAAAACATTTCACAAAAATGGTGCCATCGCGTAGGGGAGACTGTTAGCTTCGTAGAAATATTGATTTTAAAGTGAATAGAATAAGATAAATATCATTTTATAATTTTTTACTAATAATAGGTCTTTAAGACATTTTTTCCCGTGAATGTTCATGTCTACGTTTAAGACTGTAACTTTTTGTTTCGCTTATCAAAATGTGATAAAACTTATACCATCCCAAGCGTGGACAAATTCTATACACGTTAAAAAAATATATATTTTAATATTTTTTGATATAGTTATGGTGGGCAAACGGAAAGCGCTCCGTTTTCTAAATATTTTCAGACCACTTTCACGGAAAAAATCATTAAAAAAAATATTGCTCAAAAAAATACAAAATAAAATCCATCCCAAGATAGACAACTACATCTAACATTTCACCAAAGGAAAAAAAAAATAACAAGATTTGGTCATCCAAAATGCGGGCAAACGGACTACAATCTTATAAGTTTTTTCAAAAAAAAAACTAAGTCATATAATTTTAAGTGTTTAATATAGCTAAACTTGTCCGTTTTTTTAAAAAATTAGTATTTTAGAAACTAGATTCTGAATGCTACAATTCATATTTATATAAATTTTTCTAATTTTGAGTGCGTGTATAGCTAATAATCCCTACAAGTTGAGATTTTACTGTTTTTTGCAATATGACATCCACGGATGACCCTATATTTGTCCATCAACTTCTTGCACTTACCCAAAAACTAGACCTATAAATAATTTTTATCCAAGTTATTTTCAACCTAGAGTTTTGGGAGGGTTTCAAACCTATTTACCTTCTTAACAATCGGTCATAAAAAGGTGAGGATCAAACTACCTCATTCTTTTTGGAAAATCTTAATAGATAACCTAAATAGCTATTCAAAATATTTTAAGTCCCCGTGTAAAGCACACAGTCCACAATGAGTATCAGAAGGTCAACTTTTAGCTCTAAAACACACTCTGGAAAACCCAGTTTTGGAAAAAACTTCATATCTTGAGAAAATCTCATCATATTGACTTGAAACTTGACCTGAAGCATCAAGATAACCTCCTCTTATTTCACATAAAAGTAATGTGATAAAACAGATAAGGGTAATCGGCATAGGAGGAATACCTATGAATAGTCGGGAGAAGGTTGCGTGCATTGTAGATGTTGATCAGATTGAATGTGAGAGATTCCTTTTGGCTAGGAGGAACTACCTATAAAGTGCAATAAGACCACAAAAGAGAGTTAAACATTGTATGTAGTGGAATTCCTAGTGAATGTTAGTTCTGAGAAGTGTGATACTTCCTAGATAGTTGTCAATCCATTGTTTTATCAAATCAATGAAAATGTGAGAAGTAAAGGTCCTATTGCTAACACTTTGATTTAGGTGTCTCAAAACATTATCAATATACTAGATTAAAATAAAATACCAAAATACAAACTAATCTGGTATTGGGAAAGGTGTGGTTCTAGTTGGGGAAGGTCACCGAGGTATTAGGCAAAGTCTGGGAAAGGTTTTGGGTGATTCTAGGTTGTTTGGTGAAAGTTATGAGCTCGTTGTTACGAGAAAAATTACTAGTCACAGAGACCAGTATCAGTTAGGTGAATGATACTAACACTGGCAAATAGCTAACTCCAGTTGAGCGACTCGTATCGATAGGGGCAATATGGTGGGAATATTAAAAATGGGTGTTTTGGGTATCTCTGTGATTTCATAAAGAGTTGAGGGGGTTTGGGAGGGATGATGTGATTTTTGTTAAGGCTCAGCAAGGGTGGTAGAGGTGTTAGGGTAGGTGAAATGGGTCAGGTTGATGGAATAGGTGGTAAACAGGTGAAAGGTGGTGTTCAGGATAGAGAGGGATCAAATGAAAGAAGTAAATGAAAGACTTAAGATCAAAATAAGAACTTAACAAATAATAGTGAATTATTTATCTGGTAATCTGTAGATCTCAAGATTGTTATTGGTTGATGATAATTTTTGGGTGATGCAGGAATGTGTCAAGCATGTGTGCTCTGTTGTGACAATCTAAAGCTATGGATGAGGTGATTGGATGCTGGTGAAGACGTGATGGGATCTAGTTCATCGTCGGGTAGCTTGAGTGCTTGAGAGTCTGAATACCAAAGCTTGTGTGAATGAATCAATTAGAGAACCCTTACAAAGAGTTATAAACTCTTATTTAAGGGTAATCAACATCGGTTAAGGAACTAGTGCCAGTCAAGAGAAAATCGGCATCGATTAGGGAGAAATGGTCAAATTGGCTAAAAATGGCTTGATTACTCCCATATTTGGCATGAGTCAAGTTTCAGTCCTGGGTCAAAAGTGAGAGCTAATGATAAATATAGTGGGAGAGAATTTGGAGAGATAATAGGTCATAATGGTTAAGGTTAGAATGATTCCTAGTTGGTTAGGAAGTGTGGGGAATTGGTCCTATCCATTAATGAGGTTGGAATAGTTGCAGGGTGAGGTAGCTAGTTGAGGTGGATAAATGAGGTGGCTAGGTGAGTTAGATAATTAACTTAATTGTGATAATTAAATAAATTAAAATGTGTGCATGTGGGCATGGTGGGGGAATAATATTAAATTAATTAATCGAATGTGGTTTAGAGGGTTACGACCCAATTTGGGTGTCTACATTTTCCCCTTTTTGTCGCGTAGTTTGTATTGATAAGTGACGCTGAAAAAAAAGGAGTTGTTGCCCTAGGTATGGGCTGATGTGATCCCCCTCAAACTCAGATCTGATGAAGAAGCAGGTTGAATCGGTGATGATTTTTATAAAATGGTAGGTGAAGAAGAAAAATAAGGTAGGGTTCGGGCATGGGCAAGGGTTATTTTGGGTATAGGTAATAGATGGGGACATTCAAATGTAGACACACATATAGAATGTGATAAGGCACTAGGCTGAAGAGCTCACAAACTCTACATCGTCAAAGGTCGGTAGTTTCTCCAAACAAGATGGATGTGGTCCAAGTATCCAAGGTATAGGATACGATTCTGAAACACAACTAGGCTAGGTGTAGGAATGATCATTAGGTGTGTTCCATAGCACCAATAGGTTTGGGGTGGTCAAGATAAACATAATAGTATTAGCCAAGGCAAGGTTGGTAGGAAAAACAACATGAGTAGCATCACTGCAAGGTATAGCAAGTAGGTGAATTCGAGTGTCAAATAGTTGTGGGTAGGTTGGGTAAATAGCTAAGGTCGTAGGCAAAGCCGAGGTAGAGGTAAAAACATGCCCCAGCTAATGATGTGGTTAGGTGTGAGGTAATAAGGAAATTAGGTGGGGTTATAAGGCTAGGTGGAGGCTTGGGTAGCAAAACAAATGGTTTCGGGTGACAAAATTGAGGGTAAATTACGTATAGATTGGTTGGAAAGGTAACCGACACCGGTTGAAGGTTGACCGATGCCGGTAAGGATAACCGATGTCAGTCCATTAGTGAAATATACCAACGTCGATCAAGTCGAATTGGGGGTAAAAAAGTAAAATCCATGTTTTACGGATTCATTTATCACTTTCTATCTTCGAAAAAATGAAAGAGAGCACTTTTGGACGAGGAAAAGTATGAGGTGAGGTAGAAGGCTGAGTCGGTGAGTGATTAGCAGCTGAGAGGCATTCAATTGGATGGGCCTACAAGATCGATACGAGTGAGTTGATTAGTCGAGAGATGAGTAGTGGATTTTGGCATGGCTGATTCGGGAGAGGGAGCGGGAGGACTGCCAGTTCAGAGATAGGAGATCCCACCACGAAGACGACGCCGAGTAGAGGTAGGATTCGAAATCGATTTGGTGTTTGTAATTAAAATGAAGGTAGAAAAAAAACATAAATTTTTGGTTTGAAAATGAATTTGAAATTTAGATTAAAATGGGATGAAATCAGGTATGGGGAGGGTGAAATTTAGGTTAATTATGTGGTAAATTAAATGGGGGTGGAATTTAGGTGGTTTAGGGTAGGTTTTAGGCATTTTTGGTTAAGTTTTGGCAAAATAGGGACGTCGGGGTTCGTCCCTAGGGCCGAACCAGTGACTGATGTCAGTCGATGTTCGGCCAGCATAGGTGGGGATAAAGGGTGACCGATAACGGTCAAGGTGACCGATGTCAGTCACTATGAAAAGGGACTAAGTCCTAAAAATGGAGGTTTAGTTGATAAAAATTTGAGAAGAAGGGAGTGGTAGGATAGATGATTGGTGAATGAGGTAGTGGTGAATAAGTGAGGGGTATAGGAAGAGCGAAATAGGGTGGGATTGAGTGTGAGGGTAAGTATAAATGGTTGGGATTTAGGTCTGAACTATGTCAAATCAGTTAAGGAAGGAAAGTAGTAAATCAGAATATGTGTAAGTGTTTAGGCAAGATAGAATATAAGGTAGGTGAAGTAATTAGGTAGAAAACATATAGGCGAGGAAAATTGTATGTGGGATGGGGCTGGGTAGGAGGGAATATATGATTAAGAAGAGGTAAGAGCTTGACAAGTTTTATGGGTAATGATGCAGGCGCATCACCAGTTGACTATGCGGGACAGGGTACCACCTTTGTTGGTACAGATGAAAGCTAGCATCATGGAGGAAAAGTGGGACCATATGAGAGATGTTGGGCTCATCGGTGTGAGGTGATACAGGTGTATCGTTTGAGATCATAGTTTGATGGTCGCACTCATCGATAGATGGGACTTAGTGACCAATACCTTCCATCTACCCATTAGCTAGATGAATATCATGATGGAGGATGTGTATAGGATTTTGCACCTACCGATTGTTGGGGAGCCATTATATCAGATTTTTTCAGATAAGGCGATTGAGACTATAGACATAGTATTTGGTGAGGCGGTGGGTGACCTGGTGAGCACAGTGTCAGCATCAGCTATGGAGCTATGTACGTTGCACATCTAGAGGAGACCAAGTTGGCAGTAATGATGATGGTAATGGTGGGATGTTATGCACTCCTAGATTTAGAGGGAAAAAAATTTCCCCGAGCACTGATGGGGATTTTACAAGACATAATTGAGGAGCAGGTGTGCTTTGTGTGGACGTTGGCCTACTTGGTACAACTATATAGGGATTTATAGGCATATCGTAGGATTCGGCGATATGGTATCTGTTGTACGTATTTACTGAACTATTGGGCCTATGAGCACATAGTTATTGTGTGCCCACATGGACTTCCGAGATAGGATTGGCATCAGGGTGTCATGAGAGATGGTTATAGGAGATGGGTGCTAGTAGGGGCTCATCCGCATATAGAGGAGGTGTCACACGATGTGACCTATTATAGGCAAATGTTGGAGGGATTATATGCAATGGATATTGTATGGCAGCCCTATGTGGATTTTCCCTCTTATGGAGGTATGGAAGAGGAGCTGAGGTGCTTGCAGTTGGTCAAATGGATATAGGGGAGGCGTGTCAGTGAATGCAAGATGATTCCATTGGATAGAGTCTAATGCCAGTTCAGGCTACATCAGGACGTGTCTCCGCCATTTCCTCTGTATCGCAAAGACAATGTGGAGAGACATTTATCTCTACCACATCCAGTGGATCTTACAGGGCAGGAGTAGGTAGTTGATAGGCGTATTGATGGTGCAGGCACCACAAATGCATGGATGAACTGGTGGGTAGTGCAGCTATAGGAAGCACCACCATGGCCAAACCAGCCAGATGTAGCTACAGTGATAGCGCAGAGGGATGCAATACATGGTCAAGTTACTATCTTAAAGTTGTAGCTCAGACAGGCATAGGCACATGTGGTCACGCTTCAGGGGCAAGTGACTAGACTACAGGGACAACTTACTCACACACAGGCTCAGGCTCCCACACAGCCACCGGCAAATGATGGTGGATAGGTAGTAGCTTTTCAGGACAAGTGATGGGGTTACAAGCCCATATGGTCACCCTACAAGGAAATTTAGCCACATCACAGGCACAGGTGACTGCATTACAAGCACAAGTAGCTGCATAGGCACCAGCTCAGGAACTTGTCATACAGGTAGCATTAAATGGACCAGTACATGGGCCACTTTTATTGTCCAAAGGTTGGGGTGAGAGTGATGGCTCCTCCCCAGGTGATATCTATGGCCACCTAAAAATATGTAGTATCATAGGTGAGGTATTATCAGGACCGATTGTTAGAGGTGGGTATACATGTTTCGTCTTACGCCGAGCACAGAGCACAGTAGGAAGCTCATGGACACATAGTTCGAGTAGCTCAGAGAATTGTCAGCCACATAGGCATGGTAAGCAAGAGGTTACCAATTCATGGCAGTAGAGGTCACATGAGGCTACTGGAGATATGATGAGAAGGCAGAGACCAGGACCAGTTGAGGATACAGGAGAGAGCAACAGGGGAGCTAGGCCTTCATGATGGATGATAGAGTTTGACGATATCTGACATTGTATTTTGATTTTTGACATATATACCGGCTTGCGCGCCGAAGATGCGAGGTTGTATATGAGAGTTTTTGAGATACTTGTATTTATACCTGTATATTCGGTGTATTGATATACAAACATTCAATGTATAGATTGATAATGATATTTATATATGATGTATTTGGTTTATTTATATTGTATTGTTTTCATGGAAGCTAGATGTGTAGGCATGGATTTATAATGATGTACGTTTAGTTTTATTTCCATTATATTTATGTGATGGAAAGTAGACATAGGCATGGTTGACTTGACGTTTTATATGGTTGAATGAGTTAATCGCTATTATTGTGATGTTATGGATATTAGATGTTTAGGCATGGTTGAGTCAAATGTAGGCATGGTGGAGTCAGTATGGAGTGTCATGGTATTAGCGTCAAGAAAAATAGATGGTTTAGGCATGGTAAAGTAAGATGTAGGCATGGTGGAATTAGTATGGAGTGTCATTTTATTGGCGTCATGAAAAATAGATGGTTTAGGCATGGTTGAGTTAAAAATTGCCAAGTTATTGTTTTTATGGAAATTAAATGATTTAGGCATGATTTGGTTGATGTTATTTGTGAAATGAAATGATGTTATGGTGAATTATTTAAATTTCCAATGTATTGATATTATGGAAACTAGAAGATAGGTATGGTTGAGTGTAATTGTGTTTTGATTTAATTTCCAAGTTATTGGTTTTATGGAAAGTAAATGATGATGTCCATAGGTGATGTATATTTTTGGTTTTAAGTTAACTTCCAAATTATTGTTTTTATCTAAACTAACTAAGTTTTTGTTTGATGGGGGAAAAGATGAAGGGGTAAAAAGAGTGGTTGAGCTAACCTTAAAGGGCCCCATGCCCTAAGAGTGTTGCCTACATATCCCTTGTAAAAGGGGCCTCAGGCCAATGTAGGTCTCCCATACAGATAGTGAATAATAAGATGAGGTGGGTGAGTAGGTTGGTGAGTTTATGTATGGTTAAATGAGCAAGGTAAGTAAGGCATTGTTGTGTCTAGATTGATTAGGCATGGTTGTATCTAGGTTTATTAGGCCTAATTGTGTCTAGGTTGTTTAGGCATGGTTGTGTCTAGTTTGTTTAGGCATGGTTGTGTCTAGGTTGTTTAGAAAAGATAGAATCTGTAAGATGAGTTTATTGAAGTAGGTGATGAATGTAAATGTAGGTGAAAGGAGAAGAAATCCCAGAAACTAAGTGTTGAAAGTCTTATCCTGTGTAGAAAAATCAATAGGTAAGCAAAGGGGAGAATGGTAGAAGAGGTGAAAATGCTTCATAAGTGGCAAAAACCATTATGGGCATACCAAAGATAGGCTTATGAACTTAAGCCCCTAAAGTTATTTGCATGATTGAACATTCAAGGGGTGAAAGAAGTTGCATGATTATGAAGTGTCACATGTGTGCCATGTCCCTTGAGTAGGCAAAAGAAAATAAGAGAAGGTAAGGTGGAGTGGTTTGTGTAGCATAACCTTTTTGTGGGACAACATGTCCCTTCTGCAAGATACCCAAAACCGGAATAGGCAAGTCCATGACCAAAAGTTTGTTATTTTTCTTGATTTTTCTTTGTTTTTTCTTTCATAGACTGGTCAATGCAGGAAGTCTATGTTGGGATAAATAGGTTATCCTTGAGGTCTACTTGAAGTTGATCGATGCAGGAAGCTCCAGAATTATCTTTTTTGAGAGATATATATTAGTCTTCTTTTTCGATAAACCAATTACAACAAATGGCTAGCTTTTTATAGATGTCCTTCAAGGGAACAATCTACTTATAGTAGTAAGAAAAAAAAGGTAGATGTCTTTTTGAGGGATTCATCTGTTTGCAAAAAAATTGACTCAAGGAGTAGAGTTTTTGGTTATCCCATGTGTGTGTGTGTGTGTGTGTGTGTGTGTGTGTGTGTGTGTGTGTGTGTGTGTGTGTGTGTGTGTGTGTATTTGCTTTTTATTTTTGATCTTGAAGTCTTGGACAAGACTATAAAAGGAGTATAAGTCTCTTGTATGAAGGAAACGCCATAACATGAGAGAGGTTAGCTATGGAAGAGAGGTTTCAAGTGATGAACAACCATGGGATTCCATCCTGAAAAGGATGAAAAGTATCCATGAGAATCATGCCATGAGTAGAGTTGTGATACTCATATTGAAGGTAAGTTTGAATGTTGACGAATAATCACATAATTTTGTTTGAGTCATTGGTCCTTGAAATAGGTAGGTGGAAGGAGAGGTTTTCTCAAGGGATGAGCATGTAAGTAACATAGATGTGTTGTACTTTATTCAAAAATAGAATGGGTGAATATGCAAGGAATTAATGGGCTCAGGTTCGGGATTACCTTCAAGATAAGATAAATGATATGCACCTGATCCATAGGTATGGGTGACAGATTCATCAGGAAAATCAAAGTTAGAAGATTGATTTCTAGAAAGAGGTGCATCTGCAAGCTGATCCGCAATGATTTTTCCCTCAACAAACTTTTGATGAATGAATTCTAGGTATAGGTCTGCAAAGAGCATGAGCCAAATCCAAGCACATTGGTGTTGATAAGGCTTAGCATACATATAATGTAGGGGGTCGATGTTGGTGACGATGAAATTTTTGTGGTTGAGTAGGTAGTGGCTAAGTTTAGTGGCGACAAATACTATCTCTAATAAAAGCTTCTCAGCATGAGTATATCAAGTCTCGTAGTCTAAAATAGTATGGCTTATGTAATAAACCACTTGTTCCATGTGTTACTTGTCGCGATGAGCAAGCATGGAACCCAAGGAATGGTTAGTGGCGGAAATGTAGAGGTAAAAATCTTGGTCATCTTTAGGTGGGATGAGCACATGTGGTTGAAGAAGATATTTCTTCAATGCTTCAAAGGTTTTTTGGCACTCTTTGTTCCAATTTAAGGAGACATCCTTTTTAAGAAGATGATGAAAAGGGTGACATCGGTCAAAAAGTTGGGAAATAAAACATCAAATAGATTGTAATTTTCCTTACAAACTACGACGTTGTTGAAGGTTAGTACGTGAAGGCATCTATAGAATAGCCTTGATTTTAGCAGGATCGACTTCGATGCCTCGCAAAGAAACAATGAAGCCAAGGAGTTTTTCATAGAGAACTGCAAATACGCACTTCTTTAGTTGAAGGTGAACGTAATATTTGATGAGATGGTCAAATATGATTTTAAGGACAGGGAGATGTTCGGCCCGAATTTTAGATTTTCTGAGAAGGTCATCAATGTAGTCTTCAAGTATGTCATGCATGATATCATGGAAGATATAGGTCATTGCGTGTTGATAAGTGACACCAACATTTTTCAAGCCAAAGGGCATGACACGATAATAGAAGGTCCCCCAAGGGGTGATAAAGGTGGTTTTGTGTTGATCCTCTGGTGTGAGTAATATTTGGTTATAACCCGAGAATCCATCCATAAGAGATAACATCTCATGGTTAGCTGTAAGATCAACAAGTTGGTCGATGTTAGGCAAAGGAAAGTCATCCTTGGGGTAGGTGAGGTTAAGGTTGCAAAATTCCATGCAGATCCGCAGTCCCCCTGTTGTTTTGGTGACATAAACAATGTTAGAAATCCATTTCGGATAGTCAATTAGTAAAATGAAAGAAACATAAAGAAGGCACTGGAGTTCTTCTTTGACAAGAAGGGCAATGTGTGGATGCATTTTTTGCATCTTCTATTTCACGGGTTTGGCATTAGGAATAGTAACAATATTGTGTACCACGATATTTAGTTCAATATCAGGCATATCGGCGTAAGACCAAGTAAAAGCATTGTTATGATCTTAGAGGAAAGAGGTGAAGTTTCTTGTTCATTAAAATCTAAAGATTGGCCTATATTTAGAATTTTAGGGTCATCCTAAGTGTGAATGTTGATCTCAATGGTCGATTCATTCAGCATGGTTTGTGTCTCAGAAGGTAATGACTTGTGAATGTAAGAATCTTTTGCACCCAAATAGGCCAGAATGGAATCATCATATTGACATTGAACGACGTTTATAGAAGGTGTGTTATCATCGATCATGTCAAGATAAAGGAAAGGAAGGAAAGAGGGGGCCTCACCATCGTGATGATAGGTCAGAGGTCCCAAGGAAACGATCTTTAAAAAAAAAAGTTAGGAGGGATGGATTCTAGATCCATAGACTCCATGGGTGAAGGTAGTGTGGTAGGTGAAGAAGGTGCAAAAGGTACAAACGGTGGAAAATGTGGATCTTCCTCTACGAGGTCGACCCTAGCCTTCTTAGAACTAGGTGATTTAGTGAATCCAATACCACGACAATATTTATGTTTTCTGGTAGTGCAAGGAATAACTGTGTGGTGACCTTGTTTGTAAAGGCTAAAGCCAAAGCCTTTCCAAGCACAATGATGAAGAAAGGTGTGGGAAAAGTGGCGGTTCGTTAGGTAACGAAAGTCAGAGGAAAAGGGTCATGTTTAAGTGGGTGGTTCGAGTGAATAGGAAGAAATATCAAGTCCCCTGAATGTCAAGTTGGTGTGAAGGTGAGGAGGACCATATGGAAAAGTTTCTCCTATTCAATGAGCATAATGCAGGTGCTTATGAAGGTTTCCTTACTCTTGAGGAGTTTGGAACATGTCAATGTTATACATGTGATACTCCCCTAGGGTAAGGCGTTGAAAAACACCTTCTAAAGGGTCAAAATTTGGTACTTGGGTGGAGGGAATGGATGAGCTATTTAAAGTTTGAGAAGAAGGATTGGTAGACCGGTTAACTTTGGAAGTTGCAGCAGCAATGGGGAGAGATGAGCTAGTTGATGAAGGTGCAGTAGCAGAAGTGGTAGAAGAAGTAGCGGCAGAAGATGAAGCAATCATGGTAGAAGATGAGGTGACATTGGTAGTAGATGAGGCGGCGGTGGTGGTAGATGAGGCAACAACAGTAGTATATGCCTTCACTGGAATAAGGACATCATTAGGTTGATACAACATGATAAAGGTTTTGAAAGGTGAAGGATCTGCTAGAATAGTGTAAGGATGTCCTTCATATTCAAACTTGATGTAGCAGTGAAGAGTCAAAGGTACATATCCCATAACATGAATCCAAGGTCGGTCAACCAACACGTTATATTGGAATTCCCATTCGAGAACATAAAACAATTCACGAATGGTGTGGGGACCCACACGAATGTGGAGGATGATGATGCTGAGAGTAGAAGTCAAAGCATCGTTGAAAGAACACATCATAACTAGGTTATTATGCATGCAATTAGCAGGTATGTGCATTTGTTCATACGCACACTAAGAAATAATATTAATACTCGCACCTCTATCGATTGTAACGTGTCAGAAGTGAGTATCCTCAATGTGGACGGAGATGAAGAGGGCGGGATCAGGATCATTTTCATGGTGAGGAACAATCTCCGAGTTAGAGAAACTAACAAAAAAAAAATGGTGAGTGGTAGTGGAAATAGAGGTTTTAGGTGAAGCAGTGAGGGAGGCCACATGATGAGGTGTGATTATGGTGGCAATAGGTGTAGGGTCATTTGTTATAACCTCAATAGTTTGAAGGATTTTGAGGAGGGTCTGACGATGAGACTCAGAGGTTTGGATTAGGTCATATAAAGACATTTTTAGAGGAGATTGGTGAAGTTGTTTGATCATGGTACGATGTGCGACTTTGTCAAAAATTGGATAGGTCGGCCCATAAATGGTTACCTTAGGGGCAGGTGCAGATGGAATGGTAGGTGCAGGTGCATTAGATGGGTTCCAAGTCTTCTCTTTTCCTTTGTCTTTTTGTGCTCAAGTGGCAACGTGAACCATATTGATCTGAGGAAAAGAGGAGGGTGTGTCATGAAAGGTATAATGACAGAAGGGACAAAAACCTACTACGGGATAAGATCCCTGTGAAATGAGTGTGGCACATTGTCATTTTAGAGGGGGTTTGGCTAGCTCTATGATCCAGACCATATTAATCTCAAAGGTTGGAGGAGGAAAAGAGGGTTGTGGAGGTGGATGCAAAGGCTGCTGAATAGATATAGGGTGAGGTTGTGTGATGATAGGTGAAGGTGGAATGGGCTCTTCATCCAAAAGGTCATCTTCATCAAAGAGAGCTTCGGGAGTACACATTTGAAGAAGAATGTTTTTAAGGGCCTTATAATTTTCAACATCGTGCCCTGGCACACTTTGATAAGTGCATATCATGGTATCGTCAAACTCTTCTGGTTTAGGTTTGAGGGGGTCGTAAGGCCTGAGAGGTGGCAATGTAATGGTAGTGGTTTATAATAGCTGAGCAAGGATGTTAGCGAAAGATCATGCCAAGGCATCGTAATGAGAAGTGAGACTGGGTTTGGATGGAGGTTTGGGTGACTTCTGTGGAAGAAGTGTTGTTGGAGGGGGAGTCGGAGGTTGAGTAGGTTTGACTACCTTTTTGGTAGGTAGTGTGGTTTTAGGCTTGGGTTGCACCTTCTTAGGTAAAGGTGTTGGGTAGTGCGTGAAGTAGAAGGTAATGAAAAAGATGGAAGTGGACTGGTCAGCCACAGTGAGAGTGGAGGTGTGGTAAAGATAGTGGTAGAAGGCAATACAGAACATGTAGGTGGAAGAAAAGGTAATGGACTAGGTAGCGGAGCAGGCGGGGGCAATGTAGAAGACTTGGGTGGAATGGGAGGTTGCAGTAAGGATGTAGGTTACTTCATTTTAATTTTAACTTGGATAGGATGTTTCTTGAACAAGGTTGATGGATGGGGACCTAAGATGGATGGAAGTGGTGAAGGTGAAAGAGGAGTAGTGGGAGAAACTGGGGTACGAGGCCTAAGAGCTTGGGTCTTTCTCTTAGGTGGGGGAATAGGTCTAGTGATAGTTTGGGAGTAGGTGGCTAAATTGATCTTCACAAGAGGATGGATTAGACTTGGTGTCGGTGAAACCCCTGAGGTAGTGATAGGTTTTGGTGTAGGTGAAGGTACGGGTATACGTAGAGGTTTGGGTACAGGTGGTTGTTGGGGTGATGGTAAACATTTGGGTGTAGGTGAGGCCGATGTAGAAGAAATTACCATAACTAGCTCATGTGTGATAGATTTAGTTGTCTTAAACACTTTAGGACAAATCATTGAAGTGTCTACAAACAACATTTTCATTTGAGTTGATACTGGAAGTTAAAGGCATCCCCAAAGCGTGGAGTAGTCAACATACTCCAAGCAATCGGCCAAACGGGAGAAAGACATAGTAGTAGAGGAAGATAACGATGACTTGGTGGTGATCCCTGTGCAAAATTCTAAGGTCTGTGAAACAAAGAAGTTTTTGGCTTCTGATTCTATAGGTAGAAGTGATACAAGAAGATTAACAGGATCCTGGTAGACCCTGGGAGACGCATCACTAACCAGAAGATAGTATAAAAGTTGCTCTTCTATGGGTCAATGAGGGGGCAAAGTAGGTGATGTAGACTCTTCCTTAGGTGAAGAAAAGGATAAACTAGACTCTTCTTTGGGTAAAAGTGTGGGTAATATAGGCTCCTCGATAGGTGATGGGATAAGTGGGGTAGGCACCTCTGTAGATGGAGTAGGCAAGGTAGGCTCATCTATGGGTAGAGGAGTGGGTGAAATAGGCTCTTCCATGGGTAGAGGATCTCATGTTAGAATCTTGTCAATAGAAGGAATGGAAAAAAACTGAGCAAAAGAGGCAGGTATTGTGTTAAAGACGACATGGACCTCATAGACATGGGTGTTATCGTTAGAAGTCTCACCAGCCTAATTCGATGAATGGGTATGGTTTGGAAAAGGTTTTCTAAAGACCTACAAATTTTGATTGGTTGACTCGTTAGGGTTATTCAAGACAAGATCTCCATTATCTAACATTTCCTGAATGATTTTTTTGAATGTTTTACAATTTTCGTTACTATGTCCTCTAATACGGTGATATTTGCAATAATCGTTCTCTTTATACCATGTGGGTATAGGACGGGAAGGGTCAAAACTAGTATGTTGTTTGATTAGTGGAGGAGTGATGGCTCATGATTTTAGTAGATTTTCCAACACATAGGAATAAGGATCTCCTATAGGGGTATATCTTCGGTGTTCCTACTTGTATTAGAAGTTCTGAATAGGGGAAAGATTAGAAGGAGGTTTTGATTGGTTTGATGGATGATATGGGCCAACTTTTAAGACCACCATGTTGGTGGATCCCTTTGCCTTAGCATGATTTTTTTGTGGTTTAGAATAAGAAGAAGAGTCATTTGATTTAAACATAGCGCTCTCGTTGCGCAATTATAGCTTCTTCTCTTTGATAACATGGATTTCTAGCTTCCCGACCATAGTGAAAGCCTCATCAAACGTTCAGAATTTTTAGACCTGAAGAGTTGGAGAGATTTGCTTGGCACAAGCCCTAGTGAACAACTCTATTAGCTCGGTTTGCGGAAGTTGAAAGGTGAGTTGATTGGTAAGAATCCGCCAACATGCGATAGATTCATCTTTGTATTGATGCATAGAATATAAATCGGTCATAGTGACCTTCTTAGTGATGTTGATGGAGAAATGATCGAAACATTCCTGGGCTAATTGATTGAATGAAGAGATAGAGTGCCTAGGTAAAGCACTATACTAGTCTAAGGTCAGTCCTGTCAAGGACATTAGGAAAGTTTGAAGAAGTAAGGCGTCATCATGGGAAATTAAATAACATAAGTTTTTAAACAATCACAATTGTTGTTGCAGATCTTCCTTGCTATTAAATTGGTTGAATTTAGGCATCTCCCAATGAGAGGGATAAGGATGAATAGGTATGGAAGGATGAATAGGCTCATTACAAATTTCATTGTAAGTCAATGTATTGCGTGAGCCAGAGACATATGCTTCCAGGGTTTGTATCTTTTCTATCATCATTTTGATCATATCCATGGTCGGATAAGATTAAGATGCACCTCCTGCAGTATAAGTAGGTGGATACAATGTAGAAGGAACACCAATTAATGGAGGTGCTGAGTACATAAAATGAGAAGGGGGGATATAAGTAGTAGTGGATGATGATGGCATATACCCTGAATGGGAAGTATAAGTGACAGGTGGCTGTTGAGACAAGGTATAGGTGGGAGGGACCTGTGTAGAGACCCTCGTAGCGATAGGTGGAAAAGTAGCAGGTATAGACATGACCAGACTCTAAAAAGGGGTCAACACAACTGAAGGTTGTGAGGTAATAGTGACTAATGATGTTGGAATCCCTACACTAAGATTCGTAGATGATGGCGAGGTAGACGTTGCAGGTGCAATAGATGTCAAAGGTACGATATATGTCGAAGGAGTAGGGTCAATATGAGAGATAAAAGGTTGTGATGTAGAAGTGGGTAACGCTACACTAGTAGTAGCTGATACAGAAGTGGGGGCGAGAGTGGGAGGAATGGATACAGGCATTCCGTATATGAGTTTCCTTGATGAGTCGTGGTTGGATGAATGGGTGAGGTAATACTACAAGGCGACGGGATTGTGATCAAAGAGTTTTGCGAACTCCTCATCACCTACATGTATGACAATAGATGTAGGGTCCATGGGTGAAGAGATACAAGGTGCGTTGGCTTGTCTACGAGTCAAAACCATGTGAATGGTAATAGAATAGGTAATCTGAGTTATGTTGATGGTACATAAACATAGAAACAGAAGATAGAAGGCACTCGGTAAATGGAAATAGCTTGTTTTTTTGACAGAAGAATCAAAACACAGAGATTGACACTGGTAGGGTAATTGATGCCGGTAGAAATGGGTAACCGATATCGGTTGCCAAACCGATGTTAGTTGTACTATGAATGAATGGTAGATTTGTAAATTTGGAGATGAAGAATGTAAATTGGGTGGACTTGAACTTTTCTAATGGTAAAAAAGACGCGGGAATGTGATAAATGAGAGAAACAAGTTACAGAAAATATTTGGATGTGAATTGAATACTATTTTGGGAAAAATAACCAAAACAGCAGGGAACTGATGTTGGTCAGTCAACCGATGTCGGTATGAAGAGGTAACTGATGTCGATCGATGGACCGATGTTGGTTACTGTGAAATCTAAAAAGGTGATGAAAAATGAATTTTAGGTGATTAAGTCAAATGAAAACACTAACCTAGAAACTAAGAATGGCAGTGATGAGTCCTAACACACCCAGAATGAACTAAAATACACTAGTTATGATGGTGGGGCGTGAAGGATAATATAAACAAGAGGAAATGACCTCACACCTCAAAAAACAATTCAGGCAAAAACTAACAAACACGTAAAATGTTATGCTTCAGATTTTAATGTTATGTGGCTTATGCCATTTAAAATTGACTATGAGTAGAATAGAGTTTTTGGTCAACGAGGGTACCCTATAAGCAGTCTATGGTTGGTTTTAGGTGATTTTTAGATAAGTGACCTAATATACCTATCAGTATGTGTGGTATAACTCTGATATGATGACTGGCCAGAACACCAGTTGGATCCACCACCAATCCGATTGTTAATCGTTGACGGAAATTTCCAGGAAGGAAGATGTTTAAGAAGTGTATAAATTGTTCAAGTGATTTGGACAGGGGTGTGTGTGCACAAAGTGTGAACTATGATTAATTCCTGCCAATCATCAATTGGTCATGAACTCCAGTATATAGATTACAAATAAATTTAGGTGATCTAAATGAAACATACAAAGGATGAGAAGCAAATATTTTTAAGCCCAAATTGAAAGTGAAATTGGATGTAGCAAATAGATAATAGGTGAAGAGGATGATCTTTCACTAAATGCAAGTGTAAAATAAAGTGAGAAGAATTATTTTTAAACACCAAATCACAAATTTCCTTTTAGACAAGTAGAAGAAGAGAATATTGACCAGAGAGAAATTTAATGTGAATTTTTTTGAAAAATAAAGAAACATACAATTACTATATGAAGAAACGCAAAGAACCCACAAGAAGGGGTCCCACCGAACATGCCAAAATGTTTCACCTCAAAGTAATGTGATAAAATAGATAAGGGTAATGGGTGTAGGAGGAATACATGTGAATATTCAGGAGAAGGTTGTGCATGTTGTAGACATTGATCAAACTAAATGTGAGAGCTTCCTTTTGGCCATGAAGAACTACCTGTAAAGCACAACAAAACCACAAAAGAGAGTTAAACAGTATATGCAATGTACTACCTAGCAAATGCTAGTTCCGAGAAGTGTGATACTTCCTAGACGGTTGTCAATCCACTATTTTATCAAATTGATGAAAATAAATGCGAGAAGTAAAGGTCTTATTGCTAACACTTTGATTTAGTTGTTTCAAAACATTATCAATACACTAGATTAAATGAAATACTTAAATACAAACTAATCTAGTATTGGGCAAGGTGTGGTTCTAGCTGGGGAAGGTCATTGAGGTATTAGGCAAGTTCTGGGCAAGGTTTTGAGTTATTCTGGGTTGTTTGGTGAAAGTTATGAGCTCATTGTTATGGGAAAAATTACCAATCACAGAGACTAGTATCGATTAGGTGGCCAATGTTGGTATTGGAAAATGGCCGACACCGGTTGGGTGACTAGTGCTAGTAGGGGAAATATGGTCAAAATATCAAAAATGGATGTTTTGGGTCTCTCTATGATTTCACAGAAAGTTGAGGGGGTTTGGGAGGGATGGTATGTTTTTTGTTAAGGCTCAGCAAGGGTGGTAGAGGTGCTATGATAGGTGAAATGGGTCAGGTTGATGGAATAGGTGGTAAACAGGTAAAAGGTGGTGTTTGGGATAGAGAGGGATCAGATGAAAGAAGTAAATGAAAGATTTAAGATCAAAACAAGAACTTCACAAATAAGAGTGAATTAATTATCTCATAAACTATAGATATGAATATGGTTATTAGTTGATGAGCGTTCATGGGTGATGTGGGAATATATCTAATGTCGCAACAACGAAGCTTGTGTGCTCTGCTGTGATGATCTGAAGCTGTGGATGAGGTGATTAGATGTTGGTGAAGACTTGATGGGCTCTGGTTTGTCATCGAGGTAGCTTGAGTGCTTGAGATTCTGAATACCAAAGCTTGTGTGAATGAATCAATTAGAGAACCCTTGCAAAGAGTTATAAACTCTTATTTAAGGGTAATCGATGGTAGTTAGGGAACCGACGACGTTCGAGGGAAAACCAGCATCAGTTAGGGATAAATGGTCAAATTGGCTAAAAATGGCTTGATTACTCCCAGATTTGGCATGAGTCAAGTTTCAGTCCTGGGTCAGAAGTGGGAGCTAATGCTAAATATAGCAGGAGAGAAGTTGGAGAGATAATAGGTCATAATGGTTAAGGTTAGAATGAGTCCTAGTTGGTTAGGAAGTGTGGGGACTTGATCCTAGCCATTAATGAGGTTAGAATAGTTCCAGGGTGAGGTAGCTAGGTGAGGTGGATAAGTGAGGTGGCTAGGTGAGTTAGATAATTAACTTAATTGTGATAATTAAATTAATTAAAACATGTGCAAGTGGGCATGGTGGGGGAATAATATTAAATTAATTAATTGAAAGTGGTTTAGAGGATTACGACCCAATTTTGGGTGTCTACACCTCTAAATGAGCCAAGTATCATCCATCCTCAAATTATTTTTAATCTCTCCAATCACAGTGACTTACCTATGTAATCCCACCTTGTTCTCAACTCTTTACTTCCCAAGGACCATGAAACACCACTAAACCTCTGAGAAATGACCTACAACTGATCATACATGTCATATACACTATCATTATGCTCCTTTCATGCTTAACCATGAATACATTGCTCCAAAAATAGTGCCTTCATACCAAACGACAAGATCTAGGTTTTGGAATAGGCCTAGAATGACTTCTACAATCCATGACAACTCATGAGATTACCATAATGATTCGTTACAAAATCATTAACACCTATAACACACCTATAGGACCTTTCCTGACCTCATGAAACCCTTCATCCAACTTAAGAGGACTCATATTATGACCATACACACTAGACCATGCTCTAGGACCTCATAGAACATCACCAAATCATGACATCACCAATCAACCTTCATGTTAGACAATAAAAGACATCTTATGGATACTCATATGACCTCAACACATCCTTTGACATCAATGAAAACACATAGACACAATGGCCAACACCTATCACAATGCATATCTCATAACAATGTTTCTAAACACTTATTTGATGCCCTAGAATGTTTCCATTATCTCACAGAAGAAGGATATTACGATCACAGTGCTCCAAGTCATCAAGTTCTTCATCAAAAAAAGCTTCATCTTCATCATATTGATCAACCCAATTTGATCAACCTTTATCTCTCTTCCTCCTCTTTCTTCTCTCTCCATATTCTAATTCTTCATTCATAATGTACTTTTTGTTATTTCATATTATTCACTTAAGTGACCTTCAACATTAACATTATAACAGTCCTTTTTCACTAAAAAGGGAAAGACTCGCTTTTGTCTCCTAGGAATATGAAAGGTTGCAAGTGATGAAGATAATTGAAAAGTTGTGTGGGAGGGAGATGAAAAGACATGTTGTAATGCTATAAATTGGGATGGATTCATAATTTCAAAGGGTTGGAAATTGTTGATTGTTGTATGTTGTTGAGATTTGTATCACTGCTATATCAAGAAATGAAATATGCATTTCCTCTATTTTCTTTTCTTATGTTCCTCTACTCTCTCTACTTCCCAACTTTGCAAGCAAGGTGATCTCGTATAACCAAGAAAGAAATTTGTGTCCTTAATTGATGAATCTACAGAACTTTGTGTCTCTAGTTTGTTAGTATTTCTAATTGCTTATATATTTTATGTTCTTATAATTGAATTAGGACCTACTTTGGTTGATGTATGTGATTTCTATAATCCTACTCACAATATTAACCCTCTCTCTCCTTATTTCTCCTACTCCTCTTTACCTCTCACAACAAATTCCTCGTTTGTACATTGTACAAGCACTTTGCCACATGTTTAGTGGAGTATTCCTATGTGATCCTTGGCCTAATGACCACCCCACAAATTTTAGCTAGTTTACATTTAATAATGGGAGCCTTGACATACTCAAAAAGGAGGGGATTTACCCCGTGACCATTTTTGAAAACCAATAATTTACACTACAACAAATTATTCCACTGATTTAATAAAAATAGAATTAAATATAATTACAGAGTAACTACTGTAATAAGTGACGTATAATTGCTAATATACAGTAAGATGCAAGTAATAAAGCATGTAAAGTGTGAAACCCTAAGCAAAAGGGGTGTATAAAATGAATTAGATGATTTCCAAATGAACAAGAAGTAATGTGGGCAGGTGTGACTAATGACCAGACTAAAAATAGGGTCGTCACTAATCACTGTAAAATTTGGAACTCACAAATAGAGCCAGACATGGGTGCCCACAATAGGGGAGGGGTGCCTAGGCACTAAAGACTACTTCTGGGCACCAGTGACTGTGTAAGAACTCAAAATCTACTTTATGTTGTGTCACAAGGGCTTCACAATTGTTCTTTGTTGATCACCTGATATCTTCTCCTTGATCGTTGATGGTACCTGTAACCTTCAATAAAGAGATTCACTTACACATACCCATAAACCATGTTAAACCTAAAAAGGAAAGTGGGGAGTCAGACTAACCCCAACGGTCAGTCGACAGAGTGAACTTACAACCGAGCATTGCACTATATCTCAGAATCCATGTATTTCTTGTGTGTGTGTGTAGAAACGATGCCCTATGATGTCCTTGTGCAAGTTACACAAATAATAGTGGGATGCAGCTAGAATGTAGCAATGTAATAATATATGTGGATGGAATAGAATATACTTCCCCTTCCTATGTAGTGTATGCAACCCTTATGCAAACCTTGTCCCTTGAATGGATGTAAGATGAATGCCTTTGGAATGCTTTAGTGCCTTTGGAATGCAAACTTAGGTGATGATAGTAATGCTCAGTGGTTGGTCCCTCATTTTGAACACATAAATATGTATTTATATGATTCACTTGTTTGCATTTTGTAATTATCAACTGAAATGCTAACCCATAGGTGAAAATGATGCCCAAAGGATAAAAGATACCCAAAATGAGCGAGTAAGGTAAGAAAGGGTTAGGGGTGCCCATAGGGGGAAAGGAGCACCTGGGCGCTGTTATCTTGGCTAGGAGTTGGTGTCTAAATCCATGAAAGATAAATAAGTAAAGTTTTGACTGGGCAGTAGTGTGTGTAAGACCAAAGATAAATCAAAAGATAAAAAAGAGAGGTCAAAGATAGTTGTCAATTACTAGTTTCCTTGCTTAGGAATCATGTAAATTCTAGTATGCTTTTAGGACCTAGAAATGTACCCAAGTGCATTATTTTGTGTCTACATTTGCCCCACTTTATGTTGTTGAGTAAATACTCGATAACATAAATTAGTTAGAATATGTGTACCTTATAAGCGTGTAAAGAGTGTGGCGAATAACATGTCGAGTGGACAAGAAAAGCATGGAGTGATTTCAAAGTGAAGCATGGAGATTAGGAAAGTGACCCTAAGGGTGAAGTGCATGTGTAAAAAAATGTGCTAACTAGAACCTATGTTTAATGCAGTAAGTTGCTCCTTGTTGTGTATTAAGGACAAACCTACAAAAGAAGAGTGAAAGAGTAGTTAAATTCATGTATATGCAAAATCTGAGTAAAAGTGTGTAAAAGTGTGTAAAAGTAGTAAAAGGAAAATGTGCACCTAATGTATAAGAGTGTAAATGATAGAAAAATGCCCTGAAATGATGTGGAGAATGATTTTTTTAGGTGATCTCATGCCAAGATTAAGTTTTTTCGCTGATCTCATGCCAAGAATGAGTTTTTTGGGTGATCTCACAGCCAATAGAGAGTTTTTTTTGGATGATCTTATGCCAAGAGTGAGTGTTAGGGAGAGAGGTCTAGTGTTAAACTCCTTCCATGAATCTACCCAATAAGCACCACTGTAGATGGTACATCTCAATTTAGTTCCATTTGTCCCGAATTAGTTTTGAATTTGTTATAATTAAAGGAGAGAGAATGCATTTTGTAATTGGAGGCCAATGCTTGCTACTGTAGAACTGTTTTGAAGACTTTTGTAAATTGTAATGATCTAAGAAATTAATTGTATCTTCCCTAAGGACATTAGCACCCAAGTGCTGCACATCTGATTTTAGGCAATACTGGGGTTTCTGCTTTTTGATTCTGACTGAAGTCTGATTCTAGGTCATTATGTGACTATATGCTTGTGTTGATTTTGTATTGTACTGATCTGTGTTGTAGCTCTAAGATTGATGTGGGGGTGATTTGTTCACTTAATGTATGCCCCCCTCATTTGGGTTGCATGCGACGATAGTTCGAGAATGCGGCCTAAAGGAGATGAACTAATGTTGATATGAAGTGGATACCAGCAAGGGGTAGGGGATGTGTATGGTAGAAACCAAGGCACGTGCAAACAAAGTAGGCTAGTAACATGCTTTAATAGAAAAAGCTAACATGCAATATAAGACAATGTAACAAACAAATAGTAAGACAAGACGGACTGCAAAAAATAGGTTTCATACATAGGACATCGCTTACAATGTCACAAGACAATTAGGGCTGAAGCAGCCAAAAGCATACAATGATCACACAAGACACAGGGCATAGCCCGCAAACAATATCATACAGTAGAAAACAATGGAAATCAAGTAAAATGTGACAGATATCCATGGTTGTATATATTCTTCAAGGAAAATTTTACACATGAAGCACCCATTAACATGTTAGAAAGATAAAGATTATGTCATAATCAAGTAGTGACAGATATCCATGGTTGTATATATTCTTCAAGGAAAATTTTACACATGAAGCACCCATTAACATGTTAGAAAGATTAAGATTATGTCATAACATGTATATATCAGTGAAAAAGAAAGTGCTAGTAAGAAATAGTAAATGATGAAATGATATAACATGTAATGTGTTAGAATAGTAAAGGTAGATGCCCCCAAGAGGCATTAGTGGGACTGGTAAAAGGTATTATGTTGAACATCATGCATCATGTAAGGAGTTGTAAGAGATCTGCATTCACCTCAAGATACCAAGTGAACATGCATGTGTATATAGAAAGGTAATGACATACTAAGAATCTGTCTAGCATGGAAAACAAAGTGTAGCATGTAAGTAGAATAAGCTTAGCAAGAGTAAATGCAACCAAGATATTCAAAATTAACGTATGAGTGTGATGGTGTGATATGCAAAGTGTGAAGATGGTAAGAGTAGCGTGCCACCCAATGAATGTGAATGATATGAGGTTCATTTATAAAATCCCCCTCAACAATCAAGAATGAACTAGAGAACAAGAGTTCGTCATCGGGAAATGGGTATGAGAATGTACGCTAGAAATATATATCATGAAGAAGCATAAAGTGTGAATATTGAATTAGGCAGGTTCATTTCAGAATTAGACCCTCAGCAGGCAAGTATGAAACATGGAACTAGAGTGCGTCATAGGGTAATGAATACGTTTATACATAATATCGTTTGAGATGCAACCCATTAAGTGGGTTCTTAAGTGGCTTACCAAGGAGAGTGGCAAGACAATAGACACCACCCCCAAATTTTTTAGTGATGACATAAGGACCGAGCCAATTAGGTTTGAATTTCCCTTTTAGATGAGCCTTGAATTTTGTGTTCTTTTGATTCTCTTTTAATACAAGATCACCAATATTGAATTCATGTGGGTGGATTTTTCTATTGTAATCTTGTGTAATGCATGCTTGATATACACGAATATGTTTAAAGGGCTTACATGTAACTCAAATCAAGAATTTCAAGTTCGTGCAGTTACTTTTCATGATATTAATTGTATTTGAGAATTCATTTAAGTGATACCCACAATTAGGGTATTTCCATCTCTAAGGGGATAACTGCTTCAATGCCATAAACTAACGAAAAGGGTGTAGCATTGGTGGGGTGTGCATGCTATGGTGGTAAGCCCAAAGAGCATATAGAATTTGATTATGCCAATCATCACCACTGAGTACCAACAATATTGCGTAGTATTTTGACAATGGTTTTATTAGTGGCCTCTACTTGGCCATTTCCTAGTGGATAATAAGGAGTGGAAAAGGTTTGCTTGATCTTGAATTTTACACAGAGCCTTTTAACGTCCTTATTCTTGAAAGGAGAGTCATTATTAGTGATGATGATAGAGGGAATGATGAAAGATGTGATAATGTGAGTGGTAATGACCAGTGGTGGTTTGTAATGGGGCAACTTCGACCCATATAATAAAATACTCTGTAGCAATAATAACAAACTTATGGGCATCAACCGATTCGGGATTAATATTTCCAATGAGATAAAACCCCCATAGGGAAAAGGGCCATGATGAGGCAGTGGGTTGAAGGTCATATGTAGGTGCATGATGGATATTGTTATGATTTTGAAATTTATCATAGTGTTTAACGCATTCTAAGAATTCTTGTTCCATTGTAGGCCAATAATAGCCTTGGCGTAGGAGCTTGTGAGACATAGATTTGGCAGAGAAGTGGCCACTGCATAGAATATCATGAACTTGAGATACAGTCATGGGGATGTTGTTTAATCCTTGACATTGCAGCAAATGACCATCAAATGATCTTTTAAATAATGAAGCGTCTAATAATTATATAGCGGGTCACCTCTCATCATAGATGACGAGCTTCATGCTGTTGAATATTGTCGAGAATGGTTTATCGATATAAAAAGGTATAGATTTGAGTGAACCATTCATGGAGATCATTACTGTGTGTGGTAACCCAAGATGCCAAAGTCGGATTATCAGTAAAGGGCTGTCGCAAGTGACAGATAATAAAGGTGGTTTTTTCATTAGTGTTGTCTTGAGGGATGAGTGATGTCGCACTAACCATAACATATGCATGACAATTGTATTTTTGAGGGATGGTAGTGAGAGAGGACTCGAATGTAGCCAATAATGATTTGACAAGGTTATTATATGGGAGAAGACGTTATTCTTTTGTTTGGTACGTTTCATTAACTTGATTAATAATGAGATGAGAATCGCCATGAATTCAAATATTTTGAATAAGAAGTTTGTGAGCAACAGTGGGGTAGATAATGAGGGCTTGATACTCAATGATGTTGTCAATACATAAGAACCCTAAGTGATACTCAAAGGGGAGATTATTGCCATGTGGGGTAATAAACACAATCCTAGCCCTGACGCTTGAGAGGCAATGAGACCTATCAAAATACATAGTCCACATGTCAATGTCAATGGTGTAAGTAGTAAATTAATCTCGAAAACTATCATAGACAGGTGATGCATTAGAAAGAGGGGTTTCAGCGAGTTGATCGGCGATAATTTGGCCTTTGATGGATTTATGTGGGATGAATTTGAAATCAAACTCTGTGAGCAACATGACCCATCTTGTAAGGCATCCTGAGAGATGAGTGTGAGATAAAAGGTATCATAGAGGATCTGCTTTGGTAATTATGTGAACCTCATTATTAAGAAGGTAGTGTCGCAACTTGTCTGCAACAAAGATAATGCCAAGACATAATTTTTCAATGTATCTGTAATTGCATCCGTAGGAAAGCAAAGTGCGACTAATATAATAGACAACCCTTTCACATTGATATTCCTCATGTTGAGCTAGAAGGGCCCTTAATGCATATAATGTATCCAAAATGTACAGTAAGGAGGGTCAATCAGCCATGGGAGGCACTAGAACAGGAGGATTTAATATATATGCTTTAATAGCTTTAAATGCACTTTGGAAAGGGTCGTCCCAAACGAACTTAGTGTCCTTCTTTATTATAAACTTGAAAGGCTGAGTTTTTTTAGCAAGTTGTGTAATGAAATGACGGATAGCCTGGATTTTACCCAGTAGTAAGCATAATTGATGTAAATTGTGAGGCAAAGGCATGTCAACAATTGCACGGATCTTATTGGGATCAATTTCAATTCCACATTGGGAGTTGATGTTGCTAAGAAGCTTGCCATTTATGACACCAAAAACACACTTCTTTGGATTTAGACATACTTTGGGTTGATGCCTAATCACAGCACCCCTAAATGTCTGCAACTCGATGGGTTGAGACTCTCAGTGGGATTGCATAACATGGAGTGTTTCCCAAAGTGTGGGACTTTACAATCAGGAAAGCTCTCTACATGAAGGCCAGTTCCTATTCCTCTGTTTAGATGCACACATTCAAATTGTAGAGGATCTACTCTAAAACCTACTCTAACTTGCTAAGGAGACAGGGTTGAGAAGATGCAAGAAAATAAACCTAAACTAACAGAGGTGATGCACCAAAGGAATGTTGGACGCCTACTTTTCCATTAAACACAAACCATTAAAATGTAATACAACTAGCATGCACATATAACCAATACTGTAATGAGAGATCAGATGAAGGTAATGAACACAAGAGAGGGTTGAAATCATCCACAGACATGTACTATTGCTCCACGAATTTGATACAGTCCATTACAATGGCTAGGAGGCACAAACTCACATTACAGTTTGAAATGGGAGATTTGAACTCCACAAATTAACTTGTAGATCAGAGAAGAAGGGAGGATGCAAAGCCAGATTGTCCGACTACATGAGAAGAATTCAAACTAGGTCTAATACTCGAGAAGAGGGACTATTTTTCTACTTGTAATTATCACCAGGTAGAGGAAGGAGAGGAAGAAGACCACAAAGATCACCGTCTCCACCTAACATGACTTTGTCTACACCTCCACCTGGTAGAGCTTTTCTCCAATCGACTAGGTTTCTCTGACCAATCAGGATGGCACAACCCAATCTATATGTCAACTTCACGGGCAATAGTCCACTTGCCCTAAATGCTCAAAATCAGGTCCCGGTTGCAACACTAAATAATATTCCCTATTTCACAGGATAAAATCATATGACTCCTATTGACCACATCCAGGACATCACCAATGTTTGTGCGATTCACGAAATTAATGAAATGGATATTGCGGTCAAGTTGTTAGCTTTGTCTTTTAAAGGTAAAGCTTTGCAATGGTTTAGGATCCTAACAGCGGGGTATATCTAGAATTGGGACCTTTTGTGCACAACCCTCCACAATCAATTTGGGGAAAAGGGAGATAATTTGTCTTTATTGGAACAATTGACAACAATCAAGAGGGCTCCTAATGAACAAATGATAGATTTCTATTTCTATTTCCAAAGAACATGGGATAGGATTCTGGTAGTTGTTAGACCAACTGTCGAAGGAGCATTCCTCTATTTCTTGAAGGCTATAAATTCATATATAACCATGATGATCTAATCAATTGGAGGTATAACCTTACCCGCAACCTATTGCATCGCTATTAGAGCTGAAAACTACTTGATTCAAGTTGGTAAGCTAGCACCAAGGCCACCAATGCCTCTCTATCCAGACATGGGAGCTACTACAACTAGTCAAACACCAGAGTTGAATTCCATTCCAGCCCCTAGGAATCAAAGCAATAGTGAGGCTTCTACTTCTTCAAGCACTTCAAAAGAGCTGTAAAAGGTTATGAAACAACTGCAGAACCTAGGAAATGAGCTAGTGACTATCAAGAGACAACAAGCTCAGATTTCTAGACCATATCAACCTCCATCAGTATCAAGCTAGGCCCCTATACCAGTAAAATAAACCATCGGCTCAGGTTGCAAATCCAAATCCAAATCAAGGACAACCTCAAGCTATCAGGCCATTATGAACATATGATCCAAACACAACTTCCACATCAAGAGTCTTGGTTCCAACACAAAATAACATGGCACAAGCGTATGACTAGTTGTACCCCTACAATCTTCCTCACAATCAATCAATGTGTTTCAATGTCACACTAAACTAGGCCTTAATGGTGCAGACCATTGGTGTGTCCCAAGAACCAAGTCAAGAAGGAAATCAACAACAAGAAACTCAGCAAGAGGTACCTCTAATGGAAACTACATTGGTTAATTGGAAAATAGAAGACTTCTATGGAGTTAATCAACCTCCTTTTTAGGGTGTAGCTGCCAATATACGCTTAAAGAAGAGGAACATTGAGGAAGGATAGTCATCTAATCTAGTTGTTTCTCATCCCACTCCTATACAACAAGGAGTTAGTAGACCAAGTGCAACCCCAAATGAGCAAAATCAGCCTAAGGTGCCCACTACAGCAGCACATGTGCCTGTTCAAGCTCCAGAAAAGGTCATGCCAAGTAAAGGGAAACAAAAGGATAATTCATCCCCTTTCAAAATCATCGATCAAATGAAGAAAACACATGTGAAAATTTCCATGTGGGAGTCACTAGCGATCCCAGGACAACGAGATTTGTTGCAAGCTGCAATGGCCAATTTGTCTATCTCGAATAAATCAGACCAAAGCCAGGAGAAAGTTCTCTCTAATGCATTGCAATAGGCTAGGATTCAACCAAGTAAAAATTTGAAGCCTCCACCATTCTATGTGTCATTGATTGTCAGGAACCACTTAGTGCACAACTGCATGATCAATTCGGTTGCAAGTAGTTCAGTGATGCCCAAGAAAATAGCAAATCAATTGGGTCTAAAGTATGAACCAGTGCTGAGAGGAGTAGTGTAACTAGATGGAACAACAATAGGAACGGTTGGGGTCATCAAGGGGTTAAGCTTAACACTGCATACCTACCCAAATGTCATAGTTCTGTAGGATGTATTTGTTATCGACTTACCACCACTCTTTCTACTATGCCTATCAAGAGACTTCACTACCAAAATTGGTGGATATTTATCTACGGATTGGTCACACATGATTTTCAAGACAAGGTATGGAGCCAAAGCAATAATTAGGTCAGAAATAATTTCTAATTTCCACATCAAACCTCAAGTTCTGAGCCCAATCAATGCAAATTGCTCAACCTTTGATCAAGAAGAGTGTTCAAATGATTTAGAAACATGTACTAAGGTTGAGGGTGTTCTAGATTTGACTCTAGATGAATGGTCAAACAAAAGGCATGTGTTTGATCCATACAAGGAAATAGAAGAATCTGAACTGGGTGTATATTGTGTGCACGAAGAAAATTCACCCATTCCTAATATCACCAAGCCAAAAAATAAGGATGACAATGAATTTTGGAAAATGTTTTTCAACGGTTCGAGAAGCAAACAAGGTGCTGGAGGTGGTGAAATGTTGGTTTCACCACATAACATAAAGTATTATTCAAATTTCAGATTTAGTTTACATGTTTGAATAACACAGTTGAATATGAGGCCTTGATTCATGGACTTCATTGGGCCAAGAAAAGAGGCATAAAGAACTTGTAGGTATTCGGGGATAGCAAGCTAATCATAAACCAAGTAAGAGGACAACATGCTGCAAAGAATGACCTACTCAAGAGCTACAAAAATAGGGTATGGGACCTAATTGAGGAATTTGAAGCTTTCAACATTGTGTCCATACCCAGAAAGAAAAATGAAGCTGCAGATAGGCTTGCAACAACTTTTGATGTGGTTGACAGTATCAAAAGAGACAAAATGCAGCCACACATCCATGTGATTGTAAGGCCAACAGTGCTAGACAATAACACAAGCAAACAAATTTTTGAGAACGATCAACAGATCATCAACTTCTTATAAGAAGAGGCTGAATTCTCAGCTAGGAATCAAGACAAATTAGAGCAACAATATGGGGATCGAGTAGTGCAGTTGCGAACAAACAATCTTCTAAAAGGTTTAGTGACACTGGAGTCATTATTCAGTCCTAATGACCAATTTCATAAAGAGAAAGCCAACATATAGGTAAAAGGAGAGGATTCAAAGCCAATCTCAGTTAGAGAGGGAAAACATTTCAAATTGGCAAAGTAGCTACTGAGTAGGAAAGATATGAGTTCACACAACTTTTCCAGGAGTTTCTGTTATCCAAAATGAGCCCCTGCTTATTTTGGCTAACTTGCCTTCATTATTTCCTTCCTTGTGCTTCAACTTCAATTTTCACACACTTCAGGCACTCAAAATTTTCTAGGTATGATTTCATCAGATAGAGAATTTTCTTACTTTTCCAGAAAGGTAAAAAACTCCTCCTAACTCTTTGTATTTTGCAAGTTATGGCTCGGCAGAGTTTGGAGGGGAAATTTTCCCTAGGCAGGCCTGCAACCAATGAAATGATGCCACATGTCTCAGATTGGCGGATCAAAGGAAGAAATTACGACTTAGCACCTTTTGGCTAAAAAGTGCAAAAATCACAAAGTGGCCCGCGGGCCCGCAGAGGGGAAGGAAGCACGTCGGCGGAGGCAGGGAGAAATTTTGGCACTTAGCCCTTTTGTAGAAAAGGGGTGCAAGGACAAATTTTAGCCCACAGGCCCACCAAAGGAACAAAGTGAACTTGCGGGTCCGGGGAGAAATATTTCACACTTAGCTTTTGGGGTGAAAGGATCAAAGTCCAAAATCGGCCCGTAAGGAAGAAAATGGAGGAAAATGGTCACACCTCCACGCCAATAAGAAGCCAACACATGTCATGTGGGGCAATGGGGACACGGAGATGTTTTGGAAATTTTTCCAAAAGTGCAAAAAGTAAAATTTGGGCTCGTGGACCCATTTTTAAATCTGATTCACCACCATTTTCACCTAATTCGTGCCTCAAAATTTGTGCCTAAATTTATGCCTTGATTTTCCCTAAATCTTTAGATGGGCATATCTTTCGATCCAAAGATCATATTTGGGCAAAATCAGACTCGTTGGAAAGATCTCAATCTCCTCTATGCATTCGAGGCATAAAAAATCATTTTTTGTAGGTTTTGATGGAGAAAATGTTTAAAACATCTTTCACACCTTCAATGCGTATCAGATTACTTTGAACAGGTTGTTTTCTACTCGATCTGCCATGGTTACCTTCTTCCACATGCCAAGGATGGAGAATCAACTTGATTTGATGGAAGAAAAACCTAAAATGTCTTCTCACACCATAAATGTGAGATCAGATAGCTTCCAAGACCATGTTTTATTATATTTACTATTTTTGTTTCTTTAGAATGTAAGGTAGAAATAAAGCTCGATTTGACGAGTTTGCAGGGTGATTTGAAGGGATTAATGGTGAGTGGTTAAACCTAGAGATCTGATTTGCTTCCTCCTATGTTTTCTCTTTCTTTGTTTCAGTTATAAATGCAAAGGATTCGATCCTTTGTTTTGTTGGACGTTTTACTCTGCAAGCTCTTCTTTTCTCCTTAGCAAGTGGATTTGAAGGAGTTTTAGATCTTCCATGGAGATTGTGGCATGTTTTTGCCTCTTTGCCATTGTAATGCATTGTATTAAACTTGGGAATGGTAATGCATGTTTTGTGAATGATTCTCCAATCCTCTCATGCGTTTATCATTGTCTTATGATCTTTCATTATATTCTGGCAATTTGTGCATGCTTTGGTGTTACATCTTTATGATCTGTGTCTACTTGGCAAAGCAAGAAATTCAGCACTCCTTTGGTGTATCACCACTGTATTTTTGCTTAGTTTGTTTCCCATTTCCATGTTTTTCTCTCAACCTTGTCTCCTTGGTAGTTTTAGAGTAGGAATTTTTTAATTAGAACCTCTGCAAAAATTACATGCATACACCTAAACATAGGAGTAAGAACCAGCTTCAATATGAAGATTTTTCCCACTTTGCAAGGTCCCGCACCTTGGAGAAAACTCAATGTTGTGCAATCACACTAAATGACCCAATTTTGGACTGCAGATCTGAAGGGCATTTAGGAGGTGTTGTAGATTTACACTAACAGTTTCCAGACATCTTTGCTTGGAGCTACGAGGACCTGTGAGTATTCAATCCGAAGTTGGCACAACATACAATTGAACTAGACCCAGATGATAAGCCCATCAGGCAGAAGCAAAGACTAGTCAACCTTCACATTGAGCCTCTAATGAAGAAAGAGTTGAATAAGCTAATAGAGGCAAGTATTATATTTCTAATCAAGCACTCAAGCTGGGTTTCCAACTTGGTTATGGTCAGGAAGAAGAACGGGGAAATCAGGTTGTGCGTGGACTTCCGAGACTTGAATAGAGCATCTCTCAAAGACCATTACCCACTCCCTTCATTGGAACAAATCTTACAGGTAGTAGCCGGCTCAAAAATATTTTCCCTCCTCGATGGCTACTCGAGGTATAATCAGATAATGGTAAAAAACATGACCAATTGAAAATGGATTTCACCTCTAAGTGGGGCACCTATGCCTACAGGGAAATGCCATTTGGATTGTCAAATGCTCCCAAAAATTGTATATTCCTGGCTCATGAAGGCAAGCTCCTAGGCCATATTGTCTCGAAGGAAGGATTGACGATTGACTCAGAAAGAGTTGAAGCAATTCGAGCATTGCCCTTGCTAAGTCATAAGAAGGCTCTTCAAAGCTTCTTAGGAAGGATCAATTTTGTCTACAAGTTTGTACCAAACTTTACCGCTTTTGTCAAACCAATAAAATTGATGTTGAAGAAGAGTGTGGCATTTAAGTGGACGACTGAGGGTAAGGCAAGTTTTGAGGATATCAAAGAGGCCATATTACAAGCCCCAACTCTCGTCAATCCAAACTTCTCTAAGGACTTCATGCTCTATGCCTTTGGTGGTGGGGACACAATCTATGCAATCTTAGTGCAACAAAACGAAGAGGGATCTAAACAACCTGTAGACACCCATAATTACACCCGAGTAATTTAAATACTTAAATTACACTAATTATCTCATTTCTCTCAAGTTGACGACATATCGTCAAAAGCGCTCATTTTCTCTCTTATTGTCGTTAATTAATTACAATACACTAATTAGTTAAGTCACCTATCCAATGAACAACCTAATTAACGACCTTTCATTAATTAGCTTTCCCTTCCATTTAACCAATAAATCAATATTTAATTGATTTAATCCCCTTTTAATAGCCTAAATTGTACTAATATTCCTCTAATTAGCTTCTATAAGCTTACATCTACCTATTAGTTAATCACCTTTGATTAATTAAAACACTCCCAACTCCCATGACTTGCTAAGCATAAATTAAACCCTTCTAAAGTAAGGTTATCTTTTATAAAGCAACCTTATCCATTCCTAATCTTGTTTTACATTTATCCCACATGCAAAGAGATGAAGTGTTTCCTTTATCCATTGGGCTATATAAGGAGCCCTCCTTCTACCTTTATACCTACACCTAAACTTCTTGAGAAGACAAATGCAAAGCATATAGCAAAATAGACTAAAAGCTTTCCTTTGTTTTCTTGAGAGTTCATCATCTTGGAGAGTTAAGCCTTTTCCTAAGTGCTTAGGTCATATGGGAGGTGTTAAAAGGGTCTTATAGCCCAACTTTGACAAGCCCTCATTTTTAGGTTCTTGGAATACCAAAGACAACCATTTTTTATTTCCATGGAGCCTACATAGGTCCATTCATTTATTTTTTGTTAGAGAATAGAGGATTTAGACACTTAACATTGTTAGTTTCAAAGTTTTGAATATGATGAATGTTAGTGTCTAGCCTTGTTTAATTCTTATCTTAATGGTGTTGATCTGGAAAACTCGTTCTCGCCATGGGTGAACATCGAGACTTGCCAGCCACCAACAACTCCAAATGATAGAGGGCTTAGGACCTCAGATGCAGATATGGATTCTGGATACGGGCGCAGAGAAAATAAATCTGTAAAGAAAGAAAATAGATCTGCAAGATGGAAACAGATAAGATTAGATGATGATATACGAGGATTACCTGACAAAGAAGATCTAGGAAGTGTTAACTTCCTCGGTGGCTGTCAATCCCCGTGTTCATAATAAAATAATGAATATCAAATGATAAGATGACATGCCAAAAACTATAAAAAAAAATCTGCAATATGTTGAAGAACAATATAAATATGATACCGAACTAGTATCCTGACAGAACAACTGATTGTTCGCTAGGTAGGTGATATGAAACTGGTAGAGCTTCGCCTCTAAATATTCCACAATATGATGTAAAATTTCATAGACAAATGAATTTAAGCTTCAGAATTTCTAGAATTTTCTCCTCTCCCTTCAGAGGGGGGGAAAGAGTTCTATTTATAACTTGAATTGAGATTAAAATAAAGGATTACAAATAATTATAATTTGCAAAATAAATTTTGATTAAGAGGACATGATGAAGAGGTGATTTGATGGTGGGGTTTATGATGTGAGAAAAGGAAAATATGTGATGTGGAGTAGGGACATGGTTAGGTGTAATAGTGAAGTCATGTGTTCACTTTACACTATTGATTTTTGGATTTGTTGTCGGAGAGGGAGATTTTTGAATTATTGATTTTATGGGTGGGGTTCATATTTTAATAATTTGAAGAGATTGAATTTTTAGGTGGGAATTGATTTTTAGGTGAGAAGTGATTTTGACTTAAGTGGGGAGCATGTGGGGTTATTGATTTATATATATACTTTTGAATTATTTAATTATTAAATAGAATGATATGACTTATTTAAATAAATTATTTAACATAATATAGTTTTGGCATGTGATAAGATATTAATATAGTTATAAGATTAATTAACTGAATGTGAATTATTGGTAGGAAACGAGACCTGAATAAGTCATGCTGAAGGAGATCAAAAACCTGGGATGATACCAGAATTTGGTGTCTACATTTGCCCTTTTTGTTGAGTGGTTTGCGATAGCAGGCCATGAGACAAAAACAAAAAGGATTAGATTAAAGATGTGTATGAGGATGGATGAAGACATGACCAAAGGCAGGATGCCTCAGGCAAAAAAAGGATCGCAATAAAAAGAAAGCATGGCGGTGACTCCAATATCATATCGGTAGAGGACAATTGTGGTCTCAATGGAGACAGACTGACAACGTTCTATAGACCAGTGAGTGGGTGAAGACCACCGCAATATGGATGTAAACCAAGATGACCAATGGGTCATAAGAAAATATTAGAAATATGTGCAACTAAATGCGAAAGATGTGTGCAATCCTTTGTCTATGAGGAATTATGTGAAAAATCACGTGTCTACAAGAGGGATGTGGATGAAAACAATGATGCCCCAGCACAGGACACAAGGTGAATTATATACACCGACAATTACAAGGATGAAAAAGGTGCACCATGATAGGGCACGAAGATGACATAATGGGAGATATGTGTAAATAAAATTCCTCATGGGGAAAAATCATAAATGTGCACATGATGAGAAGATAGGATAGAAAGCTAGGATAAAATGACCTAAAGGTGTGATAAATATGATGATAATCATGTTTCATGAGAAACATGCATAAGTGTGAGTAAATTATAATGTAAAAGCAGTCCTACTTGTCTGATAAGTAGGACAGGAAGTCAAGATACTTTTGCGACAAAACAAAAGCAAAGAAAATATGCATGGAAGAGTACAAGATCAGATAGGTGTTGGCCTTTATGGTATCCTCCAAGAAAAAAATGTCCTAGGAAGATGGGATGAAAGATGTGGATGATAGATGATAGAGATAAGAGAAAGTGGACATGGTTGAAGTAGAAGGGACATGGTGAAGGAGAGAGGTCAAGTAGAGAAGGACGATAAGAGAGGTGAGAAGATAGATGAAAGCACAAAAGAGAGAGAATAGTATTCAGTAAGAGGGTAGTGGAAAAGGATAAGGGGGAAATAAATAGGTAAGGTACGAGGGACTTGGAGAAAAATAAAATAGAGACAGTGAGTAGGAGGAGAAGAGAGGGAGGAAGTTTAAACAAGAAGAAGACGAGATGAGGAGGAAAAAGAGATTAGAAGGGAAGTTGAGTGTATAGAGATATATCGTAGTAAAGAAGCAGCAAGGATAATCAAGAGGAGAAATGGTGGCAGAAAGAAATGATGAAGGACAAAGAAGAAGACAAGAAAATGACAGAAGAAGGGATGAAAGGGAGATGGAGATAAAAATAGAGGGAGAGAAAGAATGGATCAAGAAAGAGATGACAGAACTGATAAAGAAAAGTTATGAAGAATATGAGAGAATGTCGATAGGAGAGATGAATATAAATAGTAAGATGGAAATATTAAGGAGACGAAGAAGATGAAGAAGTTAAAGAATATGGGGGAGGAGGTAGAATGGAAAAGAGAAATAAAGACACCCATACGAAGCTAAGAAGATAGGGGTGGTAGAGAAAGAAGCTCAGTAATGGGGGAAATGAAAACAAGAGGGAAAGAAGGGATGATAGAGCCAAAAAAAGAAAGAAAATGAATATGAAACCGAATGTATGGAAATACATGTGGATGATGAGATGGTTAAGAAGATAGGACAATGATGGTGAGTTAGGTTATCAATGGAGGAGTAAGAAAAAAGCATGAGGAGAAGAGCAGATGAAGATGATATGAAAAGATATGAAAGAAAACAAGAGGTAGAAAGAAGGAGAGGACAAAAAAGAAAATGATGCAAAGGTCAGTATGCGATGACAGAAAGTAGAGATATTGAAAAAGGCGAAAAGGAAGATGAAAAGGTAATACCAATGGAAGGATGTTAGGAGAAATCCCCCAATAATGATTAGAGGGCACAAAAATAAAAAGGGAGGAATAGAAAATGGAGGAGGTAAAAAAGAGTGAATCGATATTAGTAGAATGGGAAGGAACAAGTTGTAGGATAAGTCCACCGATAATTCTTAGCACAAGAATGGAAGGTGACATAATGTTAGATGAACTATGATAATGACGAGTAAATATGGTGATGGATATGGGGAAGTATTCTAGATAATGGACCAGAAAGAGTAAAGAAAGGAGGGTTAACGATATGTAAGAAGATAAAGGTGGGGAGAGAATGTAATGGATGAGGATGTGGATGAAGATGACAAGTAAAGATGAAGGAACAATTCATAGTAAGAGAGGGTATGAAGTAGTCAAGTTGGATTTTAAAATGAGGGATGATGGAGATGACATTTGAGAAAGTTGGAGATATTTTGTGTGAGGAAAAAGAGAAGGGAAGAGGATGTGTTTGTGGGGAATGAAGAAAAAATACAGATGATGGGAAGATGAAGGAAAGAGGAAAGGCAAGGAGACAGATCATTCTTAAGAGAGACTCTAAAGTAAGATTACCATGTTGTAGGAGTGAGTTAAGTAGGATCACCAAGCCAAAGAAGAAGAATGATGAAAAGACCAAGCAATGTATACCAAGAAAGAATAAGAAGTGAAATGAGGTAATAACAAGGAAACAAAAGAGTGTGACACATGAGTGGATGGAGGAATGTATGTAATGCAGGATAAAGATATTATAAGGGTAATTCTTAATTAGGATGCCTATGTTATGTACAAGTGATGATGTTTCTAGCATTAAAGGGAATAGAAAACAATGAAGGAGTTTCTACAACGACATGATCTTAAGAAAGAGATGCATTGTGATCAAGAGACCTGCGTGGAATGGATGATTAAGTAGGATCATCAAGCTGAAATAAGAATGAAAGGGAAAATGGAACAATAAAATAGATGGCAGTAAAAGGATATTAAGAGAAAAGCACAAAAATAAAGGCCCAAGTGGATGACGCGTGAAGTATCGAAAAAACAACGGAGAAGAACGAAGTGGGTGAGAAGAGTAGTGAGAGAATGAGATGAGGTGAATTTTTAGGAGAAAATTTTGTTGATAAAGGGGGACTAGGCGGAAGGAATGGTCAACAGACAAAATCATGAATGAGACCTTTTCCTGAATGACAGGTCTACTTCGGGTAGGGTTTATGTGTTGTGTGGGGAATTATGTGGATGTAACAAGCTGGGGGTGAAAGGTCTAAGATGGTGAAGAAGAGGATAATGAACAATAATGGGGGATGTGGATCTTCTCAGATAATGAATGCTACCTGAGAGTTATCCTCAAGTAGAATTCACAAAATGTAATGGAGGTCAAGTAGAATTCCCAAACCAAATAATGCACCTAAAAAGATTGTTTGAAGATAATAATGGATTTCATGGATTTATGGATGATGTTGATAAGGGACATCTTTAAAAGTAAACATATGGATGCAATTTTTATGACATGAAATTTTATTTCTAAGGAGATAATTGTGATAAAAGATGACTTTGATGAAATGAATGTTGCATAACCATAGCAAGGGTCAAGTAAGAAAGATATGTTTTTAACCCGATAAGAAGTAAACAAGAAAAGGTACCACTCAAAACATTACACATACATCTGATAGTAAGTATTAGTATATAACTAATGAGATTTGGCTATATCACATGACCAAGAAGAAGTTATGGATGAAATATTCTCATTATCCTAATGTCGACATGAGAAAGGAATTGGAGATGTATCTTGTACGTGGGAAGAAGGCTCTCCAAAGATGGTATTTCTTAAGTTTATGCCCCAACTCTGGGAATGAGAAGAATAGAAGAAAAGAAAGTTGATCAATATGGAAGAGAAGAGAACTTTCTGGGAATGCTTAATAAAAGGAAGGTTGATCAATGCGGAAAACCCTCCAAATTCCATAATAGAAGAGTAGCCATCCTTCTATGGTATGGTCTACTTTATACATAATATGGATGGAAAGAATAATATATATGATAGCCGTCCTTCGAGGGATCAGTATATTTCTCTTGATTTTGTTTTTTATTTTGATTTACATTTTTTGTTGTTTTTTTTGTATGCACAACTTTTTTTTGAGGGATCAATCTGTTTTAATAACCTTGATCTTACCTTTTCGCATATACATGATTTTGAGCTTCACATAAGGAGAGCTGGGGATAGCTAGGTAGACCACCTAGGAGGGGAGAATGAATTTACAAGAGACACCCCTAGACCCTCTACAGGAGTACAATAGGAAAATGAGATGGTGATGGATGTAATGACCATGGGGTTCTCACCAAATGAGAGAAATTATCCATATTGAATATGCTACAAGTAGAGCCATGGTACTCATATTCAAGGTCATGACTATTAGTGACGGTAGACCACATGATTCAAAATCATTATAGATGGAAGGGGGTATTGATGGAGGGATGATCTAAAGATAAGACTATACTCATAAGTGTGTGTACTAAAAATAGAATGGTTGTAAGTGCAATGCATTAAGAGGTTCAATCTCTGGTTTACCATCAGGAGAGGCTAAATGATAAGCCCCAGACCCATACTTATGTGTGATAATATATGGTCCGATCCAGTTAGGAGCAAATTTTCCCCGTTGACTTCTTTCTAAGGTAGTGACATTTTGATTTTCTTTCAGAACCAGGTCACCTATTTTATAATCACGCTCTATTGATGTCTTTATTATAAGCACGTTGGATATGATCTTGATAGACATGATGGTGCTCAAGAGTGAGAAGATGATGTTTGTCTAATAACTCAAGTTGCATTATCCGTTCATGACGATAATCTTCATCAGAAATGAAGTTGCGAAGAGACACATGTAAAGATGGAATTTGGACTTCAAGGGGAAGGATGGCCTCAGAGAAGTATACCAGAGAAAAAGGAGTAGCTCCTATGGAAGTGTGAATGCTAGTGTGATAGGCCCACAAAGTAAAGGGAAGTTGGAGATGTCAATTTCGTCCTACTCGATCAATAGTTTTAGCCAAGATATTTCTAAGAGTTTTATTAGTAGCCTCAGCTTGATCGTTAGCTTGAGGATAATACGGGGAAGAAAGGCTAAGTTGGATGTTGAATGCATCGCCAATATTTTTAAGGTCTTTGTTTTTAAATGATTTTCCATTGTCCATAATAAGTTTATGAGGAACACTAAAGCGGCAAATGATATGTTGATATATAAAATTAAGTTTTAGAGGTGAGTGGAATTGCATCCACCCATTTAGTGAAGTATTCAGTAGCAGTGATGATAGAATGATGTTGTTGTGATGAACAAGGATTTATTAGACCAATAAGGTCAAGGCCCCACTGTGAAAAGGGCCATAAATCTTGGGCAGGCTGTAAAGCCTAGCTAGGAATGCGGATAAGGTTAGAGTGTTGTTGACATCTTAGACATTTCTTGACATATTCATAACAATCATGATTTAGAGAAGGCCAATAATATCCAAGATGAAGAACACATTTGGCAGCAAATAATCCACTAAAATTTCCACCACAAATACCATCGTGAACTTCTTGGATAGTTGTAGAGGCTTCGTGGGATTAAAGGCATCGGAGAAGGATACCATCGAACCCACACTTGTAAAGAATGCCACCAAGGATTACATAACGAGTAGCACATTGGATAAAATATCTCTTAGCATTTTTGGAAAGATCAAGGGGAGTAATGGATTTGGATAAATAATCAAAAATTTGTGAATACCAGAGGTCTGAAAAATTAGATTCGACTAGATGAATCTGAGATATGTCATAGAATGGTTGTTTACGATGATGTATAATAACCGAAAGTTGGGATTCTTGCATTGTCCATGGGATAAGGGCCGCAAGGGATGCCATTATATCAGCAAAATGATTGGTCGAACACAGGATATATTGAATAGTGTAAGAATCAAAGGATTTAAGAAGATGATGAGAAATATCACGATATTGTTGTAAAATATCATTTTTACACTAATATTCACCAGTGACTTGTTTTATTATTAGTTCAGAATCACCAAAAAATGTCAAGGATACAAACACCTAGAAATATAACAGTTTCTAGTCCTAGTATAAGGGCTTCGTAATCTACCATATTGTTTGTACATTCAAAAATCTAATTTGAAAGATAAGGGGATTGGGGAATCCCCAGGGGGAATGAGAACAACTCCTACTCCTCCGCCTTGCTGGAATTTAGAACCATCGAAGAAAAGAATCATTTTAAGGAGATCATGACAAAATTGATTGATTGATTCATCTGGGAAATGATTATGAGTCTGTGTATTGGAAAGAGGGGCCTCGGCTAATTGATCCACAATAGCTTGACCCTTGATTCCCTTTTAAGGAATGAATTCCAGGTCGAGCTCGGCCATGAGAAGGAGCCATCGGGTGATGCAATCATTGTGATATGGCTTAGAATGCATCACTTTGAGGGGTTAAAAGTTAGTAACAATATAGGTTTTATGATTAAGAAGATAGTGTTGAAGTTTTGATGCAACGAAGAAAATAGCGCAACACAATTTTTTCGCTTCAAAGTATTGTGTCTCACAATCATGGAGAGTACGACTAATATAATAAACATCTTGTTCGTGTCCCTGATTATCATAGTGTGCTAACATAGCTTTGAAGGCATGATCAATTACAGAAACATATAAATAAAAGGGCTCTTCTTCGCGCGGAGGTGTGAGTACTAGTGGAGATAACAAATATCACTTAATATCTTCAAAAGCCTTTTGGCAGTTTTGATCCCAATTAAAGGTTATGTCTTTCGAATAAGGTGATGAAAGGGCTGACAGCGATCAGAAAGTTGCGATATGAAGCGATGAACAGATTGAAGTTGACCTTGAAGACTGGAAAGTTGTTTGAGATTGGAAGGAGGAGGCATTTCAAGAATTGCTTTGATTTTTTCGGGGTCAACTTCAATGCCTCTGATAGAGATGATGAAGCCCAGGAGTTTTCCAGTAAGAACTCCAAAAACACACTTCATTAGATTGAGACGAAGGGAGAAACGAATGAGACGCTCAAAAAGTATCTCAAGAACTGAAAGATGGTCACATCTATGTTTAGATTTTGCTAAGAGGTCATCAACATAGTCCTCTACGGTTTGATGTAAGAGGTCATGAAAGATGTATGTCATGGCTCGTTGATATGTAGTCCCAACATTTTTTAAACCAAAGGGCATGACATGATAACAAAAGGTACCCCATGGGGTTATAAAAGATGTCTTGTGTTGATCTTCAGGTGCAATTAGAATCTGATTATAACCAGAAAAACCGTCCATTAAAGAGAACATCTCATGCCCTATTGTAATATCTACAAGTTGGTCAATACTTGGAAGAGGGAAATCATCTTTAGGACATACGAGGTTAAGATCTCGAAAATCAGTACATATACGAAGCTTTCCAGACGCTTTCACGATGGGTACAATGTTAGAAACCCATTGGGGATAATCAATGGGGATAATGAAGTTGGCGGATAGGAGAGGTTGTAATTCTTCTTTCACAAGAAGAGCAACGCACAGATGCATTCGACGAAGCTTCTATCTGACCGGTTTGGCATTAGGGATACAAAGATGTTGTGAATAATGATGGAGGGATCGAGACCTGGCATGTCCGAATATGACCATGCAAATGCTTGGCTATGCTTGGTCAAAAATGAAGTGAAGGCTTCGAGCTCTTGAGGTGTCAAAGACTGACCTATTTTGAGGATGTGGTGCTCCTGAGGCACTCCAATAGTAATGTCGATAGTGGATTCATTCAAGAGATTGGGATTTTCTGGCGGATGGATTTTCTGATCTTGAGAACCTTCGGCTCCCATGTAAGAGAGAATGGAAGTGTCATCATTGCATTGAAGAATGTCAATGATAGGGGAATATTCCTCTACCATTTTTGGATATTTAAGGGGAAAAGACTGGGTTTCATTTTTGGCTTGTTAAGTCACTGGTCCGAGAAAGATGGTTAAAATAAATAAAAAAATTAGGAGGAATAGGAACCGTATCACCTTGATCTGGATCTGTGAGATAATTGGATGGAGAAAAATCATTATCTAAGCTGGAAGGATAGTTGGAAGGAGATGAAATATTATTTGAATCTGTAGGATAGTTAGAAGGAGAAGAAATATGTTCTGAGTCGGTAGTATATTTGGATGGAGAAGAAATGGATGAATCGATATGAATGGGAGAAGACACATATGTTCCAGGAGGGTATATGGTGGGATCGTCATATCCCAAACCAAAATTTTGACATGATTCATGGGCTCGAGAAAAGATATTACCGTGAGGGCCCTGTTCATAGCGTCCTAAACCAAACCCCTTCCATGCACAACGATAGATGTATGTGTGAGCGAAATATGGTTTACTAAGAAATCCGAAATCACCTGTATATCATTTGGCATGAAAATGATTTTCAGTGTGAGAAGAAGGTTGATCAAGGCCGCCATATACTAAATTGGTTTTGAGGGAAGAAGGGCCAAATGAGACAATTTCCCCAACATTCGATTGATACATAGGGGCTTTATCCAGGTGACCAAGGTGATTGGGAGAAAGAAGGGTATTGAGAGTAAGGAGTTGATATTCCCCTAAAGCAAGATTTTGCGTTATAGGATCAGAAGAATTTGTCTGAGCCAGTGTAGATGGAGGTATAGAAGAACTGGTGGATGCATCAGGAGAAAAATTGGTTTTAGGAACAAGGACATCTTTAGGTCTATAGATCATGCGACATGTCTTGGAAGGGGGGATCTTAGCTGGAAGAGCATAAGTATTCCCTTCATGTTCATATTTGATACAGCGTGAAGAGTAGATGGAACGCAATGCATAGTGCGGATCCAAGGACGTCCCCAATAAAAGATTATATTGGAATTCTCCTTCAATGATGTAGAAAAGTTCGTGGAGGAGTTTATGGCCGACATGGATAGGAAGAACAACCATTCCTAATGGGGGAGTGACATCATCGTTAAAGCCGCACAAAACGGTAGGAGATTTGGCAACAATGGTATTGGGTAATTTAAGCTGATTGAAGGTATGAGAAGAAATGATATTAATACTGGCACCATTGTAAACCGTGGTTCGATGGACACAAGTGTCATTGATATAGACTGTGATAAATAATGGTAGATCGTGTTCTTCTTGTGGTATCCTAGGAATTTCTGAACTTTCAAATGATACGGTAGCAGATGTTGCAAAGGCATGAGCTAAATCTGTGAAAGACTGGGGCTCATCGGAGGATACTAGGATCTATTGCAAGACCTCTATGAGAGCTTGTTTATGATGTGGAGAACTTTGAATGAGCTCATAGAGTGACATTTTGACAGGGGCTTGGTGAAGTTGTTTACTAATGGTATGTTCGATGGAGGAAGGATTCAGGGCAGCCAGAACAGATACCTTGGCTTTAGAAGAAGATGAAGGCATTGTTGCGGGATGATTGGTAGGAGCAGCAATGACAACCTTTGGTTGTGATGGAGGTGCGGAGGCAAGGAGCTCCTTAGGGGGAGGGATAGTGACATAAGTCTTAGGGGTGGATGGTGAGGCAAAGTCAGAGTTATATGGCTTTGAATGGGTGGTTATCCTAATAGCGTTGATTACAAGAGGAGGACGATCCTGAGGATCATCTTATTTTGGTAATATGTTGGTGGCATTGGTGGTTATATCTCTATTTGGTAGTGGAGTACTTATAGGATTTCTGAATGCGAAGGGTGGTCGAGGTGGTTGAACCGACGCATGTTTGGATGTGGAAGTTGATGGAGGAGATGATAGAATTGGTTTTTTATCGTTAATATTTGTAGTGACAAAATGATGCACGATGGATTGGAGAGATTTGTAACATTCAATGTCATGTCCATGGGCAGGGTGAAATGCACAAACAATATTGGAATTAAACCAGGAAGGTCTTGGTGCATTTGGATCAAAAAATTTAATTGGTAGTAAAGTGATGGCTGAGGCTTGGAGTAGTTGGTGAAACATAGTGGTATAATAACCTGGTGTTATTAACGGAGAACTTTGGGAGGATGCATGGGAAGGTGGTGGTGTAATAATGGCTTTGGACATCATTTTGGATTTGGAAAAGGCAGATGAATGTGCTTGATGCAGGATAGCAATGGAAGACACAGACACCTTTGAATTTGTTTTAAGATATCGATTGGAAAAGGGTGGTTGCATTGTTCTAGTGTTAGTATGTGTTGTTGGTGAAGGGAAGGTTCCTAAAATGGAAGAGGAGGATGAGGGGTGTGGTCCTAAAATAGAAGGAGACGATCTGGTTTTTGAGGAGCTTCTATCAGGAATAGTGAGGTCTACTTTTGGACGAGGATGTGAATGAGAACGCTTGGGAAATGGGGGTCTAGATCTTGTATATGAATGTGGATTGTTAGAGGGAATGACCAAAATATCTACAGGAGGATCCGGAGATATTAAAGTGGATATTTGTGGGAACTACACTAATGTGTGAGTGTCTAATGGTATAGAAGAAATGGGACGATAATTTGAAATTAAGGAATGCTGGAATGTTTGCCAAAAATTATCGAGTAATGACATGGCCGTGGAAAAGGGAGATGAGATAGGTGATTGTAAAATAGTAGATGTTGGTAGAAGTGCAGAAAGAGGGATTGGAAGAGATGTTAAGGATGAGATAACAGGTAGAGGCGGGATAATTTCTGACAAGGTGATTGGGTTTAATGGAGTAGATGTAAGGGGCCATGACACAGAAGTGATATTTACATCTGAAGAGAGGGCGGTAGGTGTTGAGAGAGATGTGAGTATAGGAGAGTGTATTGACATGGGTATGGATGTAGCTAAGGCTGATGTGGAGATGAATGTTGATGGGTTTGGGGATGTAGATAATTTATCGAAGGGAACTGATGTAATGGTTGATGAAGAAGGTAAAATTGTGTGTGAAACTGGACTTTTATTGTCAGCATGGATAGTGTTTATGGTGTGGGTAGTAAGGGTTTGAGATACAAAAGTGGGAGCAGTTTGGTTTATGGATTTTGGTGTATGATTTGGAAATGGTTGTTTAAAAATATCTAAAGGTTGATTGGATGAGGGATTCAAGTTATCCAATTGATGTTCCCCTTGATTGATAAGCCTTTGGACAGAATCCTTGAACGTTCAACATTTTTCTATGCCATGTCCTCGGACTTGATGATACTTGCAATAGTGATCCTCTCAATACCACACAGGTCGTGGCCTAGATTCATTAACAGGTTAGATAGGTGGTAGTTTGATCAAGTGTGTTGTTATCAACTTGTCAAAGATGACACTGCATGATTATCCTAAGGGAGTATAATTGGGCATTGGCTATGTGAATCGTTGTTGAGTTACTGTAGATGTCAGGGTAGGAGATGATCTAACAACGATGGCATTGGTAGTTGTTTTTGATTTATCGTTTAATATGGACAGTCTGACAAATTCAGTTTTTGGCTTATTGGTTTTCAATTTTGAATGCCCCTATTCCAAGGCACGTGTCTCAAGCTTACGGGCCATAGTAAAAGCCTCTTCGAAAGTGTGAAATGATTGGATTTGCAAGGTGGAAGAGATATGTTTGGCGCAAGAGCATGCGAAGAGCTCGATGAGATTAGTTTGAGGTAGTGGAAAAGACAATTGATTTATCATATAATGCCATTGTGCGAAGAAATCTGTGATGGATTCATCTTCGAATTGGCGGATAGTGTACAGGTCATTGATGGTTATTTTACATGCGATATTAATGGAAAAATTTTCAAGAAATAATTGTGCGAGCTGGGAAAAAGAAAATATGGAGTACTGGGGAATATTATTGTACCACTATAAGGCGGGACCGGCCAAAGACACGGAGAAAGTATGTAGCATCAAGTCTTGGTCATGTGCAATAAGATAACATGTGTGCTTAAATGCTCTAAGATGTTGTTGGGGATCCTCTTTGCTATTAAACTTGGCGAACTTCGGCAATTCCCAGCGTGGAGGATATGGTTTCATGGGCACGGATGGATGGATGGGTTCATTACATATTTTCTCATAAGACAATATGAGCTTGGACCCCAACGTAGCAGCCTCTAGGTTGGCTAACCGACCTATCAAGATTTGCATGGGGTCATTGGGAAGTGTCTGTTGAGCAATGAAAGGTGGTGGCTGGATTTGAGTAGGTGTGGGGATCTGGGGAATTTAGTATGGGTGAGTGTAAGTTATGTGTGATAATTGAGGTGGTTACTGATAGAATGTGTGTTGGTGAGAAACAGGGGCATGGTGTGATTGTTGAGATTTTGGAGGTTGTGGAAGTAACTGTTGAGTGGGGATGTGAGTATATGCAGGTTGATAGCCTGGAAATGACATTGTGTTGCAAAGGTATGGCTGGAGGAAGTTGGGAAGTGAGGGAAAAAACTTGTGATGCAGTAGGAATTTATTATCCGGATAAGGGATTTGACACCTGAGATGGTTGAATGGAGGTATCAGTGACCATAGGAGCCATTGTAGTGATAGGGATGACAGTCACGATAGTCGTGTTGATGTGAGGAAGATTGGGTGGAATGGGCGTAACTACCTGGGTGGTCTGGTGTGCCGATGGGTTGGTGGAAGATGATGCAAAATCATGTAAGGCCATAGATTGAGGAATGTCAAAACCAACATTATAAGGATAGGCTTGCTGAAGCGGTAACCCATCCAAGGGGAGGTGTATGTATCTTCTTAAAAGATATTATTAGAGGGCCACAGGGTTGGCATCAAGAATCTTTCTGAATTCTGGGTCTCCAAGAGGGAAGAGTGAGGTACCAATAGGCTCTGATCTAACAGAGGGTGGAGTGGCTAGCCTAAATGGGATGGAATATTGGTCTAATGCCATAGTGTGGGTGAAAGGTATTGAATGAGGAATATTAGTAAGAGGATGGGTGCCTATGAGTGAGATAGGAAGAAACACGGATGATGAAGTTGTTGATGTAGTGATTGATTGGAATGAAGCACTATGTGTGGCGAGGTTGCGTTCCATCTTTTTAGCAATGGATTGAGTGATTACGGGCATAAAAAGGAAATCGTTGTTATATTAACAAACAAGTTAGACAAATAGTTTTTTTTTTTTAAATCAAGAATGTGTGTAAAATAAAACGGTTGAAAGAGGACCTAGAAAAAGGTAAACTATGTTTGGTTTCAGGTAATTCATGGCTGGGAAATGTCTAAAATGGTTCGGTTGGGTGATCAAATCCCAATTAATGGACCAGGTGCAATGAATGTTTCGATGTGTTGATTAATTTGTGAATTTTCAGGCAGTGTGTGATGATAAGTGTGATGCAAAAATTTAAACCCCTATTTACACTATGTGAGCAAGTAGTATGCACAGGGTTCGTTTTACTCCAAATTTGAAATATAAAGTTTGATGTTAACAATCAACCAGGTGTATGAAAGTACAATGCAAAAAGGAGCAAATAAGGAAAAATGAAGAATACCTGTATATCACTTTTTTCCTTTTTATCTGAAAGAAAACTGAGCCAAGTGTAAGCTTTAGGCGATCTGGAAAACACCTTTTGTCGTACTGAACTAAAATGTTTGAAAATGATAATCAATGATTGGGAACGTCTAAGGATTTCAAGACTAAAGATGAGATTAACAAGCGAAGATTGGTGATGTGGTCTGAGTTTAAGATCTTATTTCTGATAGCGCAATCATGTAAAGGTAAATACGATAATTAGTGGATGTGATCCAAAAGAGATAAAACAAATAAATAAATTAGAATAAACAAATTACCTTGGATTAGTCGGATATAAAATAAAGTAAACACTAAACAATGCAATGGCTATTATTAAGTAATAAAATAAATTAGACACTAAATGATAGACACGATAATGTGATGATTAAATCAAAAGTAATAAATGACGACAGACACTAAATAAATGACAAACCTATTGTAAACTTATAAAACTAAACGATAAATGAACAAGATGATAATGAAGCTCAGATGGTAAACAATGTTATGAAAGCCAATGTGAATATATGTTTAGTCATCAAATCTAAACAAATTTCACCAATAGACGCTTGTTAAGGATATAAAATATAATTGGACATTTAGATGTGAATAAATTATTAGGAGAGACTATGTGATTAAATTGCATTGAGACTGTGTATCTAAGATAAATGCAGCCTAAAGAATTGTAAATCAATTATTATAAGGATACTGAAGTTGTTCCTACTATGCAATATCACTTTTCAATGCATTCTTTATAAACATGTTCTAACAAATTGCAAGCCAATAACTATTAATATACAAATCATTATTCAGTGTGTAGAAACAAGATCTGATTAATTACTGCACTGTAAAGCTGACGTGGATTTGCAATAGGCGCGGATGGCAGACAGGAAAAGGGAGGTGTGGAGCGGAGGGAAGTTGTTATTGTTATTTTCTTTTTGTATTATTTTGTTATATATATATATATATATATATATATATATATATTGTTTTTTTTCTCTTATTTGTGTAAATCTTAAAAATGAACTTTATACTTATAAAACAAGAACAAAACAACAATATTTTCCTTTTTTTTTGTGTTTTTAGAAAATTCAATAAAATTGCACACCTATTATAAAAAAGTCAATAACCGATCCTTTCAAATGAAAAACCCACTTACCCCAACGACGACACAAATAACTACATGTACGAACCACAACGCACGGCTGGAAATAGTACCAATGATCCTGCAAGCGGGTGAATTTACAAACAAAAATTGTAGAACATATATCTAGATTGATGTGATGTCATATTTACAATAATATGAAATACAATAATTATTATACATACAACACCCATACAAAGTGAGCAAGCAAACAAAACGACCAGAGCTTGGATCTAGTCCCACCGGGTGTGCCAAATGTTGATCTGGAAAACTCATTCTCGCACGAGTGAACACTAAGATTGCCAACCACCAGCAACTCTAAATGATAGAGGGCTTAGGACCTTAGATGCAGATATGGATTTTGGATACGGGTGCAAAGAAAATAAATCTGTAAAGAAAGAAAATAGATCTGTAAGATGGAAATAGATAAGATTAGATGATGATATACGGGGAATGCCTGACAAAGCAGATCCAGGAAGTGTTAACTTCCTCGGTGGCTATTAATCCCCGTGTTCATAATAAAATAATGAATATCAAATGATAAGATGACATGCCAAAAACTATAAAAAAAATCTGCAATATGTTGAAGAACAATATAAATATGATACCGAACTAGTATCTTGACAGAACAACCGATTGTTCGTTAGGTAGGTGATATGAAACTGGTAGAGCTTTGCCTCCAAATATTCCACAATATGATGCAAAATTTCACAAGCAAATGAATTTAAGCTTCAGAATTTCCAAAATTTTCTCCTCTCCCTTCAGAGGGGGGGAAAGAGTTCTATTTATAACTTGAATTGAGATTAAAATAAAGGATTACAAATAATTATAATTTGTAAAATAAATTTTGATTAAGAGGACATGATGAAGAGGTGATTTGATGGTGGGGTTTATGATGTGAGAAAAGGAAAAGATGTGATGTGGAGTAGGGACACGGTTAGGTGTAATAGTGAAGTCATGTGTTCACTTTACACTATTGATTTTTGGATTTGTTGTCGGAGAGGGAGATTTTTGAATTATTGATTTTATGGGTGGGGTTCAAATTTTAATAATTTGAAGAGATTGAATTTTTAGGTGGGAATTGATTTTTAGGTGAGAAGTGATTTTGACTTAAGTGGGGAACATGTGGGGTCATTGATTTATATATATACTTTTGAATTATTAAATAGAATGATGTGACTTATTTAAAATAAATTATTTAACATAATATAATTTTGCATGTGATAAGATATTAATATAGTTACAAGATTAATTAACTGAATGTGAATTGTTGGTAGGAAACGAGACTTGAATAGGTGTGTTGAAGGAGATCAAAAACCCAGGATGATACCAGAATTTGGTTGTCTACAGATGGTGCTTAGTATTTTGTTTAATTTTTGCTAATTAAGGCTATTATGTGTTAGTATTTACTTGCATTAGCATTAGTTTAAAAACAAATCATGCACACATTTGGCACGCCCGGTGGGAGGGGCTAGTCCCTTGGCATTTTAGTTTAAATTTCATTGTTTTGGCTAACTTTTGATATGCACATGTAGTAATTAATGTCCATTTTCTTGGAATTTTTGCTAATTTTATATGTGTAAGTTCTTGTTCATAGCCATCATTTTAATGGGTTGTTGCCATTTTAAAATTAACTTGCTAAAATTTGAAGTATTATGAGCTTTCTTGTGTTTTTTGTCGTATTTTGGTTGTAGGGGTGGAGTAGGCACACTACTGGGAGCGCAGGTACATTTTGGTGGAGTAGGCACCTCTCGGGTGGCACAAGCACACTGTCAGAACCAGATTCTCTATTTATCGACCTTGGAGCAAACGCATTAATCCCAGCGCACATGCCCTAACCAGTGCACAGACACACTAACCTGGGCGCAGATGTTATTTTGTACTATACCTTCACTGCAATTCAAAACCTGTCAGATCGGCGCGTACACCCTAACCTAAGCACACACGTTATTTTGGTGGCACAGACACATTTCTGGTGGCGCAAGCGTTCTGTCGGAATCCGAGGTTGTTTTACAAAGTGGTGGCACACACACTTTTCCAGTAGCGCACACACTTTTCCGGTGGTGCACATGCTTTTCTGGTAGCGCAAGCATTCTATGCGAATTTAAGCCTATATTTATCGAAGGTAGCGTATACATTCTTCTAGTGGTGCACACACCTCTCAAGTGGCGCAAGTACACGGTAAGCCAAAAACACATAGAGTGGCACACATGTATTTTTGGTGGTGCACACGCCTCTCGGGTGGCGTAGGTGCACTATAAATATGAAAAACATAGTGGCATATTCACCCTAACCCACGCGAAGATGCCAAAATAGGGGCATAGGTGTCTCTTTGTTTTCTTGAAATTAATGTGTTGAGATGCTAACATTCTTGCAGGTTTTATCTAATCACATACTCATTTTTGCAGGATGTTTTTACATGCTTTTACTTGATTAAATAAACTTTGCATGTTTTCTTATAGGAATAAGATCGCATATGCTCTTCCCTCACGTCCCTTGGGGTGCTCTTGGGAATTAGAAATGATTCTTAGGTCCTTTTTGATGCTTTGAGGTTGTCAGGAATATTTGAATTGGAATTGGTTAACTTGGTGTGTTTTAAAGTGTTTGTCCATTTGATAACTTTTTGGATTTTGGAAACATCACGTATGCTCTTCTCTTGCATCCTTGGACGATCTGGAGAATCATAAATGATGTTTACTTTTTTGATGGAAAACTACTAAAAATCATCATACAGGACCAAAACACCACGCTTGTCAAAGAAAGGAGGAATCAAAACAAAGTCAAAAACTACTAATACAGTTGTTATTTAGGTTGCCAAAAGTTGTTTAAACAAACCACACCTAATTAAGCAAGATAAAAAGAACAACATACTCAAAACACTGTATTGCAGATTTCATAAAAGGGTACGTCCCTCTCCACTCAACTAGAACATAACCCCTTTGGCATAATGCCTTAAGCTACAACAATGGGGGGTGGTTCTAAGAACCCCAAAGTAGTCCACGCAAGAGGGAACCTTGTGGACAAAACGGGAAGTGCTCCGCACTACCTACTTGCCTAGTAATTCCTTTGTGAGATAGCGTTACAAGTTGTCCCTATCGCAACCCTTTTAAGTACACGATGGATGCATTTATTGCCCATTGTGCTTGAAGGGGGAAAAGCCGAGATACTCCCAAGATAGTCAGGACTATTTGGGTAAATTGCCCCACTTTTGGACAAATTTGTAACACCTAGGATGAGAGAACCACCTAGGAAAATATACTTTGGCCAGGAGCCCACTTTGACCATTCTAAAACAGTGTTGAGTTGTGAACCATCTTTTCATCGCGAAACATGTGACGCGTTACTTTAGCTTAGTTTTTCACTTGCCTTAAGGTGAGGTGAAACTCTGCTGAAGTGAAGCCAGCATTTTACATCCCCATTTTTTGGTCTACTTCCTTCACATTCTTTTGAAACTTTGTTGATCAAAAAAAGGGTGACTACCTTTGTGTTACCAATCGATTGTTTCTACCACTTTTTTATGCTAGTTTACACCCATCCATGTTTGCAGCTGGGTAAGTTAAACGTCTAAAGTGTGTGAAAGCGTATTCATATCATTGGTGGCCTTTGTGATCTTGATACCCATGTCAAGATCATCATTGTAGTCATCATTGTAGTGGTTCATCATCTTGAACTTCCTTAGAAGGGTTACCTTGTTTGTATCGTATCACCAAAATTTTGATATTTACGTCTTGTTTCTTGTAAACTCGATCTAAATATCTATCTATATTGTAAGGTTACATTGCACACATTTTAACTATTCCTAGCTATACTTTGAGCTTTTGGTTTGATTCTATTATTACCTCGATTTTGAAGAGTGCTATGTGTTACCACTTGTGCGTGTTATATCAATAGCATCTTGATATCAATACCTTACTTTCTTGCAAAGTTTGGTTAACATATCTTGGTGATATTGTTGTGTCACTCACAAATTGTAACTGTCATTTTTTGGGATATAGGTCTTAATCGAATTTGAGCTTGCTTCTAGTATATCTTGTTAGGGGGTCACATTAAGTTTTTGTATTTACTTACGTCTTGTTCATTCTCTTGAACTTGGAATAAGTGAGAACATCTTGTTAATTATCACGTGACGCTAAACTACTTTTTGAGACGTAGTCTAGGAAGTACTTCATTTGATAGGCTTAGATACCAAAACATTTGTGTCACTGGTGACTTACCACTCTATCACATTGGTATTCTCACATTGTTATTCATTCATATTCTTGACAATTTATCTTGCATTTCACTTAGACGTGGTCACAAAGTTTTGAACACATTTACAACTTACCTTAGTGAAACTATCACAACGTGTGGCTCCCAAAACACAATTAGGACTCAAGAAACAAACATACAAGGAACAACAAGCACAAGCTTGGGAAGCCTCTAACAGAAAAGGGTCAAACCCTTTCATTGGACATGATCTAGGGCCTCTGTTTTCTACAGAAAAAGAGATAGACGATATGGTCAATCATAGTGGTGATGAATTGGAATCCCCACATGCAGAAATTAACTTTGACCCTACTTTATTAGATGATTTTCTTTTCAGAAATAAGGATAGAGTGCTAGCACGGATCGTGGAATTAGGGGCCAAAATGCCCACTGAAAATGAAAAAATCCCACCTATGAATAACGCTAATGAGGAAGAACGACCCCTTATCAACATAGAGGATATTCCGACACATGGACATGCTTCTACCTCCAATGCAGGAAATAATAAGAAAGTAGGACATAGAATACCCTTTATCAAATGCCACATAAAAACACGATGGGACATGAGAATGGTGAAGAACCTCCACAATACGAGGAAGAGGAGGAACCCTTGGAAGAAGAAACCATAATTCAACAACAGATTAGTAACCTAAGCCAACAATTAGCTTGGCTAACCTCTCATGTACAAAAGGAAGCAAGCAAAAATGTTCAAAAGTCAAGGCCTAAGGTTAAGATTAGTGAACTCTATAGAGAAAATCAAGGAGAAGACGATATGGGGTATCACCGAGTATATATCCTTGCTTCTCCCACTAGAGAATAATTGCTCGCACAAGAGGTACAGTCTATGAAAGTAACACTCGCAAGCCTTCAAGAGAGCAATGTAGGGAGCATTAGAAAGTATCAATATGAAGAATTATGTCCCTATCCTTTTGACAAGACTATGACCCTTCAACCCTTTCCTAACAAATTTGACATGCCAAAATTCAACAAATATAAAGGGAAGGAAGATCCACAGGATCATGTCAAAGATTTCTATATGGCATATCAAGAGGTGTCCTATAGTGAAAATTATCTCATAAGACTTTTTCCCAAGAGTCTAAAAGGTCAAGCCTTGGAGTGGTTGACACGATTACCTCAGGGATCCATTTTCACTTAGCCAAAATTGGCAAAAAGATTTATGTGTCACTTCTTATACAATATAGAGAGTGATGTCACCATGGCAAATTTATGTGGTGCCAAACAATGCCCTAATGAGATTTTCACCAACTTCCTCCAACGATGGAGAGGGATAGCTAGCCACTTCCCTTGCACTTTCCCTGAAAAATAGTTGGTTAGTATTTTTGTACCCAACCTAAATCCAGACATAGCCTTCCACCTCCAAATTCATTGTGTTTGCACTTTTGAGGAGGTCACTGAAAAAGGGGTTTAGATAGAGAAAGCTCTCATTGCCAAAGGAACTCTCGAGTCTCAATCTAGAGATAATAAAAATGTTAAACCCACGAAGAAGCCGAAGGTTTTTAACAAAAACAAAAATGTGGTGGGAGACAGGATCACTGATTCCAAACGTGTACAAACGGTCCAAACCGGTCAACCTTTTAAACTAACCAAAGGACTAATTCAACCACCACCAAAACAAAGAACGTTCACCTCTCTTAATGAACCTTTGTCAGTTATACTAAAACAATTGGATGTGGCTTACATGATGACATATCTTATGATGCAACCATTTGATGACAATGCTCCAAAACCTTCATGGTACAAGGAGCATGAATATTGTGAAATGCATCATGTCAAAGGACATAAGATAGAAAAATGTCTGTGACTTTGTCATTATATCCAAGACCTCATCGATAATGGGGAAATAGAGGTGGACAACCCAAGGAAAACTCAGACACCCAACGAAAAAATGGGGATATATAAAGAGCCATTTCTCAATCATGATAAATTAGAAAAGTCAAAGTCGGATCGGGGAGAGTCATCCCAAGGTTATAAAGCAGTGAAGTACTTATACACCAAAAAAGACAACAATCATTATGATTCACTTATTGGATGTATTCGCTCTCCTACTGACCATGTCAACACCATCCGAATCAAGGAAAAGGATTATGCCACGGTAATAAGGCGTGCCCGCCTCGTGATTTTGGAACCTTCTCCATCGACCCCGCAAACTGGTAAATACAACCTCTTAGAGCAACTTGAGAAGACATCTGCTAAGATTGCGATCTTAGATCTTCTTAAGATATCTAATGTACACAAAGACATTCTTTACCAAACTCTTCAGGGGTCGGGAGTGCCATTAGAGGTAGATCCTACACATCTTCAAGATGCAGTAGCAAACATCATACCAAATGAACATATTGCCTTCAATCATAGGGAGATCCCCACTGAAAATCCAACGCATAATCTTTCTTTGTATATTGAGGTAGCGGTTACCTGCATGAAGATCAAACGGGTGCTTGTGGATAACGGATCAGGGTTTAACATCTGCACACTCAAGTTGGTTAAACAACTAGGACATACTGAGGTGGATCTTGAGTCAAATATTATCACTATCACCACTTACGACAACGTGGAAAGGGAGTCAGTGGGCACAATCATGTTGCCCATGGAGGTGGGTCCCACTTGCCATCAAACAAAGTTTCATGTCCTGGACTTGGAGCTTCCATATAACATGCTTCTAGGTCGCCCATGGATTCATGCCATGTAGGCCGTGCCATCGACGTTCCATCAGTGCATTAAATTGAAGCATAAGGGACACACCATTATAATACAAGAATATTCAAAGCCCTTTGCTCACTGCGGAGCTCTTAATATTTTTGCACATAAGGGCACATATGCATGTCCCTCCATTGATATAGCAGTTCCTCTCCAATTTGAGGCCATGGAATCTCAGATAGATTCGGATTCCCTCAGTTCTTACGCCCATGGTGCATCTACATCAACGTCTCCTTTTGATTCATGGGAGATGAAAATCCTTGAATATGGCTACAGAGAATATAATGTGCAGCAAGCCCTCTTGGTTTCAGACCTCTCGTTGTCACCCAAGACTAGAGGTTGACCCAACTATCACTTCAGAAGACCTAGAAATGAAACACACTATTGGGTCATTCTTACCTTGAAGCTTATGAGCTGAAAAAAAATTGTTAGACCCACCTATAACTTAGGTCCCAGAGGATATTCATCCAACCTATTATCAAACCCCTGAATATGAGAAATCTAGTAAATGATGTACTCCATGGGCTACAAGGGCTTAGGATGTGGAAGAAACGAACAAGGATAGAGAGAACCAGTGCTTCTTCCACATTTTAAAACAGAAAGATACGGCATTGGAATTCACCCTTATGGAGCACACCCTAATGATCAAGATGCTACTTGTTTTAAACGTGAGGATATCTCTAACTATCTAGACAGCGATACAGATTCCCATTGTAGCCAATATGAGGATCTTGCCTCCACAAACCTATTTATGAACAACACTGTCCTAACCATAACCCCTACGAAACCAACCCTTGACCTTGTTTACCCTTCCCTTATTGAATGGGACCAACAACATCACATGTCGCTAGATCTATTTGAGAATGTCAAAGCTATCGCAGAGTTCATGGGCATAAGGGATTCAATTCCCATTGGAGACCACAAAAAGGGCTTCAATATTGACTTGGATACCTACACTTACTTTTGCGAGGAGGCTGAGCTTTGTGGTCATCAAAACTTAAGAAAAAGCAAGGGCAAAAGTTCCAACGCAAAGCCTCGGCAAAAATCAAAGTCCAAGTCATATAGTGAAAACCTCTTTGAGGCACTAACCCGACAAGAAGGTGCAAAAATCAAAGGACAATAAAAGTGACCACGCCAAGGATGAAAATCTCATGGAGACATCTTTGGATGAAGATCTCAACCTTCCTCCCGATCCTACGTGTATGGAGGACTTGTCAAAATTATTAGTAGAGGAGACTATTGATGTGAATATTGGTACAAAGGAGGACCCGAAAATAGTAAAATTGGGAGCTTCACTCTCAGCTAGAGAACAAAAGACATTCACTATTCTGCTATGAGAGTTTATAGACGTGTTTGCATGGTCCTACAAAGACATGTCAGGCTTGGATCCAACTTTGGTCATGCACAACCTAGTTTTGCATGCAAATGTTAAACCTATTAAACAGAATCTTAGAAAGATGCACCTGAGGGTGGCCTTACTAGTTAAAGAAGAATTAGAAAGATTGCTTGTGGTAGGATTCATCTGGCCTATTGATTATTCTGAATGGATATCTAACATCGTCCATGTCCAGAAAAATCCTATCGGTATCAGAATTTTCATGGATTTTAGAGACATTAATAAGGCTTTCCCTAAGGATGATTTTCTGCTACCAAATATTGACATGATTGTGGATTCAACAGTAGGATACGAGATGCTATCTCTCATGGATGGCTTTTCAGGATATAACCAAATCAAGATAGCTAAAGAAGATCAGCACAAAACAACTTTCACGACTCCTTGGGGTACCTTCTGTTATCAGGTGATGCCATTTGGTCTCAAAAATGCAGGAGCTACTTATCAGCGGGAAATGATAGTAATTTTCCATGACATGATTCATGATATCATGGAGGACTATGTGGATGACATCCTTGGAAAGTCTAAGACAAGAGAAGATCACCCTATCATTTTGTGGCGTATCTTTGAGCACCTACGGGAGTACAAGGTCCGACTAAATCTGAAGAAGTGTGTATTCAACATGCTATCAAGAAAACTGTTGGGCTTCATTGTATCAAGAAGAGGAATTGAGGTAGACCTTGCTAAAGTGTTTGCTATTACTGAAATGCCTCCACCTAAGAATATTAAGTAAACTGCACAGCTTACAGGGGAAAATCTAGGCTATTCGCCGCTTCATTTCCTAGCTTGCAGATAAGTTCCATTCGTTCACCCACCTGCTTAAGAAGTATGTCGCCTTCATCTAGGGACCAGAGCAACATCAAGCCTTTTCTTTGCTTAAATAATACTTGGCCAATCCGCTTGTCCTCATGCCTCCAATTCCTAGAGAGCCCACTCTTGCTTTTTATCTCTTCTACACAATTTGCTATTGGTGCGCTACTCGCCCAATACGACCTTGGTCACAAATAAAAAGCAATGTACTACCTCAGTCGCACTCTCATTGCTCATGAGCTCAACTATCCCCAAATTGAAAAAGCTTGCTTGGATGTTGTTTTTACTTTTTAAAAACTTCACCATTATCTATTGAATACCAAAACCAAGCTGATATCCAAAGTTGACCCACTCAAGTACTTGCAATCTAAACCAGTCCTCACCTAGAATGGCTAATTGGATCATTCTACTAAGTGAGTTTGACATAGAATTTGTACATCAGAAGTCGGTTAAAGGACAAGTACTCACTGACCAACTAGTAGAAGCACCTTTGCAAGGCACTGAACCTTTAAATATGGATATGCCAGATGCCTCATTGCTATACATTGAAGAAGTTGTCGTGTGGCAGATACATTTTGACGGGTCCTTTACTTTTCATGGTTCAGGTGCAGGGGTGGTCCTTATTAGTCCTTCTGGCAATCCTATACCACAAAGCTTTTCATGGTTTCAAAGTTTTGAATATGATGAATGTTAGTGTCTAGCCTTGTTTAATTCTTATCTATTAGGTGTTAGTCTTTACTTGCATTAGTATCAGTTTAAAAACAAATCATGCACACATTTGGCATGCCGAATACACACTTCTTTGGATTCATTCGGACCTTGTACTCCAGTAGGCACTTAAAGATACGCCACAAAATGACCAGGTGATCTTCTCTTGTCTTAGAATTTCCAAGGATGTCATCTACATAGTCCTCCATAATATCATTTGTCGATGTGGCATTCATGTAGCCATTGTTATGGATAAAGGAAATTCATTTAAGAATAAAAATGTGAAAGGTCTTTGTCAGTGGTTCCAAATCAGATTGAAATGGTCTATACACCATATTACCCCCAAGGTAATGGACAGGCCGAAGCCACAAACAAGACTTTAGTGAGAATAATGGAGAACATGGTCAGTAAAACAAGTCATAATTGGCACTTGCAAATCCACCCAACTCTTTGGGCTTACAGAACCTCCATTCACACTCCTACGGGTGTGACACCATATTCTCTAGGGATTTGGGACAAAATCTCATCATCCCACTAGAAATTGAACTTCCTTCCCTAAGAATCTCTCTTAGGGATTATTTGGATAAAGATGAGGATTACCAGAGTGGCTAGACTGGCTGAATTAGAGCTCCTAGAAGAGAAGCACATCCGTGCTCTTAATCACCTCAAAGTGTATCAGAATAGAGTCTCCAGAAACTACAACAAGAGAATCATACCTCGCCAATTTGAGGTTGGTGATTTAGTCATGAAGGAGAATCAGTTCAACACAAGAGCGGAACGAGAAAAGAAAGGAAAGTTTGAACCACATTGGTTAGGACCCTATGTTATAGTAGCCAAGTACGGAAAATAGGGGCATACAAACTTGCTCACCCCAATGGTGATGAGCTCCATGAGCCCATGAATGCCATGCATCTTAAGCGGTTCTATGCTTAAAACATGGCACAAAATCAGGAAAAGCAAAAAAATAAAAAACATGGTAAAATGATCAAAAATACAAAAAAAAAAAATCAAAAAAATTAGAGAAAAAGAAAAAGAGAAAACAAGGTCATCCACAAGTGAAAACCACGCAATTGTGGCACTTTGGATAGGTCCTTGGGTGAAAACCAGTTTCCAGCACCTTGGGAGGATTCGTTGTTCACAAGCATCTTGCATCTGGAGGGTACTTTTACTTGGCCTAGCCCTAGTTCTGCCTTTGAGATTCCCTGTGAGCCCAATCCTGTCAAGCCTTGATCTGGCTTTGTCTTCTTTTATTCATCTATGAGGGGCATGGTCTTTCACTATTCCCCATCTCACTTGAGGGCAATTCAACGACTTCACCTTCTTGTTCATACGCACGTGGCCTCTGCCCTTGTATATTCCCCATCTAACGCTGGGGGCATCCACGCTTTCTTGGTTACCTGTGCATAACTCTAGAAAACCATTAGAAAACAACACAAAAACAATAGAAAATTGTTTCTCAAAAACAAAAACATTAAAATGTCAAAAAACCCTAAACAATAGAAAATTGTTTCAAAAATATAAAAACAATAGAAAATTGTTTCAAAAACACCAAAAACAATAGAAAATTGTTTCAAAAACCAAAAACAATAGAAAATTGTTTCAATAAAAACCAAAAAAAATAGAAAATTGTTTCAACAAAATAAAAAACAATAGAAAATTGTTGCATGAAAACAAATCTTACAAAAACATTTACTTACATTTACTTGCATTGTCTTGTTTCTTGCTTTTCTTGTTTGCTTGTATAGTTGCTTCATGTTTATGCATTTTGTGTTGTTTGTTGCTTGGGCATACTTTGTTAGGATTCATCTTTTCTTGCTTAGATTAGATTTATTCTTACTTGTGCATATTGAGGTATGTTTTTGCATGCTATGTTGAATCATGGTGCATTATTATGTTAATTCATTGTGTTCTTTGTTAGCATTTGATTGTGTTTATTGTTGCATGTGCATTGTTTTGTTATCACATCATCACATTACCATCATTATCATCACATCTAACATCATCTATACATCATATATCAAGAAAAAGCTAAGTATACATCATACATGAATGCTAAGCTAATCATCACATATCGTATCATCAAATGGGGGCAAGAGGGATCGTAAATATCAAAATCTATCCCCCCCGCACCCTTATCATCATATCATCCCGTCCACTAAGTATGGCACATCACATAAGCAAACACATTTGATATATTCTACAAGATCAATCATCTAGAAATCAAAACACATGTGATACATCAACAAGATCATGATACATATACATGTCAAATCAAATCAGAATGCATCATAAACACAACTATCTATCCATGAGAAATAATAAACAAATGTCCATCTCATATACACATATGTCCTGTCAAAAATGTCCAAATCATACATGTGTGGTATATCTGTATCAAAAATGGATATACATCATGGTAGTACATCAAAAATGCCTTCATCTGAGGCGTACAAAGGTGATACATCTATAACAGAATAAAATCCTTCATCAGAGGCATGTAACAAAACTACTATACATCAAAAAAGCCTTCATCTGAGGCATATAAAGGTGATACATGTAACAGAAAAAAGCCTTCATCAAGAGGCATGTGTCAAAACTATTGTACAAAATGATATGCAAAACATCAAGGCTGACTCGAGCCCTCTGAAGGAGTCAGCCGGCTTGTCTCATGGAGGTAGCATGACATGAGCATCGCTGGCTCTCTCTAGGATCATGGCTGCTCCATTGAGGCCTGAGGCCTCTCTGATCTGGTGCCCCTACTCGACTGCTGACTATAAGAAGGTGCTCACCGCTCAGCTAAGAACCACCTCAAAATATAAGGACCTATAATAGGAGGCCCTTCCCTCTTGCTGTGGCCAGATCTCTATGAGTCTGGGTAGTCACCATTGTACCCTCTGTGCGTCGGTAGGACACTATCTCTACTGAGGCTCAAGCCAAGCTCGGCCTGGCCCACTACACGCTCTACCCTGAGCCTATCTCACTCTAATATCACAGGCTACAACTGGGCCTGTGTCTACTGGTATAAATCTGTCACCTGGGCCATCTGGGAGGCCATCTATCGAATCTGCTAGAAGTGCACAACACTGTCACCTCCTGGGCCAGCCTGGGCCTGAGCCTGATCTCACTCTGATAATAAAGTCACAATCTGAGCCCGAGCCTGATCTCGCTCGGCTGTCGCTGTCACACACTAGGCTCGGGCCTCATCTCTCTCTGCTCTAGCCTCATCTCTCTCAGCTAGAGCCTGCTGTAACTGTTGCTACAAGGTGGTTATCTGTGCCACTGGCTGTGCCACCAGGATTGGTCCCTGTGGCACTCTAGATGACTGGCCCTGCTCTAGGACCCTAGCTCTCAGAATCTATGTTGGTACCTGTCCTGGACCCTGTGGCCTCAGTCCCTGTACCTGAGGGGTACCCTACTCATCATGTGGTATCCCATCAAAGGGATCCTCTGGGTCGTGACCTACTGCACCCTCTCTCCACTCAGAACCATGCCAAATCTCTATAGGTGGTCGAACGCCTACTACCCAGGCCTCCTCCAGGATAGTAAGGTGTTGAGGTAACACAGTGGCATACCAAGTCCCATAATCTGCTATAGTACCTAGATCCCTGACCTATCATGCTAGGTCCCATGCCTGTGGGACCACCTGTGAGAAACTCACCCTGGCTCGGGCCACCGGTATGCGAGGCCCCATAGTATGCCTCTCTGAGTCTCTACGGGCATACCATATATCAGGCTGCGGAACCCCCTATACTATGCCAAGCTGTCACTAGCACCTGTCAACTCTGTACAACTCTATGATGTAGCTGTGACTCCCAAGGATAAAGTGCTCTACTAAGCACACACTGAGCTCTATGGCATCCTCTGGCCACTGGATATGTCTATAAGGTCTCCATATAATGTCTATCTCTGGCAGCTCATCAAACTCTCACCAGTATCTATATAGGCTACCTAGGTGGCCTCGAACATCACCACCTACTGATACCCATGCCATGTAAGATGGCTCCTCTGGGTCTCGAACGTGCAAAGTTCCCATAGGGCATCTGATAGCAATGTGGTCCCATGACCAAATCTGTAACAATGAGGCTGGCCCCATGGTCTTCTGACCATGGTAAGTGATCAAATGTAAATCCCAGTACAAGTGCACCAGTATGCACTGCCCCCAGTAATATCGCTCACCACTGAAAATGCCATGAACTAATGGTAGTAACCCTCTCAGGAAAGATGTCCCCATCTTATCAGTGAGCAAAAACCCACTGATAAGTGACATAATGTATAGGGGCCCCCGATGCAATTTCGGGTCAGAAATACACTCATGTAATGCAATGGTCATACCGTCATGTGGTATGTCATCTATGTCAAAAAGGTCATTGTAGGCTGCTCTAATCTGCCCTATATCAGAGTTGTACTCAATCAAAGTACCCATGATCAGCACATGCAGAGAATCTACCATACATCCTCTAGGGTCACAGTCATCTCCCTAGTAGGAAGTCTAAAACACTGGCTCTCGCTATGCCATCGCTCGGCTAGTGCAGTAAGTAATCCATTGTCCAAAGTGATGGATGGCATCTGAGACACGGGGCCTAGCCCCACTACCTCGAGAAGTATGGACATAGCCCACCGGTCTCACCGATGCATGCTCCCCTCTAACTCAGAAAATCTGGGAATGACGCTCCTGCATCTGCAACACTGGTAATTGTCTCTACAAAATATCAATCCACTCGTCAGTTACTAACATTTCTTCTAAAAATCTATCTATCATTTTAGGGTTAACCCAAAAATCCTAAATTTTCTTCTAAGTGTCATATTTTTGGCATTTTTTCTATCTATCTATCCTCCGCCAGCCTAGGATGCCTGCGCGTGCCCTTTCAGGACATGTGTGCCTCCCTTTTGGCACGTGCACATGCGGGCATGATGTGTCTTCGGGCATGTGTGCCACCCTCATTCATGCACCTGCACCCTTTTGGGGTGTGTGCACCATCTCATTTGGTGCTTTGCCATCATTGTGCCTGTGCTTGCATGCACATGTATCCCCCTCTAGTGTGTGCACTCTTCTTTTGGCATGTGTGCTTCCCTTCTGGTGTGTGCGCGTGCGTGCACATGTGTGTGTGTGCACATGCACGTGTGTGCGTGTGGAGTGTGTGTTATGCACATGCACGCGTACCCAAAGAGACACCTGCGCCCCCAACTTGACACCTGCGCCTGAATTGACATGCGCCTGCGTGATGTGCACTCCCTAGCCCTAATTACTAATTTTAGGGCATTAATGACAAATTTCACAAGCGAGGTTTGATACTCACAAAGGCGCCATCATCGGCGTGCCGCTGGTACCCTTGGACTACGTCTGCTCACCTCAATCAGTCCCATGTGATCACCATCATCCTCGTCGCTATCAGAGCCTCACAATAAAATCTCAATAGTGCTCGGTTAAAATGAATTGGTTCGCGGTGATTTACCCCCCCAGGTGGGGTATATAAACTTGTTTTTCACCGCCGTGAAGGCCTGGAGGCTCGTTTCAACCGTCGTTTTCTCCTCTGTTCACTGTGGAATAATTATTTTTATTAAATAATTATTTTTCTCTTATTTTTCACCGTATTGGGGCATTTTTTGTTGTCCAATACCCCTTTCTTCCCCCTAGGGAAATTTTATTGCTCCTAGGTGATTTTTCTTCTTATTCACACTCTCGTAAATAATTATTTTTCAAAAATAATTATTTTATTAATTTTTCCACTACACAAGGACATTATTTGTCACTTGTTTCTTCTTTCTTCCACCTAGGGCACTTTCTGTTGCGCCTAGGCCCTTCATTCTATTTCTTCTATTTTCTTCTACTGTCCACCGCATTTTAGAAAATAGAAAACAAAAACAATATATATATATCAAATATATATATATATATCACGTCAAAAATCCAAAAACAGGGCAAAATTTTTCACAAAATCCTAAAAAGTAAAAAAACCTACAAAAATGGTAACTTGCTTATTACGGCTGAAACTTGTGTCTTGTGCATGGTATTTTCTCCATATCCTACTAATTTGTTTCACATCTTCCCCGATTAATACGACTCACGGATCGTCAGACTCACAACCATTCACAAAGCTAGTTACTTGCTTCATCTGTACTCTGGGGCACGTTTGTTGCTGGTGTTGTTTCGTTGCACACAACACTTTTTACTTGGACCTCAATGTCCATTATCATTTCCCCTTGCATGTATCCTTGCTCGGGGCATCATTTTTAACCCTTGTCGTCAATCACGAACATGTGGATCTCTTCAGCTTGATAACAAAACATTTGTACAACTGTCTTGACCGTTGTTGGGTTGGATATGTGCGTTCGTACTTGTTTTCCCTATTAAATGAGCTTGTTTCCTTCTCATATTGCATTGCATTGTTGTATGTTGCATGGAGGTGGTATTTTCAGCAATGGACAATTGTTCGTAGTATGGCTTTTCATGTCATTCTACCTTTGTCGTATGCTTATATTTTTCATAAGGACCGATGACGTAGCTCTCATGGTAATATGATGACATCAAAATTGTTCCAATAAACAGTGGCTAGAGGCTAAGCTCTTCTCTCCACTCCTCCATATTTCTTCTACATCACTTTCCTCTCACCCCTAATCTTCCATATTCCCGGGGCATCCTGCCCCTTCCCATTCTTCTATCTATTTCTCACCTTTTTTGATCGTCGATCATCTTCCTTCATCACCCCATCGACACTCGAGGGGGCATCTCTCCCTCCTACTAATTTTTCTTCTATCCCTTCAAAATTTCATCCATCTACTATCTTTGAAGTGGCGTCACTTACGCCACCCCAAAGAGGGGAAAATGTAGACACCCATAATTATGCCCGAGCAATTTAAATACTTAAATTGTGCTAATTATCTCCCTTCTCGCAAATTGACAACATATCATCAAAAGCGCTCATCTTCTCTCTTATTGTCATTAATTAATTACAATACGCTAATTAGTTAAGTCGCCTATCCAATGAACAACCTAATTAACGACCTTTCGTTAATTAATCACCCCTTCTATCTAGACTAATTAATTATTATTAATTAATTAGCTTTCCCTTCCATTTAACCAATAAATCAATATTTAATTGATTTAATCCCCTTCTAATAGCCTAAATCGTACTAATATTCCTCTAATTAGCTTCTATAAGCTTACATCTACCTATTAGTTAATCACCTTTGATTAATTAAAACACCCCCAACTCCCATGACTTGCTAAGCATAAATTAAACCCTTCTAAAGTAAGGTTACCTTTTATAAAGCAACCTTATCCATTCCTAATCTTGTTTTACCTTTATCCCACATGCAAAGGGATGAAGTGTTTCCTTTATCCATTGGGCTATATAAGGAGCCCTCCTTCTACCTTTATACCTACACCTAAACTTCTTGAGAAGACAAATGCAAAGCATATAGCAAAATAGACTAAAAGCTTTCCTTTGTTTTCTTGAGAGTTCATCATCTTGGAGAGTTAAGCCTTTTCCTAAGTGCTTAGGTCATATGGGAGGTGTCAAAAGGGTCTTGTAGCCCAACTTTGACAAGCCCTCATTCCTAGGTTCTTGGAATACCAAAGACAACCATTTTTTATTGCCATGGATCCTACATAGGTCCATTCATTTATTTGTTGTTAGAGAATAGAGGATTTAGACACTTAACATTGTTAGTTTCAAAGTTTTGAATATGATGAATGTTAGTATCTAGCCTTGTTTAATTCTTATCTTGATGGTGCTTAGTATTTTGTTTAATTTTTGCTAATTAAGGCTATTAGGTGTTAGTCTTTACTTGCATTAGCATTAGTTTAAAAACAAATCATGCACATCATTGAAAAGCATGTCCTTGCAGTGGTCATGAGTTTGAAGAAGTTCAAACACCTAGTTTCAAATAACAAAATTTAGTTGTTAGTCTCTCATGCAGGAGTCAAGGACTTCCTTTTGAACAAGGATCTAAATTAGAAACGTCCAGGATGGATCACTCATGTCATAGAATATGACATTGAAATCAAGGTCACTAAGCTAGTCCGTAGAAAGGGACTATGTGAACAACTAGCCTTGAGTCAACAGGTTGATGCAAATAATGAAAATGGGGTTGCTTTGGCACTACAAGATTGTCAAGAACAAGCAAATGATAATGTGATTATCCCTTGTTGAACTCAAAGTATGATACACTTCCTACAAACAGGCCTATGCCCTCAAGAAATGAGCAAAGCAAAGAGGAGATACTTCAGATTACAAGCCATTCCATATGTGCTTGTTGATGGTGTTTTGTTCAAAATAGACATCAATGGTGTTCTACTGAAATGCATTGGAACAAATCAAATTGAGAGATTGTTACAAGAGTTTCACGATGGAGAAGCCAGAGGTCATTTTTCCCCACAGGTAATAGCTCTCAAGATAATGAAGGTGGGTTATTATTGGCCCACAGTGTTCAGTGACTACTACACATGGATCAAAAAGTGCAAAAAATGTGCATTCTTCACAGGAAAACAAAGACTAGCAGCTCTCCCATTGCACCCAATTTCAATTGACCAACCATTCATGTAATGGGGATTAGACTTCATTGGGGTCATCAATCCAAACTCAAGACAAGGCCATAAGTGGATTCTCATAGCAATAGACTATTTCACCAAGTGGACCGAGGCAGTAGCACTCAAAGAATCAAATGAATATAGCATACTAGACTTCTATGAGGGAATAGTGACTAGGTTCGGAGTACCGACCACTATCATATCAGACAATGCATTGGTGTTCCTAGGTTCCAAGATCATAGAATGGGTTGTTAAGAATGGAATCTACTTGAGCACCTCTTCAAATTATTACCCACAAGGTAATGGGCAGGCAGAGTCCACTGAACAAGAATTTGCTAAGAATCATCAGAAGGACTCCAGATGAAAATCAAAGGACATGGCATACCAAGCTCAAATCAGCATTATGGGCTGACAGGATCACACCAAAGAGATCAATAGGTAATTCCCCTTACAAGTTGGTCTATGGGAAAGAGGCACTATTGCCTATATCATTGGAACTGCCTACATTGGAGCTCGTGAAGCAAGTTGGAGTTATCTGAGTTTGAACCAATGGAGGCTAGGTATGCAGAGCTGATGGAATTAGAAGAGATCAAGGAGCATGTGTAGTTCAAGTAATGGAGAAAGATTAAGCCTTAGTCAAAAGATGGTTTGATAAGAAAGTAAGAGCAAGGACCTTTCAGGAAGGGGACTTAGTTCTGAAGTGGGATGCAGATCGGACAAAACAAAGAAGGCATTCCAAGTTTGATGCCATTTGGAGTGGCCCCTACATGGTCACATGATGTAAAAGTAGCAATGCCTTCCAATTGTCTACATTGGATGGAGAGGAGCTTATGATTCCGGTTAACGGGATCTACCTTAAAAATTGCTACTGAAAAGAGGAAAGGTTTCATCCTTGTAAATATTAGCCTAGGATTTTAATTCCTCTAAGTGTGTGTGCACATTTGTCTTGTTGTAGTTTAGGTTTCAATTTCCCTAAGTGCCTTCAGCACAAGTTTTGTTGCTCCCAGGTTGTATCATTGTGTAGTTCAATGTGCCTCCAAAGGTGAATGTTGTAGCAGTCCTTTTCAAGGGATATGTGAAAACTCCAGGTCAAGACAATTATCTACCCTCACAAATCTCATCTTCAAGATTTTCTTATGAAAATTGAGGGTATAAGCAGTAGGGCAGTTTAGGGATCAACATGTTGTAAGTAGTCGGGTTCAGGTTTTGAGTACAAGATCAGTATTAGGATATCATTCATGACTCCATGCCCAATGGATACTTCAAGGCAACTGATCTTCCACCTAGCAGGCAGGTGATCCCGCGAGTCTCTAAATTGTTATCAATTTTACCCCTTGGGCAAAATTGAACAAACAGGAGCTCGAGTTATTTCGAAGAATCAAGAAGAATTCTGAAGTCTAAAATTTTAGACTTTGGAGGTGGAGCTTTTCGAAGATCTTGGTGAACAAAAATGTCTGAAAACTTTGAAATTCCAAAATTTCAGACTTTCGGGTTTCGGGGTTTTGGACTGCGAAGTTGAAAAAATGAAAGGAAATTTTCTAAAACCCGAAACTCTGAAACTTAGAAATTTCAGACTTTTGGAGGTTTTGGGATTTTAGGGATCTCAGTGAGAGCCCAAAAATCCTGAAATCTGAAATTCTAAAAGTTTGAAATTTTAGACTTTCAAAGTTTCGGGGTTTCGGAGGTGCGAGATTTGGGGTTTCGGAAGTCTCGGTGACAAAATCAGAAAAATGAATGGAAATGTCTGAAATCCTGAAAGTTTGAATCGCAAAAGGGTTCAAATTTTGGAGGTCAACACAGGTTTCGGGGTCAACGCGGTGGCATTTTCAAACTTCAGAGGTTCAGGTTTTTGGACTTTGGAGGTTCTGCAAGCAAAGATGGAAAAAGACAAGTTAATGTCTGAAATTTTGAATTCCAAAAGTCTGAAATTTTAGACTTTTGGGTTTTCGGGTTTCAGACTTTTAGAATGCTCAGGTCATTTTGAGCGATGAACAATGTTTCAACTTCTAAAAAGGAAATGTCTGAAAGTCTGAATTTCAAGATTTCAGAGGTTGCATGCATTTCAGACTCCGAAGAGTGATAGAGTCGTCAACCCACCATTTTTTGCAGAATGACACCTCGACCTTCAGATGGTCATAACTTTTTACTGGAAGCTCATATTTGCACAAGAAAGGACTTTTTGGAAAGCTCTCAACAGTCTTCTACACAAATATTTAAATTAGTGAGACTAAGTTATTCAAAATGAATAAATACAGTACTTCCATTTTTGAGGGTGTCAGACTTCTCACCTACCACCATAATGAAGTATGGGCTTCCTTTCTTGCCCAACAAGGAACACCACATGGAACCCATCATTGTTGCAGGTGAATTTAATGCATTTCTTGGGTGGTTGGAGTAGGTTTTTGAATTTATTCTCTCCCCTTCTATCATTCTTCCTATATATTATAAGGAGGGACTTTTTCTAAAAGGTTGGAAAATTTGGATTTGCACACTCCCTTCTTCTCTGATCTATAAGTGAATTTGTGGAGTTCAAACCTCCCATTTCAAACTGTAATGCGAGTTTGTGCCTCCTGGCCATTGTAATGGACTGTATCAAATTTGTGGAGAAATAGTACATGTCTGTGGATGATTTTCGACCCTCTCTTATGTTCATTACCTTCATCTGATCTCTCACTACAGTATTGGTTATCTGTGCATGCTAATTGTATTACATTTTAATGGTTTGTGTTTAATGGAAAAGTAGGTGTCCAACATTCCTTTAGTGCATCACATCTATTAGTTTAGGTTTATTTTCTTACATCTTCTCAACCCTGTCTCCTTGGCAAGTTAGAGTAGGTTTTAGAGTAGATCCTTTACAATTTGAATGTGTACATCTGAATAGAGGAATAGGAACCCGGCCTTCATCCAGAGAGCTTTCCCGATTGCAAAGTACCACACTTTGGGAAAAGCTCCATGTTATGTAATCACACTGAGAGTCTCAACCCATCGAGTTGTAGACGTTCAGGGGTGCTGTGATTAACAACACTTTGTATTGTCACAAGTTTTCAAAGAGTGTTCGGAGATCTTGAGCATGGGTGGAACGATGTTGTGATTTCGCAAGTATATCCTCAACATAATCTTTGATAATTTTATGAATACAATCTTGGAAGATATGCATCATTACACGTTGGTAAGTGGCCACGATGTTTTAAGGTAGAATGGCATAATAGTGTAACAAAATGTACTCCATAGTGTAGTGAATGAAGTATTTTCTTGATCTACGGGGTTTATTTTGATTTGATTGTAGCTGAAAAATCCATCCATGAAGGAAAGAATGTCATATCTAGCACTGGAATCAATAATGTCATCAGTGTGTGGCAATGGGAAGTTTTCTTTAGGGCAAGCCTTATCAAGGTCACGAAAATCAGTGCGATAACAAAATTTACCATTTGATTTCGTAACATGCATGATGTTAGACACCCATTCGGGATAGTCAACAAAATGGATAAATACAAAATCCAAGATTCAATGTATCTCTTCCTTGACCAATAATGTGACTTTAGGATGTATTTTGCAATTTTTTTGTTGGACTAGTTTAGCGTCAGGATTGAGGAGTATATTGTGTATGGCTACAGAAGGATCTATATTAGGCATATCATTGTAATTCCATGCAAATATGTCAGAGAATTCATGAAGTACTTGCTTAATATCATCATGTTCGGTAGGCGTAAAAGAAGCAACTAGTAAAACCATTTGAGGGTTGTTAGCGGTGCCGATGTTATATTGAAGAGTTTCTTCGTTTAAAAGAATGGACCGGTCTTTTACGTACGGATCGACAAGAATGGTATTAGAAGTATCGATATTAACATTAGGCAGGTAAGATTCACCAAAAGTAGGCAGTAGAAGTAAAAATAGATGGGAAGCATTTTTTGTGATGACAAGAGAGGAGATGATCATAGGTCCCCATATATTCTAGGAGAGAATCATCAGTAGTGAAAATATCCAAATCAAGCCAATCAGTGGAGGTAGGATCACTAATGAGTTCTGATTATAAGAGAGGAAGTGGAGAAGTATGTGAAATAACATAAACCTCATGACAGGATGTGGCAGGAAGTAAAGAAGTGGATGGGAGGACAATATCAAAGGCCATGTTTAGTAGATTGAGTGGGAATAGAAAATGGTTTGGTGAATCCTTGACCATGTTGGCATAAACCAATACCAGAAAATCCATAACAAAGCAAATACTGATAGCCAAGACCATATTTGGAGAAATGAAGATTACATGAAGAGGAAATGGGAATTTATGGGGAATCCTCAATAGTATTACGAAAGGCGAACGAAGAGGCATTTACTAGGGCCTCATAAACAACACCTTCATAGAGGAATTTAAGTTGGACATGAAGAGTGGAAGGATCTGCATGCATGGCATGGATGCAAGGCCACCCAAGAAGAATGTTATAATTAAGATTATTTGGCTTCACATGGCATGGGATAGGCAAAGTACATGGCCCAACATAAATGGGAAGTGTGATAGTACCTAAGACATGTTTAGGAATCTTATCAAAGTCACACATAGAAATAGATGAAAAGTTAAGGAGTCTTTGGAGAGGTGAATTTGGTGAAGGAATGTTAGATTACAAATATTAATCTTGTATCCATTATCAACTAAAGCACGCTTAACCCCTACATTATTAATACAAATTGTTAGTGCAAAATCATAGCACCCCCCAAATGAGTAGTCAGATCTGCTTTTCTAAGGAAGAGTCATTTGGTGTGATTCGCATAACATCGAGCCTTTTCCAAAGTGTGGGACTTTACAGAGTTGGAAAAGCTCTCCAGATTAAAGGTTGGTCCCTATTCCTCTGTTTCGGTGCATGCGTGAAAAATTGCAGAGGGCCTATTCCTAAACCTAATCTAAGTTATACCAAGGAGACAGAGATAAAATGAATGCAAGAAATCAAACTAAGCTATAAGGTGATGCACCAAAGGAATGATGAACATTTGTTTTGCTGATAGACACAAACCAACAAAATGCATACAATAACCAAACAAATATAACTAGATCTATAATGAAATATCAGATGAAAGCAAAAGAGACAAGAAAGGATCTAAAATCGATCACAGATGTGTTTTATTGCTCTGTAGATTGATACAATGCATTACAAAGTGGCCAAAAGGCAAAAAGCGTATTACAATCTAGTGGAAAGTCTAAAACTCCACTAGTTCCTTTGTCAGAAGAAAAGGGGAACCTGTAAAACAGAAGAATGTCCAAACCCCTCACAATGAGTCTCGACCCCTGTATTTATAGACTCAATCATAAAAGAAAGAGAGAGAAGCAGGAAAAGCAGGTCAGAGCCCAACCACTACTATTAATGTCTCCTATAAAATCTACCCCCAAATCTGCCTTGGCTGCATCAATCTCTGGTTTGGTGCCTCGAAGGAGGAAATGACGGAGCAGATCGAATATGATCTGGTTGTTGAGGCAGATAGGTCCACATTAATGGATCTGAAGACATTTTCTCCATTTTCCTCTACCTAACCTCCCCAAACTTAAAGTTTCAGATCTCCATGGCATGTGCGAGGCCGAGATCTTTCCAACGGTGTCATATTTGTAATATTTTGAGCCCTGAGTCGAAAGATATGCCCCTTTGAAGTTTACATCGGGTCCGTACAAAAGGGTGGGAAAACCAGTTTAAAAAAAATGGCCCCCCCTTTTTTTAATGTGGGACACGTGGAGGGTTGGCACTTGTCTGAAGGCGGCCTCTTTATTTTGCTCTTGGAATGGCATGGGGCACACACATGGCTTCATTTTCCGGCCTACCCTTATGCATTGACTGTTCAACCCGACTCAGGCCCCTTTGAAGAGACTGGATGCATGGAGGCTCTGCGCTCATTTGAAACTCCCGATCAAAATTTGCCCCTTCGAGTGTCAGGTTGACACTTGGAAGCCTCCGCAGGTCCCTTGGAATTGTTAACTATCTTTACCGTACTTCTTCGAACCCTGGGCTACGTGGCGAACTGATGCTTGTTTGAGCCTTTGCATTTGGATTCAACCTTGGAGATGCGCCATTGAAAACACTTGGATCTCTCCGCTAGTACTTCTATACTTAAATCCTTTTGGGGCCTACCCTGTCCACCTTTTGACCTTTGTTGACTATTTGTTACATGGAGGGATGACACGAGTTTGAGAACCCGCCCCAGATTTATGTCGAGCCGACACTTGGCACCTTCCTGTCTAGTCGAAGACTTTTCAACAGCTGCATAAATTTTGGGGCTCTGAATGCATGGAAGCTTGGCGCTTGTTTGAACTCCTCTCTTTGGATTCAAATTTGGAGAAGCTTCTTTCTGACATGTGGCTCTCTCTGTTGCCTCTTCCATACTTAGCTGATTTTTGGACTCACTCTAAACTTTTTTGAGCCCAAAGACTTCGAATCTTCATTGTTTCTTCTTTTTCTTGCCTCTGGCCTCTCCATGACTCTACTTCTTCTCCCTTTTACCCTAATACTCTATTTCTGAGCCTACCCTAAAACCTATAGAATGGATTTAAAGGCCCAGGTCCGCTCGACAAAGCCCTTTTCTAAGTTTATCCTTCACAGGGTTGTTTGATCTTCGCAGGCCTCTGCCGCTTCCATTATAGAGTCCCCTTGCAATTTGTTTATGGGAATTGATCATGATTTCTCATGTTCTTTCAGTGCAGGGGTCATTTTGATCCAATATTTTGCCTGGGGGGGCAAAATTCTGGATAACAATTTAGTGATTCAGAGAGGTATCTGCCTGCTAGATGAAAATACCAATTACCTTGTCATGTCTATTGGGCATGGAGTTAAGAATGATGGTCTGATATTGATTCTACCTCTAATTCACGAGCATGACTGTTTGTGCTCTCAATCTTCATAAGAAAACCTAAAACGATGGTTTTCTGAGAGTAGAAAATTGTTTTGATCCTGGGCTTCATTTATTTCTAAATGAGTCATGTAAGAGCAACAAAACAAAACCACAACTATATACAAAATTTGAAATCATACATGCTCCAAGTAGAACATGCAGAGTGTGTGAAGAACTTATGAGAAAATTAACCTAAACTACAACAATACAATGTACGCAAGCACTTAAAGGAATGAGAAACTAAACTAGTATTTACAAGGTGAGAACTTTCCTTTCAGCAACAGTGTTTAAGATAGATTTCGTTTACTGGAAATATGCAACTCTTCACCATCCAATGTAGACAATTAGAAAGCATTACTACTTTTACTTTTTGTGACCATGTAAGGGTCACCTCCAAATTTCCATCAAACTTGTAATGCCTTCCTCGGTTTTGGCCCGATCTGCATCCCCATTTCAAAACTAGGTCTTCCTCCTGAAAGGTTCGTGCTCTTGCCTTCTTGTCAAAGCTTCTCTTGATTGAAGCCTGATCCTTCTCTATTGTTTGAAGTGCATGTTCCCTGGTCTCTTCCAATTCCATCAGTTTTGCATACCTGGCCTCCATTGGTTCAAACTCAAACACCCTCCAGTTGTTTCATGAGTTCTAATGTTGGTAATTCAAGTGATATGGGGCAATACTGCCTCTTTCCCATAAACAAGTTTGAATAGAGAGTTGCATGTAGACCTCTTGGGCGTTGTCCTATCAGCCCATAGGGGCCGATTTGAATTTCGTTTGCCAGGTTCTCTGATTTTCATCCAGATTTCTTCTGATGATCTTCAACAGGTTCTTGTTTGTAGACTCTGCTCCTCGGCCATTACCCTAAGGGTAATAATAATTTGACGAAGTGCTTAGGTAAATCCCATTCCTCACGACCCATCTTGTGATTTTGGAACCTATGAATGCCAATGCATTATCTGATATAATAGTGGCTGGCACTTCGAATCTAGTCACTATCCCTTCATAGAAATCTAGTATGTTGGACTCATTATCCTCTTTGAGTGCCACCGCCCTCGGTCCACTTGGTGAAAATAGTATGTTGCCGTCAGGATCCATTTGTGGCCTTGGCTTGAATTTGGATTAATGACCCCGATGAAGTCCAATCTCCATTGCATGAATGGCTGATCTACTGAAATTGGATGCAATGGTGGTGCCGCTAGCTTTTCCTTGCCTCTAAAGAACGCACACGTTCTTGCACTTTTTCATCCACGCATAGAAATCACTAAGCACTCTGGGGCCAATAATAAACCCGCCTTCATGATCTTAAGTGCTGTCACTCACGGGGGCAAAATGGCCTCCAGCTGCTTCATCATGGAATTCTTGTAATACTCTCTCAACTTGATTCGTCCCAATGTGTAATGAAATTGCTAGTATAATTCAGATTATGAGCAACAATATAACACCAAATAACACAATATTCCAGAATAATGATCTCAATATGCAATTGTAATAGCTTCCTCACTTCAAGGGGGCAACCTCCAAACCATATAATAAGACTCAAATGCTCAAATGATAATGAAATACTACCTATAATCCTCTATATATACTATTCATATGTTATGGCCATCACCCAGGCCGACCTATTAAGCATGAGAAAGTATAAATGATATAATAAAATGATATGGTAAGCCACAAGTCGGCTACTCATATCCTAATACAAACAATAGGTTAAGGGCGTAGCATGCCCTTCCCCTTCAAACCAACGTTGTCCTCAATGTTGAATATTCCTAGATGTTGCTGCAGAAAACCTTCATCCTCCCAGGTGGCATCTTCTATGCTGAGATTCTTCCACTTGATCAGATATTTCTTAATGTCTCTGGTTCTCAGCCTCTTAGTACATGTTTGCAGAATATTCTCTGGCTCCAAATGATTCTTCCTTCCTCGTCAAGTTCTGGTAACTCTGTCTGGGGCTTCAAATTTTTGTCCAATAACCTTCTTTAGGCATGAAACATGGAATACTGGGTGTATGTGTGAAGATGGAGGCAACTATAGTTTATAAGCAACACTGCCAATTTTTTATAGAACTTGATAAGGGCCATAGTATTTAGGAGCAAGTTTGTTGTCCTTTTTTTGTTGCTTTAGAGACATCTGTTTGTAAGGCTAGAGACGTACAAAAACCTAATCACCAATTTCAAAATGTCTTTCACTACGATGTTGATCTGCTTGTTGTTTGATCCTGTTTTGTGCTAATACTAAATTCTCCTTCAAACTAGCCAAAACCTATTGTTGATGTTGAATGTGTTCCTCAACATCTCTGACCTTAGTTTGCACCCTCAAGGAGGAAGTGATAGAAGGTGGATGGTAACCATATAATGCTAAAAATTGGGTCATTTGAGAAGAGGTATGAAAAGATGTGTTATACCACCATTCTACAAGTGGTAGCCATTTAATCCATCTTTCATGCTTATCTGATACAAAACAACGTAGATACCCCTCTAAGCATTTGTTGACCCACTTTCATTTGCCCATCAGTTTGAGGATGATAAGATGAACTGTGAGCTAGCTGAGTGTTAGGAAATAAGAGATAAAATATGCGGAATAATCACTTACAGAATCGCAACAGTAGCAACTAATATGCAGAAAATATTACAGATCTCAAATAAAAGTGCAGAATAAATAACACAACATAGAGAGACAATATTTAACGTGGTTCACCCAATTTGGGCTACGTCCACCAAGAATCACTTGCTTAGATTTTATTACAAGCCTTCACTCTCTCAATACAATACCCAGATCCGTTTGGAGCTATGCTCGACAAACTCTACAGAATTCAAACCCGAATTCAAAACACATCTGTAATACATTCGCTTGTACATCTATCATATGCATAAGACCATATAAATAGACAACTGCTTAAGCAGTTTGATACAAAACCGTGGGTATCAAAACCAAGGGCAAAAAACCATGGGTATCAAAACAATGGGCAAAAGACCGAAAAAACCATGGGCCCAAAAACAGCCCATAACGGTTACCCATTACCCATGGGTTAATGAACCACCCATGAAAATTTGCTTCGGGGGCTTCACCCCCGAACCCCCCTGACCCGCTCACCGGCGAGCGGGACCACCGTAAAAATACCTGAGTGTAACACATGGAAGGTGTACCATACTCTAACATGAAAATAGGCTCCACAAACATAACACTGAGTACCCAAACATGAAAATAATTCCGTCAAAAAATTACTTGTGAAAATAGGATCACGATCACTTATAATTATCTTTGGGGCTCCATGTAGCCTTTGAACTGTCTCCAAAAAAATAGCTGCAACTGTACTAGTTGCAAATGGATGTGATAGGGCACAAAATAGCATATTTTTTGAGCCTATCCATAATCACGAAAATAACATTCTTACCTTCTGAACAAGGTAATCCGGTGATAAAATCCATGGAGACCTCCTCCCATCTCTGGCTAGGAATTGGTAAGGGTTGCAACAGACATGGTGTCTTAATTGTTTCCCCTTTGTTCTGTTAGCACACTAAACACTCTGATAAAAAAAATTTACATCCCCCTTGAGTCCTTCCTAAAAGAATTCTCTTTTTATTCTATGATATGTCGTAAAAAAACCCAGAGTGTCCTCCAATAGGCGAGGCATATAGCTCTGCAAGAATCTTATGCTTCAACTCAGAATCTTTACTCAAGTATAACCTGTCCTTATACCATAGGGCATTACCTTTCCACTCAAAATTTTTAGATGTCATAGATCCTTGTTTGATATTTTGTATTAGAGATTGTGTATCCTTGTCTTGATCCCATTCCGATCTTGGCTTCATCCACCCAATTGGCCGTCAACATGGACATTCCACATAGTAAGGCATCTGCGGATGTATCCCCTTCTGGACAATGCATCAACTAATACATTTTCTTTACCCTTTTTGTATATGATTTCAAAATCATAACCCAAAATTTTTGTTACCCACTTTTATTGTTCCTCAAATGATAACCTTTGCTCCAAAAAGTATTTGAGACTATCATGATTAGTTTTTACCTTGAAGTGTCTACCCATGAGATAGGGCCTCCATTGCTTGACCCCATGAAGAATAACCATCATTTCTTTCTCATAGACCAATTTGAGAAGATCTTTTCCTTTGAATTGGTGACTCTCAAATGTAATTGGTCTTCCTTCTTACATTAGAACTGCTCCCAATCCTGATCCTGAAGTGTCACATTCAACAATGAAGGTTTTTGAGAAGTTGGGAGTAGCCAAAACTGGGGTGTTGCACAAGGCTTCCTTTAGCTGCTCAAAGGATTTAGTGGCTAAGTTTGTCCAATGGAAGGCATCCTTCTTTAGCAATGCAGTGAGAGGGGTTGCTATTCTACCATATCCCTGCATAAATCTTCTGTAGTACCCTGTTAGTCCTAGGAACCCACGAAGATTTTTGAGAGTTTTGGCCCTTGGCCATTCCACCATAGCTTTGATCTTTTGAGGATCAACTTTGACACCTTCATGGGATACAATGTGACCCAAGTACTCTACCTTTTGTACACCAAAAGAACATTTAGATGGCTTTGCATATAGAGTATGTTTCTCCAAAACTTCCAACACTTTATTTACATGTTGTAAGTGTTCTTCCCATGTCTTACTGTAAATCAATATGTCATCAAAGAAAACTAATACAAATTTTCTTAAAAATGGCTTGAAAACAGTGTTCATCAAGCTTTGAAAGGTTAAAGGCACATTTGTAAGACCAAAAGGCATTACCAAAAACTCATCCTGAAAGCCGTTTTATGAACATCTTCCTCTTTTATTCTAATTTGATGGTACCCCGAATGAAGATCTAATTTTGTGAAATAAATAGCACCATGCAATTCATCAAGTAAATCATCAATTACTGGAATAGGAAACTTATCTTTGATGGTATACTTGTTGAATTCTCGATAATCTGGACACATCCTCCATGTTTCATCCTTCTTACGTACCATGACCACTAGGGAAGAATAGGCACTCTGACTAGGCCTGATGATACCTGCCTTCAACATTTCCTGAACCATTTTCTCGATCTCACTTTTCTAGGAATATGGGTATCTGTATGGTCTGATGTTAGGTGTTTGGCTCCCTAGAATCAACTGAATGGCATGATCTTGATCCCTAATTGGTGGTAGTCCCTTTGGAATTACATAAAAAATAGATGAGCGCGCATCAACAATCTTCTGAAGATCGGGTGGCATTGAAGACTCTGTATTTTGTACTTCTGTGGAAAATAACTTTGCTATAAATCCATCTAGTCCTTTTTTGAGAACCTTCTGCATCTGATGAGAGCTAATAATCTGTGGAGACTTAGCTACCATCCCATTCAATTGTATTGTCCTTCCATCTGAATGAAATCGCATGAACAATTCTTGGAAATTCATCTCTATAGTACCTAAGGTTGTGAGCCATTGGACACCCAAAACAATATCTGCCCCTTTCATAGAAATAGAAAATATAGGTGAGTCTAACATGTAGTATCCCATGGAAAGTTTGATACTATGGCATTTTCCTGTGCACTTGACTATCCCACCATCCGCAATCATAACTTGCATTTTTGGAGCTGGGTAAATAAAACAATTGAGGCGGGTAGCTAACTTACTATTTATGAAGTTATGAGTACTCCCCAAGTCAATCAACACCATCATCTTCTGTTTTTTGAGATAGCCAATAACCTTGAGTGTTTGAGGAGTACTAATACCTGACAATGCATGGCAAGAAATTGTAGGTTGGTGATCCTCTACTTCCTCTTCTACTGGTTCCTCAAACTCTCATATAATTTCCCCATCTTCATCATCCTCATTACCTCCATCAATATAGAACAACTTCTTCTCAGCACATTTGTGTCTCAGTCCATATTTGTTATCACAGTTAAAGCATAATTCTTTTGCTCTCTTTTCTTCCATTTGTTGAGGAGTTAGTCTAATTGGCCTAGAAATGAAGGGGAAGAGATACTACGGTCTTTGGTGTTAATGAAAAGCGGCCTCCTACTACAAAGAACTTTTTCTTCTGCTCGACGTGCCATGATAATAGAATCAGAAAGCTTGAGTGGATTAAACATACGTACCTCATGCTCGATGTGGTCCTTAAGACCCCCAAGAAATAGGTCATTCAAATTCTCTTCTGGTATATTCTCCACCCTTAAGGATAGGTTTTGGAATTGATGCACATAATCTTTGACTGATCCTATTTGTCGTAACTTTGTTAATTGACTAAAGTAGTTCTCTGAAACACTGGAACTATAGTGCAATTGCAATTCCTCAGTAAAAATTGTCCAAGTGACACCGAGACCATTCTTCTGCCTCTGAGTACATAACCATTGATACCAAACGAATTGGTCTGGTTCAAGATACAGGGATGCCAAAGTCACCTTTTGTCATGATGGTGTTTGATGTAGCTCAAAGAAGTTCTCCATTTGATTTATCCAATTCAGGGTATCTTTACCATCAAATTTACGCATATCCACTTTCAGCATCATGTTCCACGGTTGCGAATAAGTTGGATTCTGATTGGGCTGGAAAAGTGATCCAACATGGTTATTTTGTCCATGATTTTGAACTGAAGATCCTCCTTGGTTGATATGGGATGGATTTGGGCCAAACTGTTTACTCTTTACATGTTGCATGATATCATCCAACCGATGATTGATTTGGGCTATGTCTCCTTTAGAGGCCATCTCAGATTGTACATTTCACAACTCATACTCAAGTTAGCTCACCTTATGATCAACTGAAGTAAACCCTAGTGCTAAGGAATCTGTATTTACCCCTTCTGAATCCATCTCTTCAATCACTATCTCATCTTTATCTGGGGTTTTATCTGGAGTAACCGGATTCTTTTTTGCTCTTGTGGAAGGCCCCACCATGATATCAAACCTTAGGGTTTAGGTTTTCAATACAAATTCGACCGAACAGGAAAAAACACAGAGAAGATACTAATACTATTTTTTTCAGAGCTTTGCGAAAATGTAAAGAACTTGAAAAAAATCCACAATTTGCAATAACTTGTGCAAAATAAATAAATAAAAGTCTAAAATTTTCAAGGAATCTTACTTGAAATGTTTCGCAACTCTGGTAAAAATATCTCTTGCCAATTCACTTTGGTTCAAAATATATTGCGGAAACAAAAAATTAGGGTTTTTACCCTAATTTTGGCCCAGATCGCAGCTCTGATACCACTTGTAATGAAATTACTAGTATAATTCAAATTATGAGCAGCAATATAACACCAAATAACACAATATTCCAAAATAATGATCTCAATATGCAATTATAATAGCTTCGCCACTTCGAGGGGGCAACCTCCAAACCATATAATAAGACTGAAATGCTCAAATGATAATGAACTACTACCTACAATCCTCTATATATGCTATTCATATGTTATGGCCATCACCCAGGCCAACCTATTAAGCATGAGAAAGTATAAATGATATAATAAAATGATATGGTAAGCCACGAGTCGGCTACTCATATCCTAATACAAGCAATAGGTTAAGGGCGTAGCATATTGAACCTTAATAGAACGTCATTGATGTCCCTTTTGAACAAGACGCCATCAATGAGCACATATGGGATGGCCTGTAGTCTAAAATGTCTCCTCTTTGTTTTATTCATTTCTATGAGGACACATGTCTTGTTTGAAGGAAGTGCACCATGTTCTGAGTCCAACAAAGAGGTGGGCACATCCTCATTTTCTTCCTCCTGACTATCTTGTAGGACCAAAATACAGTTTCTTTTCCATCAGTTGCTTCTTCTTGTTGACTCGAGGCCAGTTGTTCACCACAATCCCTTCCCACGGACTAGCTTAGTGACCTTGATCTCAATGCCATACTCCATGACACAAGTGATCCAACCTGCACGCTATTCATTCAGATCCCTACTAAAAAGGAAGTCCTTAACCCCTGCATGGGAGACCAACAGTTGGATTTTGTTGTTTGAAACCAAATGCTTAAACTTCTTCAATCCTCTTATCACTGTCAGGACCTGCTTCTCGATGAAGGAGCATCTCACCTCATAATCTTCTAGACCATGACTGAAGAAAGTAATTGGCTTCTCCATGTCTTCTTTGTTCTATTGTACTTTAGACCATGACTGAAGAAATTAATTGGCTTCTCCGTGTCTTCTTTGTTCTATTGTACTAGGATTGCAGAAATTGTGTCACTGCCACTAAAGGCATATAATGCGAAGTCCTTAGAAAAATTTGGATTCACTTGAGTTGGGGCTTGTGATATGGCTTCTTTGATAGCCTCAAAACTTGTTTTTCCTTCAGTTGTCCACCTAAACGCCAAACTCAATTGCAGAAATTGTGTCACTGCCACTAAAGGCATATAATGCGAAGTCCTTAGAAAAATTTGGATTCACTTGAGTTGGGGCTTGTGATATGGCTTCTTTGATAGCCTCAAAACTTGTTTTTCCTTTCAGTTGTCCACCTAAACGCCAAACTCTTCTTTAACATCAACGTTATTGGCTTGACAAGGGCAAAAAAATTTGGTACGAACCTGCAGAAAAAATTGATTTTTCCCCAAGAAGCTTTGAAGATCCTTCTTGTGGATTGGCAATGACTATGCTCTTATAGCTTCAACTCTTTCTGGGTCAATTGCCAAACCTTTCTTTGACATAATGTGGCCTAGAAGCTTGCCCTCATGGGCCAAGAATATGCATTTTTTGGGGTTCAATGATACCTTGAATCTTATACACCTTTGAAACACCTGCCTCTGGTGTGAAAAATATGGTCCGCTGCATTTTTGGAGAACACAGTAATGTCATCTAGGTAGATTAGCCCTATTTTTTTGATCAGCCCTTTGAATTTCATATCCATTGCCCTTTAGAAAGTGACTCCGACATTAGACAATCCAAATGGCATTTTTCTGTAGGCATAGGTGCCCCCATTTGGTGGTGAAAGCCATTTTGAACTGATCATCTTCTTCCACCATGATCTGGTTGTACCCTGAGTTAGTCCATCTAGGAGAGAGAATCTCTCTGATCCAGACACCACCTGCAAGATTTGCTCCATTGAGGGGAGTGGGTAGTGGTCTTTGAGGGAAGCTCTATTCAAGTCACGAAAGTCAACACACAACCTAATCTCTCCACTCTTCTTCCTGACTGGGACCAAATTTGTGACCCAACTTGAGTGTTTGATTAGAAATATGATACTTTCCTCTATCAACTTATTCAGCTCTTTCTTCATCAGAGGCTCAATATGTGGATTGAATGGTCTATTGCTTTTTTCCTGATGGGCTTAGCAACTAGATCTAGTTCGATTGTGTGTTGGGCTAACTTCGGATTGAACCCTCTTGAGGTCCTCATAGCTCCAAGAAAATACATTTGGAAACTCTTGGCAAAGTTGTATGAATTCATACCTTTCTTGCTCAGTGGCCACTTTGCCAATTTGAAGCATTTTGCCTTCTCCAACTAGAATTGACTCTGAATCTTCTCCTTTGATCTGTATATTAGCCTTTTCTTTTTGAAACTGATCATTGGGATTGAAGATAGACTCCAATGTCACTAGCCTTTGGGAAGCTTGTTTGTATTTAGCTGCACTACTTGATCTCCATATTGCTGCTCTAATCTGCTTTGATTTCTAGTTGAGAATTCAACTTCCTCTTGCAAAAAAATTGATGATCTGCTGATCATTCTCGAACACCTACAAGCATGTGTTATTATCTGGCACTACTGGCCTGACAACCATATGGATATGTGGCTGTACTTTGTCCCTCTTGATGTTGTCAACCACATCAAATGTTGCTCTAACTGCTGCAAGCCTATCATTAGCTTTGTTCTCCTTTCTAGGTATGGACACAATGTTGAAGGCTTTGAAATCCTCAATGAGGTCCCATACCCTAACTCTTGTATCTTTTGAGCAGGTCATTCTTGACAACATTTTGTCCTTTGACTTGATTGGTACAACCATTTTAGTGTCACCAAACACCTACAGGTTCTTGATTCCTTGTCTTCTGGCCCAATACAATCCATGAACCAAAGCCTCATATTTTGCATAGTGTTATTTGAGTAGGAAAACTAAAATCTGAAGGCCAAATAATACTTCATACTTTGGGGGGAAACAATCATAGCTCCTCCTTCTGGCTCCTTGTCTGCTCCTCGAGCCATCAAAGAATAATTGTCATACTTCATTGTCATCTTTGTGTTTTGGCTTGATGATGTCAGGAAGAGGATGATTCTCTTCATGCAGGCAAGTAGACTCCTAGTTCAGATTCTTCCATCTCCTTATAGGGATCAAAAGCATGTCTTTTGACCACCCATTCATCAAGAGTCAGGTCCGGGATACACCCTACTTTGGTATCTGCCTCAAAAGTGTTTAGGAGGTCCTCCTGATCAAAAGCCAAATAATTTGCATTGATTGGGCTAGGCACATAGGACTCAATGTGATAATTTGCTATGGGCTCAGATCTGATTGTGGCCTTCACTCCATACCTTGTTCTAAAGAGCATATGTAACCAGTCAACAGACAAATATCCTCCAATTTTGGTAGTGAAGTCCTTGGACAAACACAATGCAAAATGTGGTGGCAAGTCTATGATTGATACATTCTGCAATACAGTCACGTTAGGTGACAGGCATGCAAAGTGAGGCTCAGATCCTTGATGACTCCAATAAGTGGTCACTGATGTCCCATCTAATTATACTACTCCTCTATAGATGACTTCATACTGGAGGCCCAGCTGATCAGCTATTTGTTTGGGCATTACAGAACTACTTGCCCCCAAATCGATCATGTAGTTGTGCACCAATTTTATCTCCAATGATTAATGAAACATAAAATGGAGGAGGCTTCAGATTCTTACCTCAGTTTTTCTCCATGGTTTCTCTCAGGTTGAGCCGCATTGGTAAGCACTTTCTCTTGTTGGCTAGGGGGTTGATTTGAGCTTGACAAATTTTGCATTGACATTCTACAATAGATCCCTCTTCCCTGGGATGGCCAGTGACTCCCATAGTGAAATGTTCACACTCATCCTCTTCATTTGCTCAATGATATTAAATGAACTATCTTTTTACATGCCCCTTCTCTAGCACATTATTCTCTTGCATATGGATTGTTACAACCGGTACCTGAGTAGGTCTAGAAGGTGCCTTGGATTGACTCTGCACATTAAGAGTCTGTATTTTTGAATGCCAATACCTTGTGGAGTAACGAATGGTTGAGGATCACCTTAAGCTTAGTAAATTTCCTTCTCTAATATTTCTCTTTTTGGACTGTGTATTGCTAGATATACTTTGAGAAGGGGTCTGATTCATTCCACAAAAAGTCCTCAGCCTGCCAATTAACAATCATAAACTCACTTGGGGGTCCCTCTTACTGAGCTTCTTGCTACTGAATTGATTCTTGTGCTAGGTTCATGTGACACACCAATAGTCTGCACCATCAGAGCCTGATTTAGTCCACCATTGAAACACATCGACTGATTATGTGGCTGATTGCATGGGAAATAAAAATCATATTCTTATGCCATGTTATTATGTGTTGGAATCAATGCTATTAATGTTGAAGCTGTGTTTGAATTGTATTACTTGAAAGCTCTAGCAGCTTGAGGTTTCCCTTGATGTTGAATCTGATTTACAGCTTAGGTCTGGTGGTCTATTTTGCTGATATGGGGGTCTAGCCTGATACAAAGTCTTGGGATGATATGGCCTAGAGATTATGAGCTTACTGTATTTTGATAGTCACTAACTCATTTCCTAGATTTTTTTAGTTTTTTCATAGCTTCATGGAGCTAATTTGATGTGTTAGATGATGAAGTGGAGGCTTTAGCGTGAACTTTGACTCCTAGGGTGGGTATAGGAGCTAATGTGGGTGTTTGGCTAGTACCTGGGTTTCCTATACTCGAGGTATAGATGCATGAATGGCCTAGGAGAAAGTTTTCCAACCTAAATCAAATTAATTCTCAACTCCCATGGAAAGGATATAGGCTACAGAAAATATTTTACCCCACATTGACTGAATTATCAAAGAAATATCAGAATTTAAAGCTCTAAGGAAGTATGAGAAGGCACCTTCATTAGTGGGCTTTACTGCTGTTGGAATCATATCCCGGGTTTTTCTGAAATCTAAGGTTGAAATCCATGTCAATTTCTCATTACAGAGATCTCTTGATTGTTTTCATATACTCCAGCAAGGATATGTTATCCCCCTTTTCCCCAAACTAGCTGTGAAGAGTTGTGCACAGTTAGTCCCAATTTTTAATAGTAGCCTACTTCCAAGGCTCTTGAACCATTTTGAATCTTTACCTTTGAGTGAAGAGGATAATAAATTGACTGTAATATCCATCTCATTGGTCTAATGGATTATAGAGACATTTTCAATGTCTTAAACATGGTCATCGGGACAAGTGTGGTTTTCTCTAGTGAAATATGGGATGCTATTCAACGCTGCCACCGGGACTGGGTTTTATAGCATTAAGAGCAAGTGGGCTAATGCTTCCAATGAAGTTGACATAAGGATTTGGTTGTTGGTGTGCCATCCTAATTAGCCTGAGCACCCTTATTGATTAAAACAGCGAACTACTGGGAGGAGGTGTTGATAAGGCTCTTTTTGGTGGAGATATAGACTTCTGGGCTCTTCTTCATCTTCTTCTTCTTTTCTGGAGATAAATTTATGTGTACAAACTATCCTTCTTCCCTTGTTCTAGACCTTGTTTTTATCCTTATCATGAACTTGGGAAACTTAGATTGCTGGTACCCAGTGGATTCTGTCCCTTTCAGAGTCACCAGATGTGTAGTTTTAAAGAGCTTCTTAAAAGCTAGAGTCATAATAAGTGCACATCAAACTTACTGTACTAAATATGGAGACTTCATGGTCCCACTGGGCATGTTCCAAAACTGGTTAGCACAAAATCAAAGCATCCCTTAATGATTCGTTAGATCCAATTTTCTAAGGAAGATTAATTTGGTGCGATTGCACAACATTGAGATTTTCCCAAAGTGTGGGACCTTGAAAAATCAGAAAAGCTATTCAACTTAAAGGCTGGTTCCTATTCCTTTGATTAGGTGCATATGTGAAAAAATTGTAGAGGGCCTATTCCTAATTCTACTATGAGTTTTACTAAGGAGACAAGGATATAATGGGATACGAGAAATCAAACTAAGTCTATAAGGTGATGTATAAAAAGAAAGATGAAAATTTATTTTACTGATGGAAATAGACCAAAAAAATGTGTACAATAACCAAGCAAAGACAACTAGATGCTATAATGAAAGACCAAATGAAAGTAAAAGATACAAGAAAGGATCAAAAATCAATCACAAATGTGTTTTATTACTTTGTAAATTGATACAATACATTACAAATGGCTAGGATGTAGAAAACGTATTACAATTCTAAATGGAAGGTCTGAAACTCCACAAGTTCCTTTGCCAAAAGAAAAGGGGAGCCTGCAAAACAGAAGAATGTCCAACCCTTTACAATGAGTCCCAACCCTGTATTTATAGACTCAATCAGAGAGAAGAAAGAGAGAGAAGCAGGAGAAAGCAGGTCGAAGCTCAACCACTACTATTAATGTCTCCTACAAAATCTTCCCCCAAATCTTCATCTTGACTACATCAATCTTTGGTTCAGTGCCTCGAAGAAGGAGGAAATGACAGAGTAGATTGAATCTGATCTGGTTGTTGAGGGCAGATAGATCCTGCATTAATGGCCCTAAAGACGTTTTCTCTATTTTCCTTTACCTAACCTCCCCAAACTTAAAGTTTCAGATCTCCATGGCGTGGGTGAGGTTGAGATCTTTCCAATGGTGTCAGATTTGCAATATTTTGATCCCTGAGTCGAAAGATATGCCCCTTCAAAGTTTGTATCGGGTCCGTACAAAAGGATGGGAAAACCAGTTTAAAAAAATGGGCCCCCATTTTGACCTCTGGGACACATGGAGGGATAACACTTGTTTGAAGGTGGCCTCTATATTTTTCTCTTGGAATGGCGTGGGGTTGACACGTGGCCTCCTCCACTCCTGATCAATTTCTTTGTTTCTCGGCTAAGTTATTTGCTTGGTGGGGGCATATTCTTTGACTGGGGATATGCAGCATGGTCTGGAACTTGTTTGAGAACCCGTCTCTTTGATTCACCCTTGAGTTAGCACCATTTGGAAACCTGGCACCCTTCTATCGGCATCTATGCTACTATGCATTGACTATTCAACCTGAATCCATTCCCTTTGAAGAGACTAGACGCGTGGACACTCTGCGTTTGTTGAAACTCCCGATCAAGATTTGTCCCTTGAAGGAGCATCGAGTTGACACTTGGAAGCCTCCACAGGATTTGGACTTTTCAATGACCTTTACCTTACTTTTCTAGACCCTAGGCTACGTGGCGAACTAGCACTTGTTTGAGCCTCCACATTTGGATTCAACTTTGGAGATGCACCGTCTGAAACACATGGATCTCTCTGCTAGTACTTCTATACTTAACTCCTTTTGAGGCCTGCCCTATCCACCTTTTGACCTTTGTTGACCATTTGCTACGTGGAGGGCTGGTGCGAGTTTGAGAACCCATGCCTTGGGCTTCCATCTTGGATTTGCACTCGAGTCTGACACCTAGCACCTTCCTGTCTAGTCGAAGACTTTTCAACAGCTACACAACTTTTGGGGATCTAGACGCGTGGAATCTTGGCGCTCGTTTGAGATTCCTTTCTTTGGAATCACCCTTGGAGAAGCGCCGTTCTGACACGTGGCTCTTTCCACAACATCCTCCATACTTAGCCAATTTTTGGGCTCATTCTCGAATTATTTTGAGCCCGATGACTCTGTATCTTTTCCGTTTCTGCCTTTAATTGATTCTGGCTTCTTTGACACTGCTTCCTCCTCCTCTGACCCTATTGTTCTATTTCCGAGCCTACCTGAAACCTGTAGAATGGATTTAAGGCCTGGATCCACTCGACAGAGTCCATGTCTTCTATATTTATCCCTACACAGGGTTGTTTGACCTTCGCAGACCTCCACCACTTCCATTATAGAGTCCCCTCTACAATTTGTTTACAGGAATCTGAACGTGATTTCTCAGGTTCTTTCAGTGTAGGATCATTCTGATCCAATATTTTGCTCGGGGGGGCAAAAATATGGATAACACAAACATGAATATAACAGGGAGGATCATTTTCTAAAATAGATTAAGAAGGCAGCTCAATAGATGTAAACGTAATATGTTCTTCATTAAAATATAAAGTTGTAGTAAATTTATGATAGACATATTCAAGAGAAGTATGAGGATGAATGTAAGTGTTAGCCAAAAAATATATGATTTTATCCTCACAATCGTGATTAGCTTGCAAAAAAGCAGGGATGGAGATACTCATGGTGGAAAGATCCAAGAGTGTTCGAAAGTTGGGGTTCACTAAATGATTTAATAAAAATAGAATTAAATCTAACTGTAGAGTAACTATTGTAATAAGTGATGTATAATTGCTAATATATAGTAAGACATAAGCAATAAAGCATGTAAAGTATGAAACCATAAGTGAGAGAGGTAGATAAAATGACTTAGCTGATTTTCGAATGAACAAGAAGTAATCTGGGCAGGAGTGATTGATGAACAGACTGAAAATAGGGTCGTCACTGATCACTATAAAATCTGGAACTCATGAATAGAGCTGGACATGGGTGCCCACAAAAGGGCAAGGGCACCTGGGCGCTGAAGACTACTTCCGGGCACTGGTGACTGTGCAAGAGCTATGAATGTTCTTTCTTTTGTATCGCAAGGGCTTCATAATTGTTCTTTGTTGATCACCTAATATTCACTCCTTGATCGCCGATGGTACTTGTAACTTGCAATAAAGAGATTCACCTGCACTTACCCACAAACCATGTCAAACCTAAAAAGGAAAATGCATAGTGGGGAGTCAGACTGACCCTAACGGTCACCCAACAAAGTGAACTTACGACCGAGTGTTGCACTACATCTCAGACTCCATGTAGTTCTTGTGTGTGTGTGTAGAAATGATGCCCTATGATGCCTTTGTGCAAGTTGCACAAATGATAACGGGTTGTAGCTAGAATGTAGCAATCTAATAGTATGTGTGGATGGAATAGAATAAACTTCCCCTTCCTATGCAGTGTATACAGAGTATGCAACCCTTATCCCTTGAATGGATGCTATATAAATGCCTTTGCAGTGCTTTAGTGCCTTTGGAATGCAAGCTTAGGTGATGATAATAATACTTAGTACTTGGTCCCTCATTTTGAACACACAACTATGTATTTATATGATTCCCTTGTTTGAATTTCGTAATTGACAACTGGAAGGCCAACCCATAGGTGAAAAAGCCAAAAGATAAAAGAGACCCAAAAGGTGCGAGTAAAATAAGAAAGGGTTAGGGGCACCCAGAGGGGACAAGAGCGCCTGGGCGCTAGTGTCTGAAATAATGAAAGATAAATAAGTAAAGTTCTGAATGGGCTATAGGGTGCGTAAGACCAAAGAGAAATCAAAAGACAAAGAAGAGAGCCCAAAGGTAATTGTCAATTACTAGTTTTCTTGCTTATGAATCATGTAAATGCTAGTATGCTTTTAGGACCTAGAAATGCACCCAAGTGCGTGATTTTGTGTCTACATCCACCAACATTACTACATATTTTCTATTGTATTATTCCTAAGCTTACTAGGTTTAGGCATACCTTTTACACACAATGAAAAATAAGGGTGACAACAAACCAACTTGCGCAATCCTAGTTGCACTGAGTAAAATACAGGGCTCCAACGACAATCTTTAGACACACAAAGCAAGTTGCAGAAAGAGTTGAGAGCAAATATACAACAAAACAATCAAATTGCAAATGAAACTTCCACACACTATTTTTCCGGCACAAAACGCAAGCGAGACTATGTTTTCCCAACCATGCATGCATATTAGTTTTGCGACGTCTGCCAATATAATTGCAATGCCACTATATGTCATGCCAATATGAAATGTGTGTGCCTAATTGGGATTTAACAAGTCTAAATGGATTCATCAAAACCAATTTCTTTTTGAAACGAAATGGTGCAGCTGTTGACATATGTGGGAGGAAGGTGGAGAGATTTAAATCTAATTTTTTGAAAAGGGGCAAAACATCATGTGGATCCACATGACAAGACAAAACTTGGACTGATGTTTATGTGTTTGCATGGCAGCAAGGGAGATTTCGCTGGGTTAATGCATGGCACAAAGTGAAATGTGAATGTGGAGGCAAACAGAATTAGGATAGGTAATACTGTATAGGGTAACACGTAAGACTATATGGACTAATAAATTATTTTACGTGGCACGTAACTATTTACATAAACAATTATTTTGGAAGATTAAAAAACTACAAAAGAGGAAAAACAAAAAAACAAAAAATTAAACATATATATTCATCGTGTTAAGTCCATTGCGATATCATCCTTGTTGCAGTAAAGATCATAGTACATTAAATTTATGAATTTATAATTTAGGGTGGACCAAGACTACCAACCAATGTGGTAGAAGATTTTGCACATCATCATCTATTACTTACCTAAATACTCCCCATTGGGTTAAATTGCGAAATCTACTAAATTTTACATCCATTTGATACAATATACATGATTCATTTTTCCCGCCAATACTTGGACGATATACCCTGAGGTGAAGCCTGAAGCTCATAACTCCCAGACCATTTCCTGTCAACAATAATTTTGTTACAGCCTACTCAACTCAGAAATCTGCAAAAAATGAAGGGCGGCACAGTGCAGATAACATGGCACGATTCAAAACCGGTTCTCACTCTGGATTTTCATCGTCTGACGGGATTTCTCGCCACAGGAGGCGCCGATCACGATATCAAGGTACAACCCATTGTTTTTAAAACTACATTTTTTTTTTTGGTTTGGTATCACGGCGGGTGACGGTTGGATTATCATAAATTCATTTTCATTGAATAGTCTGTTTCTTCTCATTTACCAGGGAACCCAGCCCTTAAGAGCTTAGCTTCATAGTGTTCGCCGAATTGTTATTGGCTGTATTTGCCGAAGATATTAAAATCCGTTGCAGTCTTTTTTTCCCCCCCCAAATGTTGAATGGCTAGGTTCAACAACTATATTTAATAATTAGTTATATTTGCTGAGCAAAACTATGCTATTAATAAGGCCTGCATAGTATTTAGCCAGGGTTGGGGTTTATTTTTCACTCTTTGGAAGGTGACATGGAAATCGAAAAATAAGCTGGGAGAACTAGGGTTGTATTTTTTCAGTGTCCAAAGTAAAGGTTTGTTTTTAGATCACGGCCAAGCCAGATGCCAATTTAACATGTGAGACACCCCTTCTTTCCATTTATCCTTGGGTTTCAACCTCATGACAAGTTCAAGGGTAAACTAAACCTTCCTAACTACGTAAAGTGACAAATTTGAGTCTTTAAGCCACGGCATGGGGTATTTTAAGATATCATGAAAGAGGTTCTGGACTTCAGTGCAGTGCAGTTTGTGTAAAGGTGATACATCAAAGATGCTGTGGCCTTCAAAAAAATTCTCTTAAAAATTTGTAAATAGTTAAGTTGATATCAATTACCTGCGACATTGGCCAAGTATGTTGTCTATAGTTAGAAAAAGTGAGGAAACCCCAGATTCTGGTCGAAGTCATTTTCGCTTAACTTAGAATATTGCGGGGAATGAACTGTAGCTTAAAATATGACTTTTTATTTAATAGGCAGTACACTAGTATCAGGAGCACGTGTCTTGGTATGGGTACATCTGTACACTGGTTTTAGAACCAGGGTGCCAATATATGTAGGTATGAAGTGCAGATATTTGTTTGATCAGGCTAATACATACTTTCATTGAATTGTAATATATGAGGTGGTTCTGCCAGCTTTTCTGTTCTGTCACTAATGATAATTTTCCTTGCAAATCTATGCAGCGCAAACTAGCAGTAGCTATCTTGCTCTGTTTTATTTGCAGAAGTTCTGCTGACTTGTTTGCTTGCTCTCAAAATTTTCTGTGCATTTCTTTATTTTAACAAGTGGGAAGTGGTCTCGGCAGAGTTTTTTGAGCTTTTGGAGGTTAGAATATTTCATTGCCTCTCTCTTCTTTATTTTTCTTTTGCTCTTTTGCAGAAATAGACATATTGAGGTGGTAGATATAGTGGGGGATGCCCCCTATGTGCTAGATGTGTTTTCTGTAGTAGAGATATATCCTTCATATCTCCCAGCCTTCGAAACATCTACTCTACCCCAGGGTACAAGTCTCCTGGTTTCAGTAGCAGCAAGAAATGACCAATAATACTATTGCTTGATAGATTCTAGTATGAAGCAGAACACAGGTCAGCTAGATTCTTTCTTAACCAAAAAAGATGCAGGAAGCAGTCTTTATTCGTTTGCTTTAATATTTCCGTCATAGAACTTGATGGTTCACAATTATTTGTTGATTATTAACTTTTGAGATGAATCTCATGGGGCAGTTGTTAATAACAGATTAATTTCTAGTGGTAATCTGTAATGATGTTTTGCAGTTAACTTTGAACTATAGCTTTTGCTACTTTAGGAGACTGGCCAATCACGGACCCTTAATATTAGCTTTTTCTCCATCTAGATGTTTCTGAATCTACAATTGCCCAGAAAGTATATGCTTCTTAATTGTAGTAGAAAATTACATTGCATTCATGATAGGCTATATTTCGGGGAGATAGCTATTTTATAGGCATTATTAATAATATTTTTTTTGATAGGTAAACAAGGGTTGGCAGGTCCCTAACCTGTTTATATTAAAATATTCATTAAGATTTACATCAAGCACTCGATTACAATATATCAAGCAAATGCGGATCAAAGAGGCCAAAAACCAATTATGCTAAAGGCAGCCTATTCCTATATCCACTATGGATCTATACAACAAATTGTCTGAGAACAGCCGGATTCAAAAGGATAACCAAAGGCGAACTAAAAAAAATAGCAGTATTAACTACAGTCAAAAAAGCCCACAAAAGGAGACTAGGGCAAAGGAGGGCTCCTCCACAGAACCGACCACCCCAGATTCCCGGCTTGGAACCACATCAAGATCTTGATGTCGTCGACGAAATTAACATTTGAACCAACCCCAACATGACATGCCAAAAAACCATGTGCTTGAGCTGCTCGTTGCTTCAAGGAGAGAATGCACGTCTTCCTAGGAGGGGAAGACAAAGAGCGACTAAATCCAAAGTAGGAAGAGAGAGTCCCACAGAAGACCGAGCATGACAATGGGAAATCACTAGCTCAACAAAGGATACCATTTAGTTGAAGTGCCCTTCCAATTCATGGTAAGCAGCCAAAGACATGGAGCCCAAAGAATCACTACCAACCGAGGGAGGGGAAGTGGATGGGAGTAGCCTAGCCAATTCCCTGCCCAAGCCTCGACAATGGGGAGCCTTGATAAAGAAGCATCAATAGCCCAAGTGATTTGTCTATTTGGAATGATGTGAAGTAGGTTGTCCATGAAAGTGGATGCAATTTCAGAATTGACGCAATGCCTGGAAGATAGGGCCAAGTATTTGGAACCCAAAGTTGTTTTCGTGGTAGCCAAAACCGAATCAGATTGGATGATAAATATTTGATGGAGTTGGTATTCATAAATAGGAGTTTGAAAAGCCATCTCCCTTGAAAGACTTGTGAGGTGGATCCGAGGGAACAACTTGGCCATGACAAGAAGATGCAAGATGAAGAACGAAACAAAGCACCAACAAGAGAAATGGAGGTGAAATGAAGCAAAAAGGCAGATATGAAATAGAAATCCCACATGCTTGGAGGGATTGAGAAACACTCAACTATGGTCGACACCTTCAGAACCCAATTGAGACCCATGCCAAACTATGATGACAATGCCACCTAGGAGAGCTGATGTGGAAGAGGTGGAGCCAATGGGGTAGTGGGCCCCCACCAAGATAGAAGAGTGCATGTGAAGCAAGAGTGGGAGCTTATATGGAGGGGGATTTGTAAGGTCCTTGGAAAGAAGATCCCACAAGCCTTGCCAAGGTGAAGAAATATTATTGACCATAGAATCCTTAGCTTGAATGACCCCATAAGAAGGTCGGCCACCTTGTTGGCTTCTTGAAAACAATGCCAAATTTTCCATTTGGAGAAACCATGGAGAAGGTGACGAGCTTGGCTAAGGATATTATCAATCCTCCAAGTTACCAAGTTTCCAAATTTTATAGTCTGAATGATGATCATAGGGTCCACCTTAACAATTAGCCACTTGATTCCACAACTGTTCGCCATTTGAAAACCCACGACCAGAGCCATAGCTTCAGCGTTGTTACTGGGGCCAGAAAGTAAATGGAAAGAACCAACTTGAAATTAGGGAGCTTGAGCAATCCCTCATGACGTAGCCAACACCCGTGATTCTAGGGTTCCCCCTAGAGGCTCCATCAAAATTTAGTTTAAAAAACCTAGGAGCCGAAGAAGACCAATGAGAGTTTTGCTGCCTTATTTTTCCCTTATTCAGAGTGGCTACACTTGACCCATTAACTAGGAGAATATGAAGAAGAGGCCACTTATTAGTGAGCTTGATGTCCCGTGTTGAGAAAGGAGAGGATAAGTGAGCGACATTATACATGACAATTTCAGAGATGGCAGATTCCAATCTATTGAGAACAGAAGCAAGGGAACCAATGTCATATTTGAAAATTCTCTTGTTTCTCTCCCACCAAATGTGCCAGATGAGAAGAGAAAAGCTACCGACCCATATTGAGGCCCAAGATTGGAGAGCTTGTGCAATGGATGCTGGGGAGACCCAACACAGGCCCAGCTTGGAGCAAAGCCAAATGTAACGTACAAGATATTATCTATTATGTCACTCCTTTGACTAGGAACCGACAAAAGTCTCCCTCGCGCGTAACTAAACACACATATACCTTTTGCCATTGGGTCATCTTTATCCTCTTCTTCCACTCTAGCCTCTTCAGTTTTGAACCGTTTTAAGTTGACTAGAATTCCTTTTTTATTATTTTCTTTCTTCTTTTCTTGTTGTACTTATTAAAATTTATCAAAGGATTTCATAATTATCAACTTTTGAGCTTTTTAAGATGAATCTCAAGGGAATCTCTGAGAGTGATACTATTGTATAGGCCTGATCATAGTATGCTACACAATGTAGGTACAATAATTTATTCAATTATAAATACAGATAGTATGCTACTGCAAATCTAGCATGCATTTCCCTATTCCCTCATTTTATTCTCTTGATTTTCTTGGCCACAAAATTCTGTTTAATTGGTAAATCACGTTGACGGGCTTCAGAAACCTGTCTTTCTAAGAGAGAAGATCTCTTATATTAACACAAGACACGGATATGTCATGATGATCTTGCATGATATTTGTTCTATTCACAACATTCACAATAAGAAGTGATTCTACTTTGTACTATCTTCTTTGGGAATGGTGATGCGCAGTTGGAGGGCTGAATATCTGATCTGGATCTCGGGAGATATTTGGGGTGACAACATCCTAAATGAGAATCTAGATGTGTTGTATGCATGTGCAAAAGTAATGCAAAATAACATAGAAGGATTCAGATTAGAAAAAATAATAGTACTGGAATTAAAAGTTTAATTAATCTGCATGTTCTGTACATGCAATACTCTCGAGGGAGATGTATGGTTGCTTATCTTTTACTATCTGATTGCTATTTAATGCTACAGACATGTATAAACAAACAACAGAACCACAAAGGCTTAAAGACCTGTTATGGAAATTAAAACAGTTGAGCTTGGATGTGTTACTCTTTTCCTTTCGATGGTTGAGCTGATTGGCATATAAAATTGGCGGTCATTTTTTTTTTCTGCGGGGTCCTGTTCTTCAGCTCCGCAAGGGAACCCCTTGACTTATATTGGGGGTCCCACGCCCCACTGGAACAGAGGCAGCAAAGATGTCAGCATCTGACAATACTGTGCGGCATGTAGGTTTGTAGGACCTTGAGGAAGCCATCAATGGAGACCACATAAGATTTGGTGCGCACATGAACGGTGACATGTCCGATCTGCCCAGATAGCATTGCGCCACTTTAGAAGTGTCTGCAGCATCTGTTGGAGATGGATTGATGATCTTGGAGGTACTGCAAATCTCTGGATGTGGTTCTGGAGTACTGCAGATCATTGAACAGGGTCCACAATTATGGCAAGTTGCGAGAATGGGCTTGGAGGTATCACTGGAACTGCCTTTGGAGAATTCTCCTAGATCAATATCACATGTAATATTACAATACTTGGAATTTTCTAGAATGTTACAGTTGACATTAAAACGTCAAATGTGGTTCATTTTTCGGTAGCTGAACTCCACCATTATTAAAAGTTTTAATTTGTCCAAAATTCATAAATGAATGATCTACTTGTGCAAGGACACATTGATGATTTGTTTTGAGGCTGTAAAATCAGATCACTAATGCAAGATACAGAAGACATGCATTAGCAGAAGCTTCCCCAAAGACTTGGATAAGATGTACATTTGCACCTGTTATTGTCATTACTCTGTATTTATGTCATCAGAATCGTGTTCTTGTATATCCTTTGTAAGGGTATTTTTATATCTAGTAATTACTAGTCTAACTTTGGTGTTTATCAGCATCATTGTTGTTTGTGTAGGTGTTGAATTTTGAATTCGTCCTTTATCTGTCTGTTTTGTTCGTAAATTTGTTCAGTCCTGCTATAATGCCATTTTTTATGGTTGCTATTCATGCCTTTTTTTGTGTTCACCTTTCATTTGTTAATGCCTTATACAGTCGCAGGCGTATCCATCTGAAAGTGGTCTTTGTGGTGGTTCCAAAACAAGGGGTTATATCTGTCACCTCGTATCTTGTTTATTAGAATATTGCAGGCTTGCATATCTGAATATTGTAGGGCCATTAATATATGCATGGCCCTTTGTGCTAGTATTTCATATTGATTTTGTAGTGCATAGACAAGATAAATTTTTTTCCAATGATATGCAACTAAGGTCAGGAATCACTGTGGAAGTTTTCAATTATATGGATAAATGCATTGTATGAAATAAGCAAGCAGAAAGACCCAAGTAGGGTATAAGAGAATTGAGGTGGATGCCCTAGGCACACAAATATTAAATATATAAATAAGTCCAATAGATGTGTTGTGCTAAGTTAAGGCTGCATGTTTATAGATCTTCCAAGGAGAAATTAGGTAATCACCTTGGTGTATGGATTAATACAAGACTGCTAGTAAATGAAATTATGCATGCTAACCAATTGCAGCACATGTTGGCCTCAAATAAACATTACATATCCTAACATCCTGCTTTATTGTTTGTTTGGGGTAGACATTAGCATGATAATTGACAAAACATTACATCGACATCTTCCTATAATGTTTATATGGGTGAGAGATGGCTTGTTGAACAATAACACAACCCTTGTTTTCTGGCTCTTTGATAGTAATGTTGGTAGCATTGGCTTCAGTCTTCTTTCCCTGAAGATGGATATAGTAGTGAGATCCGAAATGTCAGATAAAACTTGCTGACACAGATGAATCCAGAATAAGATTATTCATTGTTACTTTGGGAAGAAACACAATTAAAACCTAAAACAAGAACAATCTTGGCGTAGTCTAGTGCTATATTTTACAATTACATTTATGCACCACATAAATAACAAGCACAAAGACATGAAAGGTGTGCAAAGGGTTTTAGGTGGATGCCATAAGCATCCAAATATATAATTAAGCCCAACATAGATGAAGACTGTACATTTGTGTCTTATGCCAAGGCAACAACACGTTTATAACTCTTTCGAAGAGAAATTAAGTAATTACTTTGTCGGGCTGATTAACACAAAAAAACCACTAATAAATAAAATCAGGTAGGTAAGTCAAGTAGACAATGTCTGGCACATTGAACATATGTTACCGATTACCAATAGATCTCAAACTCTTGCCAAGTTTGCACAGTAATGAAAATATAAATTCTGATGTACCGGTGGTCCTGAAGAAGTTTAACAAGATTCATCAAGGCTAGTTCATTATAGTGCTTTTATTCTAGTGGGGCTATAAATAATATTCTTCTTTGAAAATCTGGTTTGTATTATGCAGGTATGAAATGTGTTAATTAAGTGGTATGTGATGCTAATTTTGTTGGTTGACAGTTTTGGTCATTACATCAAACAGAAGGAAAGAAAGAGGTCCCAAAAGCATCCTATGAAAGCAGCCTCGCTTATCATAGTTCTGCTGTCAATGTTTTGCGTTTCTCTCCATCAGGTAAGACATTTCTCCATGTAAAGGCTTTAGTAGTTATTAATAAGAAATATCTGTTTCATTTCATAGGTTTCACAAGGTCACCAGCTCATGAGTTGTTTCAATCTGCTTCCAAAGAAATTGTTCAATGTTTTGCTAACGTATGCAGAAGGCAAAACCTTATTACATGAAGAGAGAGTATATGATTCACAATGCTTTCTTATTTGGTATAATGTCTTCGGTTTACTGTAAGATCGTGCTTGCTACAATTTGATATTCAGTTTATAGTTGCTCTTTGATTTCTACAATCCTTGCTCTAGCAAAAGGTCATAAAGATCTGTGTTTATTCTAGAGCATGTTGAGCTTTGCATGTGTATGCAGAATCCTTGCTAGGTATCAAAGGGATGCTTCTAGACAGTTTGAAACATTTTGCAAAATTATTGGAATTTTATTTCTTGTAACTAATTCCTTAGCAAGCAGAATATTTTTGTTATATCGAAGTATCTTAATTAACAGCTGCTATTTGTTTGGATGATGACATTGTTGAGTATATAGTATACTCACAGCATTTGTTTGATACACGTTACTTGCTTTGGAATACATCAATACTTTCAAGGATGCAATATCTGAGATTAACATGCATGCTTTCTTTAAATAATAATATTTTTTGTTGGTTATATTTGACTTTTATTTTTTGTTTCCTTGATATATTAAAAAGATATTCACTAAAAACATTATATTAGTTTTTTCTCTGTGTTAAGATTACAAGATTCAATCATCAAGAGCCTAGGTGTTAAATCTAGTATTGTGAACCTGTGTCATTTTTTAACTTGCCTGATGTTGGATGGTCCCCTTATGACAAGGCAAGAAGTTTTTTTTTTCATTTTTCCGAAGCTCTACTCTTCTTTGTTTGTAAATACTGAAACGCTTTCTTTGCTTTCATTAACTTCATAAGAAAAATAGGAAGAAATAAAAACTTAATATAAAGAAGTTTGTTTTATTAATATTCATGAATGGCAAATATAGGTCAATGGTACTCAAGGATACAACTAATAAATATAGCCAAAGAGGAAGCCCCTAAAGCATTTCCCTCTACGTAAAGCATTAAAGCGAGATAAAATGTTGGAGTGGGCTTAAAAGTCTCAGGAAATTTAAAATTTAGATAGCAATAGTAGTAAGGGCATGATCCTTGTGGGATATAAGAAGGGACCACTACTCTAAAGGCAAGGGGCAAGCCCCTTCATTCTCGTCAACGGGACAGATAGAATCTGCTGAAGAATCAATAACGTATGGTTCCCAATATGGAGTCTAAATATTTTTTTCCGGAGAGTGGCATCTGGATTGGAAGGTGCCATTGAAATTTTCCTTCGAGGTAACTTTGTATCTTGTGCTCTCCTACCTTCAAAGGTTGAATATCTCGTTGATGGCATTTTGTCTTTTTTGTATATAGTATTACAATTCTTGAAGTGCATTTCTGGTTCTGTGGATTTATCAAAATGCCTAACGATCCACCCATATCCCTAGCTGTTGGAGTGGTAGAAGTAATTTTATTTATTTATTACTGCTACAAAGCCACCTGGGAAAAACCCATGTATTATGGTTATGTGAACATCTCCCTAAAGTCTATCACCTCCAGTGTTGCCACTTTTTGATTGATTACCATAATGATTGAATATTTATTTGTTGTTGTGTGCATATCTTTTGGATGTAGACTACAACTATGAGTTGTATAGACAAAGATGTATGAGTGGACAATTTTATGCCTTGGAAACGTCGTGTGTTTGGCGGGTCTTTGGATAGTGTTTGATTTTTATTCCTCTTGTGAATCTTTGATATTCAATTTATTTTTCACGCACTGCTTTGGAGTTTCCATTTGATATGCTGGATGTTTAAGAGATGTTGTGGCATGAATTAATCTATACAAATGTAATATGGACAATCTATCAATGTCTGCAGGGAAAAATCCCTTACTACTTTTGTATTAATCTTTTCTAACAGTTTTGCTCTGTTTATGCAGGAGAACAACTTGCTTCAGGTGCTGATGGTATGCAACTATTGCACCTCTGAAAAATTATTATATTACTCTGTCTGGTTCTTGTCTCTGGTAGTTCGACTTTGCTTCTGCCATAAAATATAAGTTCATAGTTTTATTCTGGCAGAACAGTTTTGCATCGATATTTATGGAATTGTTTGCTTAAGCCAGAAGATGCAACTGTAGGAATAAAAGCTTATATATCTCAATTGAATTTACAGGTGGGGAGCTAGTTATATGGAAACTGCATAATGCAGATAATGGGAATTCTTGGAAAGTACTGAAGACACTTTCGTAAGATGTTTTTGTGATACTCTTCCTTTGATTAAATGCAATTCATTGTAGTATAATCATTCCTTCAGTTGTTATTTCATATCAATCACATTTCTTCCGACGCAGATTCCATCGTAAGGATGTTCTTGACCTACAGTGGTCACCAGATGGTGCTTTTTTGATATCTGGGTCTGTTGATAATTCTTGTATCATATGGGATGCCTACCAAAGGTATTTTGTTTGTCTATGCTTTTATATTTTGAGACAGGTTAGTGTTTTGTTTCTTTATCCCTGTATTTTTCTTATAACAAAGTTCCTTATTTTCTAGGTGGTCTACAACAGATACTGGATACCCATTTGCATTATGTTCAAGGCGTTGCATGGGATCCAATGGGTGTATATGTGGCATCAACAAGCTCTGACAGGACATGCAGGATCTATGTTAACAAGCCTCAAAATGGCAGGGCCAGGGGTCAGGAGAGGATGAATTATGTGTGTCAACATGTCATTGCAAAGTCGGAATCAGAAAAGCAGGTAATATCAAGGTTTTGCAAAATTTTTTTTTAAAGAAGTTTCATACACAGACCCTATAAGCCTGGGAATAACTGCTTGTTTTGTGCCTCCGTAACTTTTGGTCTTTTTCTTTTTTTGTATGCTTGAAACAGGGGACAACAAAGTTGCATCTATTTCATGATGAGACATTGCCATCATTTTTCAGAAGATTGCAGTGGTCACCTGATGGTTCATTTCTAGTTGTTCCAGCAGGTGCAACATAGAATTTAATAAAATGAATTTCAAAGAGAAATGTTAGCTACTATATTTGTTCTTAGTTTAATTCATCAACATTGAAAGCCTTGTTCTGACACAGCCTGTCCCCATTATTTGTGATGCTTTAGTTTGTAGTGTATCTAATTAACATTAATGTTATTGAAATCTCCAATTTATTACGTTTTGTAATCTCATGGCTTTTGAAAAAAGGTTTTATTGATCTTTCCTTGAAAAAATGCTATATTTCCCTTTTTCTTTATATTTATTTTATTTATCTATAATAAATTTTTAATGTGTCCTTTCCAGTTAATTGCCATTTATGTTTATGGTATTATTTTCTTAGTAGAGATCAGTTGCATAATACTTAGTGTTGTACTCTCTTATGTTTTAATAGTTTTTCCTTTTTGGACTTGCTTCTTTTTGTGGGATGAGAATTTTTTCTGCTTCTGTTTGCTCCAAACAAATTGCTTTTGCATCCATTTTGTTTCTCCTCTTTCTACGGCATATATTTGATGGTATTTATTTTTCTTCTATTTAAATCATTTTTTTTAATGTAAGTAATTGTTTTTTTAATGCTTATGAGAGAGATTTGTTGTTTTTGAAAGGAAATATGAGTAATCATAATGGCGAGAACTTTTGTGTTCTGAAAAATTGGATTTTGATATGTTGCCATACACATTTCAATGAAGGATTTTTTTATCGTCATACTTGGTTTATTACATCTTACAATGAAAAAGTCGCAGTTGAAAAATGAGCTTCTGTTAAACAAAGCTTGCTTAACTAAAATTTGATTATTGCAGGTATTCATAAATTTTTGCCAGACTCATCGGCATCCAACACGGCATATGTTTTTTCTAGAAAGGACTTTTCCAGGTGAAGTTTCCCAGGTTTTTTTTGAATTTAATATTGGATACTATTGATACTTTCATGAATTTTATTGTTGTTAAGAGTACTTTTGTATGTGAGTAGGTTGCCGTTGAACAAATTAGAAAAAAAAAGTGTCTTATTTTGCTGTAAACAATTTTGATGATACTATATCAGGATACATTAAATTTTTGACTAATGTTGTGGTTTTAAAACCACTCTGAAAAGGAGCATGATTACTACTTAATGGTTAATTTTGCGAAGGAGCACTAACTATGATGCTTTGTTTGACTCGGCCCAACTTTCAAATGAAATCACCTAATTTGGTCTTTGCTGTAGATTCACTTCCAGTTTAAGACAGTAAAGCACTGAGGTAACTTAACTTACATGCACACTCCAGGAGTCCGGTTCTAAATAGTATGCACGATACATGCTCTTAGTAATATGGACATTCACAAAACTAATAAGATGATCTGTCACATGAATAATCTCCATGGTTTGAGTGGCAAAACCCAGTTGATTCTGCATCCATTCATAACAAATTTCTAAGTAACAAAGAATCTTTCTAAATTCTGGCCAATTCATCACCCTAGCCCCAATATCCAATATCCAATTCAGCAGGAGTTGTAATAAAATAATTCCATCTGGGTAGTACAGTTGGCTCAATGATGCTTGAGTTTCAATAAGAATTGTCTTCTCTGCATTTTGTACTGGTAATGATTGTGGTCTGATTGCACATCCCACAAATTAGGGATTATTGAAATATCATACAACTTAGAAAAAGTATCTGTAAGCTGCTATTTTTCTGCATCAGCTACATATTGAACTTGCAGTATTCAGATTTCTTAATATCTAGATTCTAAGTTTAAATTTGTTAGTTTGTCTATTACACTTTGCAACAGTTGATCATTTATATTCTCTCCTTCTGAACCTGGTGTGACGAGCAGTTCATACACCAGGACAAAAGTGCACTATGCTTAGTCACTGTGCACAGCCACAATTGTACCACCTAAACTATGGTGGCCGACCAAATTTTATTTTGTGACGCATGATAGACCCACTAACCAAACACTGAAGGTGGATTTAGAAAGAAAATGCCAAAGGCGAAAGAAAACTAGTTTAGAGGGAAGTCTAACCACCATCCAAGTTAATGCAAAGAAATCAAAGCTAATTGTCATGCAAGGAAATATAGATCAATTATTGAAAGCATACTACAACTATCTCTTATTGCTGGGAAATGTGAGGAAAATACTTGAAAGAAGCTTACATACCTGACTTCGTCTCTCTTGGAGAGATGGAGGCAGGGACAAGAAGATTGCTCAGCGGCATCTCACAGAATTGACATGCAAGAAGACACTATCTTGAGCTTAGAGTGTCTAAGATTTGGGTAGGAGAGCTAGTCTTTGAGGGCAAGGAATGGCCTTGTTGAGCTTCATGAGAATTTTTAAGAAAGGAGGCTTCGAGCTCAGACTTCAAGGACCAAGAGTTATTTTTTGCCTCCCTTGCAAGAGTCATGCTCACTTGAAACAAATTTAGAGAAGCTTTTCTAGGATCTTGTGTGAGCAAAGCTGAATCTTCTGGCCTTTGTTCCTCGTGTTTTTCAGCTTCTGACCGTAGGGCTTTCCCCAAGGCTGACACCATGGGCAATGGCGCCTGTTTTGGTTTTGCCATGGCTGACGCCATCGCCCATGGACAATTGCATCAGGTATATATGCCCCCATGTTTTCTTAGTAGTACCACCACTTGACAACTACTTGCTTGCATACAAAATACACATGATCTGCTCTTACTCACATTATTTCACACCTCTTAGCTGAATTTGGAGTCTTGGAGCTTGCCTTTTTGCATTTGGGGTCACCATAGTGAGTTAGGACTGAAGATCTTCTTGTTGAGCTTTCCTCTTCTCCACCCATAGCGATTCTCTCTTAGTGTTGTTGTCTATGGGGAGGATTATGCATCTGCGGTCACACACACGCTACATGTAAGTATTTCTAACTCTCTTTAGTCTTTCATTTTGTATGTATGTGCTTGTTATTAGTCATTCATTGCTATAGGTTAGAGTAGATATAGGTTTACTTTGATCTATTGCTTTGCTTTGTCTTATTGTTACTACGCCCTTTGGCTTTATCCACTCCTTGGTTGTACCCTTCTCTATTTCAGAATCCTAGCAGGATACCTATCTTTATCTTGGTTGTAGGCCTTGGAAACCTATAGCTATCCTAGGGCTAGGGCTACTATCCTCTAGATTTACAACTTTAGCATTCCTTGAGCACCTTTGTATCTGCAAGGTGTTGCTGGTCTTAGATAGGATCCCTATGAGAACCCAGCCGGGAACCTCTCTTTTTCCCGTCATATACATCGGACGTAGCTAAACTAAGTGGGCATCTCTACTGTTCATCAGAAGGATATAACTAAAGAAATGTGCATCTCAATTGTTCATCTCAAGCCAACAGGTTCTTCCTAAGCCTCCTAGACACATTTCAGGTTTTTTTTTGGGGTGGCAAATAGTAACAAGGGATCTGTCATTGTTGGGTCACTAGGGGTCAATTAATGGCTGCCTACTGAGCATCTTCGCAGAATCATATGCGGCTAAACCTGTATTCGACCATCATCTCCTCAAGGGTATGTGGCTAGCTACACATAATGGCTGCAATTATCCTGTTTTGGTTTGGCTTCAGTGGGTTTGTTCTAAAGTATGTGAATTCATCAGTTTTGCAAATACTGCATCCCTGTTTATTCTCTTGTTCTAAAAACATTAATTCACTAAAAGTTTATTTGGTCTATAAGTTCAAAGCTTTTGTTAACAGAGATGTGATTTTGTCTGATGCGCATCGCCACTTTTTTACACAACACTTTGTTTCAATTGGTTCATGTCTCAACCTTCAAAATTTCTGAAAATTGATTGTAGCGATAATGAAATAATGATATTTTTTGGGTGTCATATGCATCCACCATATCCTTCTTACCCTCGTCAATTATAGGCTACTACAACCTTCTTCAATATACTCTGTCATTAATAGTCTCTTTACTCCACGAGTTATTGTTGTCTCTAACATCTGCCTTTTAGCACAGTAGCTGTGCAGGGAATAGTGGAGTACACATAGGGTTGATCAAGAGATGGCATTAACTTTATTATGCTTGTCACCAGCCTGCTTATTCAATGATAGTACTTCAAGTTTTGGAGTTTTTGCTTTCTTTGATTCGTCTCAAAAATGGTTTCTGATTTCTCTATTGACAATCACGCATTTGCTTATATGGAATTGAATGAATGGAATTAGCTTTTTTGTAGTTATCTAGTATGCCGATCAAAATTCTGACTCACTGTAACTTGCAGGCCTGCTTTACAACTTCCTGGTGCTAGCAAGCCTATTGTGGCAGTGCGCTTTTGTCCTTTGGTTTTCTCCCTTAATGCAGCAAATTCAGGTAAGTATCATGGTTAGAGCGAGTGAGTTTTTGTATTTTTGTTACCTTCTAAGAATTGGGATGAATATCTGTTAGTTTGTTGGATGAGTGCAGATGCTCTATTCAAACTTCCATATCGTGTTGTATTTGCCATAGCAACATTGAATTCATTGTACATTTATGATACCGAAAGCAGCCCTCCCATTGCAATCTTTGCAGGGCTTCATTATGCGGCCGTAACGGACGTTGCATGGTATCTCTATTTTCCAAATTCCACTACAGACTCTATGCTTCTTTATCATCTCAACTTTTTTTTGAATGACACATTCCCTGTTTTATGTGCCAGGTCATCTGATGCCAGGTTTCTTGCTGTATCATCCCAAGATGGCTACTGTACACTGGTAGAATTTGAGGATGGAGAACTTGGGTCACCTGCAACCTTGTCTGGTAAGAAGTCCCCTGTGCTGTCTTATTTGGCAATTTTCGTTGTTTGCTCAAACTTATCATGTCAATGCCAAAATATTAAGTTGTATGTATCTAGCATTCAAAGTTCATATTTTTTCTTAGGATCTGAGCTTTCTATTTCAAATATAAAAGCTTGTTTTTCAATTGTCTTGTTTTCCTAATATGTTTTGGTCAATATTTAATACTGTTTTCTTTCAATGATTAGAAATACCTTCCCATGTCGCTAGTTATTTGCCTCAAGCTACAGTGAAAGTGGCGAACTTTGCTCAGGATAAAATGGATGTGGACATGCTTGTGGGAGATGAAAAAGCTATGAGAAAGGACCTAAACATGGAAATGGAGGGAGGTGTGAACGCTGTACAGTCAAAAGGACCAGAGAAGTGTGAGGCATCCATGAAAAAAGAAGATAATTCAGTTTTGGTGGCTTGCAGTAATGGTTCTCTAAGTAATGGGAAAGAATTTACTTGTGGTCAAAAGAAACAGGAAGATATGCAGCCAGTGGCCAATCTACCTAAGACTTCCAAAAGGCACATTACTCCAATGGCTGTAGAAGTGGACAACAATGGTATGGAAAAAATGGATGTGGACATTTCTTTGGCTGATAAAAATATTATGAGCAAGGATCTAAAGATGGAAAAGGAGGAAGCTGCGAAAACTGAACAGTCTACTGGACTAGAGAAATACAAAGTAATAATAGAGAAAGCAGAGAATTCAGTTTTGGTGGATACTAGTAACAGTTCTCTAAGTAATGGGAAAGAATCCACTTGTGATCAAAAGAAACAGGAAGATATGCAGCCGATAGCTAATCTACCCAAGCCTTCTAGAAGGCGCATTATTCCAATTGCTGTTGAAAAACCATAAGCTAATACTAAGTACCTCAAAAAATGATTTGCCTGCTCAGGGTTTTGTAGTGAATCTGTGTAGGGTAAGAGATGCCGGGGGCCACATCCATTCCTAACATCTGTAATGGTGGCTTGAATTATCTTGCTGAAATGTAGAGCTATATCCTTATCTTGTTACCTGTATAGACTTCTAAGTTTACATGGTCTTTGTCTTTACTCTTGTTTTTATTGACATTACCGATGAGTTCTTACACACCAGGCAAGCTGCTTTTCCTTTTCAGTCTGGCGTAACTGTTGGATGCTGCCCCTGAAATAAAGACAAGGCTTCTTGAATTCCTTGCTTTTCTATGCCTTGTTATCTGTGCAGGCTTTAATATTTCTAAGGCAGTCTGGCACTAAATCTATTTATAAATGGTACAAGTGCTTAAAATTTCCGGAGTTACAGTTCTCCACCTGCAGGAACAAATCAATGAGGTTGATTATTCTTCATGTTCAGTTCTCGGGGACAACTCTATAAAGAAATCAATACCAATGAACAAATGGGAACTGCAAAAATACACCAAAGGATGAAAATGATGAAATTGTTTCTGAGTTGCAGGGGGGTCATATTGCTAGTCGCTGAAATACATTACTTTCAGCAAGCAGATCTTGTTCAGTCTTCTAAAATTGCAACTGTCAAGTTCTCTTGACTGGATCCTTTTATGCTAATCATACGGATGAACATCTATGGGGCGAAGGGAGGTTTCATGTAAACCACTTTTTTGTCTACAGATTTAAGAGCCTTGAAAATGTGGATGAATGATGGCCTTAACAATTTTGATGTTTACTTCAATTGGTTATTTAGGGAAAGTTAGGTTCCCATGAAAGGATAGATCTGACTGTACGTTTATAGTTGATAAGATAACTGCAATGTCAGTAAACGTTTTTGATGTTTGGAAGTCTTAAATCAAAACGGTTTCCTTTCGTATGTTGGATCTGTATGTTACATGTTTGTATTTAGATGTTTCTTAATTGGTTTCAGTTCACCGCCTGCTTTAGGACTTATCACCTCTTTGTGATGGCGAAAGCAATGAAAACTAAGGAATTTTGGTGTCTCGAAACCATTTGTCTATTAAATAGAATTGTCCATTTATTTACATGCACTATTCCAGTTTACCAATTGATGTTCCTATGAATCATTTTTCTCAGGAAGCATATGCTTTTGATTTCTGCATATATAATCCTCATTCAACATTTATATAATAAGCTTCTATCTTGATGACTTTTATCTTCAAGACGCATTGGAGCAAATATTTTTCCTGCTGTTAATTTGCATAGTGGCGTTCTTCATCTACAATACCCATGGCAAGTAGTGGTGGATTATAATGCCTGTGACATGTTAACAATTAATGGTTTATCTTTTAAATTCGATGCCTATTTGACTACTCATCCTAATGATGGATCACGGGAAATAATATGAAACTTTGATAAGAAAAATTCACATGTAGTTTTATCCAAAAACCATTTATTTCATGGACTGAGCATAAAATCACCTGTTTATTTCTGTTACTACGTAATTTCAATCTTAAATTTGGCACCCATTTGATTGTCATAAGATAGTTTCAACTTTAAATGCGATTGTCATTGAAAAGTTTTGATTTTTTGTTTTTTGTTTTGCTTGAAGAAGTTGATTGAAAAATTGTAACATCTTGGCCATAGAGTGGGGTTTGGACATTTTTGTTTGAAATGTTTTTTTTTCAAGTTGGTCTCACAGTTTTATCCAATAACTGTTTATTTCATGGATTCAAAGCATAAAATCACTGGTCTATTTGACTGTCACTATGAAATTTCAATCTTAAATTTGATTACCATAAGATAGTTTCAACTCTAGATATGTTAGTCATTGAATTTTTTTAATTGTTTTGCTCGAAGAAGTTGATTGCAGAATTGTAAGATTGTTGGCCATAGAGTGGCTTCGACCTTTTTGTCTCAAAAGTTTTTTTTCGAGTCAATCATTGGTGCAACTAGATTGAGGCCAATTACTACAAGTTAGTAAAAATTTTACGAGAAAGTTAGAATTATTAATCAATGTGGCCTATGACAAATCAAAGCACGACACCATGTTTTTAGAAACTAATTATAAAACCAACAAATACTATTTCAACTAATAATTAGTGGTGATGCCATGTAAAACATTTAATTCCTAAACTATTTAATAACATCATAAGACACCATCCTATTTTAATAATGATGTCAGCTAACATTGAATTAAAATTACTGAACACTTAACTACAACATATCTATATTAAAAAAAAGAAAATCGGTTGACACTTCAACCTATAATACTAGTGATCTTACTAAATAATTTAATACTACTTTTAAGCCATGCTTTCCAATAGTTTTGCAATTTGTTTTTTAAATTGATTAATTTACTTTTAATGAAATTGTTTTTATTATGCTAAGAGTCATTCTACAATGGTAGCATGGAGTGGACTTTTAATGTTGTGTATGGGAAAGAAAAATTAAGGTTGACATTATATTTAAAAATAATTTAATTTGTAAAATTCATGTCTTTACAATTGCTAACATAAAATAAAATAAAAATACAACATATATAAATACATAATACAAAACCATAAACAAAAAATAATACAAAACAAAGATCCAAAAAATTAAAAGAAATAATTTTTTCATTAAAGTTTGTTATCAATATTTTATTTTTTTCATTTATTTTATTTAATTTCACATATCTTAAATGATACATACCTATCTTAAAGGAATTAATGTAAAAGATAAATCTATGTAAATTCATCTAAATGAAAGAATTTACCTCTAGTTGACATCATATATAAGATGCATAAAATGACCACCACATCTTCAAAACTATTTGTTAGTTATTACATTCAAACAATCTTTTCAACACATTTTGTGGACTTAAAACATGTAAATTACTTGTGATCCTTTTGTGGAGATAATACTAGCTTTTTAGTTGGTTGCTCCATAGCATTCACCACATTCTTGGCATCATTCTTAAGTTGAAAGGAATTTTCATTGCTTAAGGGCTTAGAGTTTGTCTTAATATGAAACGTGATTCCATTATAGGTAGGGGCATTGGTCCTATAGTAAAGCATATTGGTTTATAAAAGATTGATCTCAAAGTTTCTAACCACATGGCAAAGCTCATTGAAAGATTGATAGTTAACGATTTGATGGTTTGTCTTTATAACAACAATTTTGAACCTAAGCACGTACTCACTAATAGGCTGATGGGATCCTTGCTTAATTTTAGAAAATTGTGGAAGGTATCTTTCATGCTATTGTTGACCAAAAAATGAGTAAGAAAATCATCAACTAATGTTGTAAAAGCATGCACAGATAATAAGACATAAAACTAATAGAATAAAAAATCCCTCTATCTTCCTTGAAATAGCTTAATAATTTATCGTTATGATCAAAGTCTAGGAAAAAGGCACAATATGTCATAATGTGGTGAGAAATGAATCTTTTTCCATTGAATAATTCAAAATTTGAAGCTAGAAATCCTATTGGAAAAGGGTAAGAGTACTTATAACCCAAAGGTTAAGTAAAATATCATTGGAATTTACCCTATGACTTGAATTTTGAGATCCTTGCAATGACACTTTGTTAAGGGGATTTTTTTTTATAATCACCCAAACAGTCGTATGACTGAGACATACGAGGACATCAAGCAAACTGCAAGAATTCCTCAACGTTGCAGGAATATATCGTGAAGATTTTGTGGACACGTGAAATGAAGCAAGCAAGTTGTAGTGACATTTTAGAAGGTTGTGGCACTGACATCGAGAGAATGTGCGTAAGAGCCAAGCGAGTAAAGGAAGGATCTAAAAGGGAATTGTGTGGGTATCTTTTGGAATATTTGAGATCTTGTATAAGTAATAAGGGGAGGATTCAAGGAAAAGAGGGGACCTTATTGCAAAGAGGAGACAATAACTACAATAGTGAGATAAGATGAACAATCCTATGAATATGGTTGTAAACCATTAGGGTTTCAAGGTCATGAGTGTAAAAATCAGAGATAATACTATGTATGTGCATGAAATCAAAGGTTTCTATGTGAATTATGTATAAATTGTGAATGTTATTCTATGATAATGTGTTAGCAAATGAATTCTTAGGTGAGTAGTTTTCATTTTGCAAGATCATTCACATGGCTTCTTCTTGTGTGTTACTCTACAAATTTGAGGTTGCTATGTCCCCTTTGATGTGCTTTGGGTAAGACCTTCAAGCACAAGCTTGATTGAATGTGTCAACGCAAGAAATGTTATGTTCCTTCATGCAAAACCCATGTTGATTTGGTTTTGTATGTCATGCATATTATCCATTTAAGTGGTCATTTTACACGTTGGAAGAGTAGTAGTGGATTAAGATGGTATAGAAGCATCGCACAAAAAAGCAAATTAAGAAGCCATGTGAGCAATAATAGATGGAATTTGATAAGCATCTTGAAAATTTTGAAGACATTGAGTAGAAGCAAGTGGAGGATGTTCAAGAACTTGGGAAACAATCAATGTATTTTGAGAAGCATGTGAATCATTAGTAATAATAAGAACATTAGAAGCGTGAGTAGAGATGGTTTCAAAAGAAATTTGGGAAACGAATATATTATTAGGCATAAAAGGTGATCCCCTAAGTGCTTGATCTACAAGGTTAGCATTCAAATACCCACTATTCACCTTAGATCTCGCAACATGGCCCCATCTTGAGCACCTTTACCTAGGGTTTGACATTGAACATCTCTGAATACACTCTTCAACTCTGCTATCTCATTAGGGAGTTTCATAAGATGTCTAAAATGTGCAAGATGTTTAGCCCTATCTTATTCATCCAAACAAAGGTATTTACCGCGACTAACTACACATGCACAAATAAAAGGACACAAAGCTTATAACAATCTAATCTATCACAATTTGAATGATCTAACCCTAACGCGCTATAAAATATGTAAGATAATGCAAGTTCACCAAAATGTTTTATGGGAAAGTGGATCTACATCAACAAAGCAATACATCTACCCATAAACATGCATTTAAATCTAATCAAACATGAAATAGTAAAATCAAACTTAATTGCTTGATTATTTCCATTGTAAGAATTGGCAATAGTGATTTAAGAAGAATATAGGATTTCACACAAAACAATGGGAACAAAAGCAAAGTCAAGATTTTTCAAACTAAATAGTGAGAACCATAATAAGATAGGTGGATTTGCTAAATGATAAGGACAATGATTTGTTTTGGGGTTTATGTTATACCAAGGAAAAGTAGAACTTTCTTGATATTTTTAATGGCCCTCAATGACATACCAAGTATAATGCAATGTTTCTATTAAGCAATCCAATGTAATGTATCTACTCTTGTAATTTTTTTTGCTAGAATGATTACTTAATGGAGGAGATAAATGCTTCAACTTTGCTCCTACTCTAAATGTTTGAATTAATTACTTTGGTACATTCACAATGAGATTCTCCATCTCTTGTTCTCATGTCCTAAATGTAATGGAAGAATTTTTTTGAGAAAAGACCCAAAATCCCCAAGGGGGCAAAGGAGGGTCAAAAGGGCCCAAATGGTGAAAAGTGCCTAAACTATACTCACAGTTATGAGGGAATAGTTCCATACATGCATAGTTCATTCATACGTAGGTGTAGCAGCCCGTTAAAACAACCCACTTGAGACCCAAGAACAACCTAGGATTAGTTAGGAAAATTATGGAATAATTTTTTTTTTAATTAAAATAATCTACAACCATGTTACAAGGCAACAGTTGTCCCTAACAGGTTCTGGAACAATTCAAATCTACTAGAGTATATTTTCCTTTTATTAATAATTATTATAGGTCATAAGGTCCAAAATTTAGGGTTAGAAGTTTCAATTAGGTTCAGAGGGAAAAAAATTCCTCACCATACCCATTTTCTAACAGGCTTAAAGTTTCAATTTGATTTTTCCCAAACTTAACGTATTCAAAATCATTCCCATTAGATAGGATATTTTCTCACCTTTCCAATGATATAAAGAAGTCCTCATAACTCCTCATAAAACTCAAGTTATGGGTCGGCGGATCTTGGGGGGAAAATTTTTCCTAAGGGCGAGCCTGCGGGCCTATGGAAGAAAATTTTCCCGCGCGCGGACTAGCGGAGAGGGGAGAATTTTAGCACTTTTTCCCTCTTCGGGGCAAAAACGTGATTTGCCTCTACGCGTTTGCGAGCTCGAAAAGGACACGTGTCAAGCTCTGATTGGCGTGGGGAAAACGGACTTGCGGAGACACATTCAAATTTAAGACTTTTAGGTTTAAAAACACAAGAGGTTAAAATCCACGTGCGCCTCTGCTGCTCCCAGGTTCTACCACGTGTCGTGATTTTATTCGTTGCGAGTCATCGGGTCGGCGGAGAGATTTAGGAAATTATGCCAAAAAGGTTTAAAAGCTTAAGTTTTCAAGTGCACAAGCTTCTTCGTTGGCACCTTGTGATGCCACGTGGTAGCATCTGATTCGCTGTAGGTCGGCGGGGAAGCGAAGGAAAATTAGAAATTTTTCCCAAATTTTTTCTAAAATGCCAAGGTCAAAACGGATTCCGCGCCTCCACTGTTGCCCCTCAAGGCCACGTGGCAGCTTCTGATTGATTGCAGGACGACGGAGATGTGGGGAAAAGTTGGAAAATGTTCCCCAATTTTTTTTTAAAAGTTAGGTTCGAATTTTTAGCCCACAAAAGGCGACAAAGGGAAAAAACAGGGCCATAACTTCAAAAGGCCATAACTTTTGATAGAGAGTTCGGTTTTGAGAAAACAAGGAACTTTCTGGAAAACTCTCGATGCCCTCTTTGCACAGAGATCATTAATTTTAGATTTTGATAAATTTTAAGGGGTCAATTATAAGAAAACAGCCTTAGGCTTATATAGTGCAAGTTGATAAATTTTAACTTGTTAGATTTGTTTAATTTGATCTTCTCCTTTACTCAACATGCCAAACAAACATGGATAATTAATCTAAGAAGAATTTAGGATGCATTTGGAAGGTAATTTTGCTTGATTGATTTCCAATTCCAATTTTTACAACTTCAGACATCAAAATAACTGTGAAAGGTTTGGGCCCAATTTTGCAATGTTTGAAGGATTTTTCCTTAAGTGTTTTAGTCCAATTGAGTACATTGATAACATAACATCCTAGATTTTAATGTTTTAATGTTGATTATTGTATGTAGATTCGAACTGTGCATTTTAGAGAAGTATTTGCCAGTTTTAAAATTTAAAACAGAGCTCAGATTTAAAATGACTATTTATCATTTTTCATCTTCCAAATATGGAGATTCATTTCCATTCCATCCTAAGACATTTAAGTGATTTAATCAATCCATTTAAGAGCCAAAATACAAAGTCTGATTTCTAATTTTTTTAACGTATTTCAAATATAGATTATTACCATTCCTTCATATGTGTTTCTCTTTTTCAAATAAAGATTTCAGTAACAATTAAATGATCAGATTTCAATATAACATTGCAATTTGAGAAAGATAAGACACCATTTATTGATTCCAAATGACAACTTACAACTTTTTTTCATACTTCAAAATTCATCGTACATATTACATTTCCTTCACATTCTTTCAATTTTTCAAACAGAGGTTTCAAATCACAAATTGATGATCAATTTTAATGCAACAATGCAAATTGAAGAAAAGTATTGCAATCCTTTATTGAATTCAAAAAACAATACAACTTTACATCTTTCAATTCCTTGAATGCAAATAATAGATTTCCAATTTCTTTCTTTCAGATGATCAGAACAGAGTATATCTCTTATCACAACTTGGAATACATAACTTTCATAGCTTAATACAAAGTATCTTCCCATTACAAATAATATATAAATCATCCACTTCAAAGTGGGAAATGTTACAATGAGATTTCATTTCACATGGAACTGTCAAATTGTCTTTCTCCTCTGCTCCAAAACAACATAAATTTCTCCTTTTAGATCACAACAAAGGCAGGGGAAAGACAACGCTCTCCACCCAACCAAGACGTCCAATGAAGAGGAGAAGCCATCCTTCTTCATTGGCTCCCGAGCCCCAACCATAATGCAATAACAGATGTGATTCAACCCATGGCAACAAGGCTTCCATAACACACATGCAACATTTTTACATTTTAAACACAGTTCAAAACAGAATGTAGTTTACAACTACATCAAAACATACAAATAAGACTAAGGCTCCATCAGGCAAGCCAAAGGAGCAAGGAACTATGGGGGAAGTTGCTTATGCCTCCCAATGGGAATTGGGTATCAGCGTGTAACAAACCGCCAATATAAAACATCTCCCATATATCTTTATGCCCCCCACAAATTTTCGTTATGCCCCCCCCACAAAGTAAGAAATGCAATGCCATTTCTTTTCCAAGGTAGAAACCCAATCCCAACTCCATCCACACGAATTCTGATGCCACTAGCATTCCCTTATGCCCCCCACATGGATTCCTCATAGTCTTCTCCTACACCATTCCTAGGCAGTCTATCTAAACAGTCCACAAACATGCTAAAACATTCACACAATAACATGTACATTCATAAAGAAAAAGAGTATTTCAAGAGCCAAGCTCTTACCTCTCAATGAAGGAGTTGTCTAAGTTCCAAAACAACAAGCTTTCCAATGCCAAAATACAGTCCAAAAATCAACAGCCAAGCATGCAAAGGTCTCCAATCTCCTTCCAAAAGCAAGAGCTCCACATAACAAAATTTTGCCCAAAAGGAAGTATGCAAAATGTTCAACAACCCATAACAAAGCAAGGAGTTCCAATTTTATAGAAGAAGGAAGAGAAGAGGATGAGGTGGATCCATGTAAGATGCCACATCACACATCCTCAACTTCAACACAAAAGTCAAATTTATTCTCCAATGCACAATAAAGAGGTGGGTGAATAATATGACAATAAACTTACACACTCCAAAAAGCCCACACCCCATAAAGACTAAATTTAATCAAATATAAGAAGAGTGCAATTAAAACTTACAAATAGTCATATCAAAATGCATTAAAAAGGTCTAAATTCAACCCTCCAACCATAGGTATGGTTGGTAAATAAAATTAAGAGGTATGAGGACAAGTTTTACTTGTCTCACAAGCCTCCAAAATAAGTTTCCAAGGGCAAATTCGAATTTCCAAGGAGGTGGAGTGTTTCATACTCAAAAATAAACTTACACACCACTTACAAGGTCACTTACACATACAACATTTAATACAAAACTCAACCACTTCACTAATTACTTTCTTATGACTTATTGATTTGTTTACCTTAACAACATGATTATTCACAATATTAACACAATATTTAACAACTAATGAAAAAGGATAAAAGCACCGCAAAATAAACACATACAAACATTAATAAAAGAAACCACATTAATAAATACATAAAGCCCCTTGGTCACATTCAAAGGTAATCCCCCCATCGGAATCCCTAACAAAAAACAACACACACAAAACATGTTGTTATAGTGACCTTGTTGAATTCTATCTAAAATTTCAATGTGGTTGGTTTTCAATCCTCCGATGTTTGTTGTGATAGTCTAACGTGCAAAACACAAATACCTCCTTCGGCCTCGTGGCCATATCAGAACATCCAACATGATAAAAATATAATTACGAAATCATCTATACATATGAATCACAACAACATCAATCAACAATATCACTTACAATTTATATGAACAACTATATCATCATCATATAATGTCCATTTTCTAAGTCTACTCACAATATCCAAAAATCACATGTCTAAACAACATTCATAATATATCTATGTCAAATAGTATATCATCCTCATATGAAATCTCTAATAATCATCATGCACCATAACTAAATCAAGATCAACAATAATCCATGGTCCAACATCTAATATCATACTAAATCAAAACCATAATAATGTCCATAATGTAATCAACAATATCAAGATCAGTATCAAAAGGTGTCAAAGGGATGTGGGCACTACAGTAGGGGTAGCCCCAAGAGAGGTGCCACATCAAAACTATGACTATACAATTTTAGAGTAAACAACATGATACATGGGGGGTACAAGGGAATAGAGAGATGATAGATAGGAAAACAAGGAAAAAAGGGGGAAAGATGCCAATTAGCTTAATTTGGACCGATAATCAACAAAACATATAAATGGTTGAGGTGGAAAAAAAACAATGACACTTCATCTACAAGTTCCTTTAGCACTTACACACTACACTTTGATTGCTTTCCTTGACGTACTTTTGTTTTCTTGGAGTACCTTCGTCAAAATGATTGGATAGTATAGTTGAGTTCATTAGTACATTTTTCAAAATATACATATATAAATTTTAGGATGAGAAAACTTCAAGGTTTCGCTAAACTTTTTATACATGGGTTAGGGTTCTTTGAGGAAGGTACCACCAGTCTACCTATTATCTTGGACTATTAAATACCAAGATCTTATAAGAAGCACTAATGTTAGCGTCCGAATGCAATGCACCAGCACCCATGCTTTCCCAATCTTTTGGCCAAAAGCATATATTTTTATATGTTAGAAATATATGACATTTTTGTTCAGTTCGTATGTTGTCTTGTATTCCATTACCTCTGATATTCCATTGCCATGTTGTCTAATGCTTGTGTTGTTTAAAGGACATATCAAGTTTCTCTCTCAACAATCTACAAAACTACATATATAAATATGGTCAATATGCTAAGAAGTATATTTGCTTCGATTGTATTTTTTTTTGGTTCTCATAAAAGGGTCATTAAATCTAGAGTTGATGGGACAATGATTACTTATTTATTAGTTACTGCCCACGGTTGCATTTCATAATGGTACCAAGAGATTTTCAGTGCTTGGAACAAACGTCTATATAGTTGTCTTCAAGTTTCCATTATGGAATTCTCAAACTCTCAAATGTCTTAAAGACAGCTTTGGAGTTTTCATTTTAATCCATTTTTACTAAGGATTCCAATTATTAAAAGTATATAAATTTTACATCACTTAAAAATGATAGAGAATCTGTAAGCAATGTTATCCTTCAGTGCCAAAATTATATGATTACTTTCATTTTAGGAAGTCCATACCCCACAACACAAGACAATATAAATTCTCACCCAACCACTGGCAAACAAAACCTCAGAAGGGTGGGGTCGTCTTAAAATGCATACTGTTTTTCATACTGGCAAATCATTATTATCATGTAAACATACATTCTGTCATTTGAGCTCATTCAACGGTTTTTCCAGTCATGACAACTTTGCTTACAAACCTCCTGTAGAGAGTTAATCTTAGCAATCATAATACATGCAAAGCAGACTTAATAATTTGGGATAGATCGAAGCAATTCCCAATATCTTAATGGCAGTTTGTATTTATCAAAATGCACTTTTATGCATACAGATTTGCTGCTCTTTTCTGACAAAACCTGTCAAAGTGGAACATGTAGCTATATTCCCAGAACGCCAACCAGGATATATGATGTGGCATCAAAGAACAAAATAGTTTGGCAAACCATATAACTATTATAGATATCTTGAATATAAAAATTTCTGGAGGAAAAAAAAAGGCTCCATATTCAAACATTTGGCAAATATATTACAATTTTCCAATTAACTTCTACGAAAAAGAAAAATCTTCTTAGTGATGAAAATATGGACGTCAAATTTAAATTGGAATTAAAAATGAACATAGTCACTGACATTACGGCCAACAAACCCACAGCTGCCTCTCGGCATAATTATAATGCTAAACCCTACACAGAGCATAAAGTAAATGTGGACTTGCATTTACTTTAGGATAGGGATGCCAAGAAATGGGAATTGAAAAATCAATTTAGGTACTTCAGAAAACAAACTAAGCAAATTGTCCAAAATAAGCCCATCCCTTATTATCCAGCTTTTATCTAACCGTACCTTATAATATGTGCAATGAATTTTAAGTATTGTTCAAAAGGTCCCATATAACAAAGTCCCAACACACATTTATAAGCCAAAACTTAACTTCATTAATCAAATGCTAGTGCCGTGCTTGTCATTAAATCAAGTCATTGCTCAAGCAAATATCTTTGGGTTTTCGAGATTCATTTTGTATTTACAAAGTAAATAGCCATACAATGTTCTGTTAATATTGGGTTAGAAAATAGCCAGTTTGTTTTTGATGACAAAAGTTTATAATACAAACTTAGATGCCCAGAATCAGCATCAACATCAATTATTAGTCAAAAAACCTCAAAGATAATACACACTGAAGTAAAACCAGAATTTTAAAATTCTTAGAAATGGTGAGTGGCCACCATTTTTTCCTTCCACTCTCATAGCCTAAATCTTTAAAATTGATAAACAGCTCTCTAAGCTGGCTGCGATAGTTCAGAGCTCTTTAACCATAAGTGACGACCTACTAAGGATGGTTCATGAACAGCAATATATGCCGCATTCAATCTGCAATCAGAAGCGAACTAAGATTAGCAAAGACTTGAATGGTAAGATGCAAACATGCTCTTCCAGTTACAATCCCAAACAGTATGATATAAACAGTATGAAACATTGAATGAAATGTACCCTGTTCACAAGTAGTTTACTGTTAAAAACTTAAAACTCACTTTTCAACATCAGCTGGTGCCAGAGGATCAAACACTTCCTCTTCTTTATGCTCCACTGCCTGGACAGTACCGGTCATGCCAGCTGTTGCTCCTTCTTGCACTTCAGTCTATCGATCATTATGAGGCACAGAAAATATATTCAAACGTTTAATTAAGATCTTACAATTTACATATATTCAAGTTTCATATTTATGAAAGGAATCCCAGAAGATAGTGAAAAACGTCATAATATGAACAAAACATTTAAAACTTGTAATATAACAGATATAAATTACAGAGACTATATTTGCACATAAACTAGTACAGATATATACAGCTATCTCAACGGATTTTTCATATATCATATTGATTAACTCCATTACCTTCTCCAAAAATTTCCCATTGATTGGTGACAAATGACATCAATCTAGCTGCACTACTGTGTTGGGCTCAAAAAAAAATCTGGAAAACAAAAAACAGTTTCCAAACTCCACCCTATGGCCAAGATATTACAAGCTATGCTTTTCTCAAAGCATGAGGAAAAAACTTCTAATTTACGGTCAAATTTAAGGATGAAATTACCCTGTGAAGTTCAAATGCAAGTCAAATTTAAGGTCGTCATTAATTATTTATCCATGGACATTACAGCACCCCACCACTACCACAAACTGCTATTATAGGATACCTATCGGCATAATGTATGCAAAGATGTTGCTCAAAAACAAAGAACCAAATTTTACCTGCTGCTGATTGTTCCCGTAGCCAGGGTAAGCACCATAAGCATACATGGAAGGATCTTGATATTGACCATAGCCATAAGCATCATAGCCTTGCCCATACCCATAGTAAGATCCATACCACTGATTTGGATCTGTGCTAGCCTGACCCCAGGGCTGATCCTATAAAAGATCAAGTCCGCAACAAAAATAGAATGCATGTTATGAGATGAATCTCTTACAAAACAACTAAAGAAACATTCGAACATATTCTGGATCATTAAACTACCTGCTTGTATGCAGGTGTTCGGCCCCAGGAAAGACGAACAGTTTGTTGACCAATGACGGTACCATGCATCCTTTGCAAAGCTTCCTCAGCAGAGGCCCTTCATACATTAAAACATGAATTAAAAAGGTTGCTTCATTGCATTTCTCAAATGATACATCTCCTGCAGAAGTTGCAAGCTGGTCTTTAGAATAGTAACAGTACTCGCCAAATTTCAGCAAGGCAACTATAACTCAATTGAACTTTGGTTAACTAGGCAAAATTCTGAAGCAGTCAACTCAGCACACTGCAAAAACTTGGCGTAGAAAAAATACACAATATTTAGAAATTTAAATGTTGTTTGTACTTTTTAAATGTCACTTTTTTGGCTAGGTTTTACTGATTGGCCAGTTGAGGCGTACTCTTTGGCAGTCCAAGTCATCCTCAAGTTAAAGTTGTGTGACTTTGGTCTTTAGAAATAAGTCGTAAATCTAATTGGGATAACAAATTGGCTATTTACAAAATGAGCTGCGGAAAAAAAAAGGAGAATGTCTCCCTTTTGCAGTAATTATGGTGCTTCCCATGAAATTTGCCAACAAGTTTAATTGATTAAATATTCAAAAAGACATCGCTGGAGCTTTACACAGAATGATGCACAGCATAGTGGAGATTGCCAAATGTAACCCAGTGTTTGATAGCCCCAATCTTAAGGGACAATTGCCACAAATTTAATATCTTAGATATCCTGCATATCCAAATCAATTTTAACTTGGAAATTAATCAGCTTGGTCAAACCTACCTGCTGCCGAACTGCACAAATCCACATCCTTTTCCTTGAGGTATTTTGACATAGACAAGCTCCCCAAACTGCCCAAAAATTTGCCTCAACTCCTCATCTGAAACATTTGGATCCAATCCACCAACAAATATCTGCCAAGATATGGTCAGTAAAAAAAATGCCCAAAGACAAAGCCTATGTGTGCAGATATGGTAAACAAGAAAGGATTTACTCACAGTTGTATTATTTGCTTCATTTTCTGGCTGAAACGCATGGGCAGGTGGTGCATTGTACGCAGGTGTTTGATAGGAAGCTGCAAATGAGCAATAAGCAAGCGCAAAAGTTAATTTAATAAACCCAGAAAATACCTGCCAGGTAACAAGAATAGTTGATAGCTAACACATTGTGTCACCTTCATTATCAGGTTAAGTGCTTATGGTACCTTCTTAATGCCAAAAGGCCACTTTAAATGCCCCTAATTAAACTTGTAATAGAAGAAACATAAGTTATTGCCATTTCTCAGTCCGGAAACCAGTTTTAGAAACAAGGGAGAGAATTCAATTGATTTTCAAAGTGACAATAAATGATGATATTCATAACTATTGAGCCCCTCCATTGCTGCCTCCATGTAATTAGTCTTGTCTATGACTGGTCAGCCAGTGACATGAGTTTGGGCCATACAACAATTTATTGCCCAAAGGAGAACACATTTTGAGGTTATTGCCTAAAAAAGAATACCTGTGGAGGTTATTGTTACCTTTCAATGTCTTAAGCTTTTGTTAATCATTTTTAACACTACTCATCATTTGATTATTATATGAATGTTTTTTAAAATTAACTTTGACTACACCAACTGATCAAGTACACTGTTAATATCATCATCAAGATTGATATTTATCTCATTCAAATAACAATTCCCTAGCCATCTCAGGGAAACATTCCAACATCCTGAAAAGTTCATGTAACATAGAAAATTTGGTAATTCTAATCAAACAGCCAACTCCCCATCAGAATTACTGATAACATGTTGACCCTCTGTTCAATTCAGACTATAGAAACTACATTTAAAAGAGTAATAAAGCAACTGGAAAAGACCAATTTCTACAATTTTAGCATTCTAATTTGGAGCATGCAAAACTATATTAATAGCACATGTCTACAAGGGTGCACCTGCTCCACGAAGGGTCAGCCAGTGTCCAGATCCAATCTTTCATCCTATGGAGCTATCATCAAGGGTTGCGATGTCAACAAAAGGCTCCAACCAAGAAGTGAATTCCAAACCTGAACACGAACCTCTGAAGCCTGTTTAAGATATGGAATGGTTGCAAAGTGGTTTCTGAATCCTTCAGCCACCTCCTAGTCCATGTGTCGAGCTTTTGTGTTCCCACACCACCTACAAGTCCATGTGTGGAGATTTTGTGTTCCCATTGCCCTCGTTAATGTAATCTTCATGAAAATATTTGGAATTCAAGATGTTGAGCTTATCCAGAAAAATAAGTGATCATTTCATTTACATATATATTTTTTGTTCTCTCTGCTGATAATGTCAATTGTTTTCTCAATTATGCGGGGCTGATTCATTTTCATAGTCAATGATGTCATGTCGGTAATCTGGACTGCAGAATAAATTGGAAAATTGCATATATCGAAATTTCGGCAAACAACAATAATTTCGGCCTTCTACTACATGTTTTGCTCCAACCATATATTCTGTGACAGCATTGACAAACCCAGTTTTGCTCCAACCTTCGTCTAAAACATGCCATTGAGATATACTGACCTTCTCTGAACTGTTATGCCTCTCCATACAGAACACCCTTCGCTGGAAACCACAGCCAACATTGATTGCTTCGCCTCAGAAAGATGCCCCATCATGCTAAAATCGGTGGCATACCCCATCTAAGCTACTTTCAACAACTCTAACCTGGAAAATGTTCAAGAATAGCTTGAGACACGGTAGTTGGTGATGAATTTAACAATCTCTTTGCATTGAGTTGCAAGCTCCCAAATCCATGGAATGCCGTATTTCAGCTTCTCAAATGCTAGGTTCAAAAGGTAGATAATGCAAGGAAGCTAAAATATGTGAGAATATCTGCCATTCACATACATCTGCATTAACAGGTGTCAATTGATTGTAACTTGCACGCAAGTTATTTGCCCAAACTTCTGAGCTGAAGGAACAAGAATTTGGGACATGAAATTTGTGTGCAAGGAAGCTAAAAGATACTAGGATATCTACCATCAACATACATCTGCATTAACAGGTGCACAATCAATTGTGATTTGCACACAAGTTGTTTGCCTGAACTTCTTAACAGCAGGAACAAGATTGTAGGAAATGGCTTTTGTGTGCACATGTTGTGGCTCAAACTTCTCAACTGCAGGAACAAGAAGTTGGAAAATTAATTGTGTGCACAAATTGTGGTCCAAACTTCTAATCTGCAGTAACAAAAAGTTGGGAAATGCATTTTGAGCTCTTTTCTCGTAATGAACTATCAGTGGCCGGAATCAACACTGAGCATGTGTGTGATGAAAGCAAATAATATTCATCAAGGGCCTACATACAATGGTTTTCCATCCATAAGAATTAATGTTGATTTCTTAACTCCTCTAAAACTGTCGAATGCAATCTCAAATCCTCCCCACCAAGCCTCTCTTGAGAGTATAAATTGGTTCTTGCCTTCTCGAGCTTGAGGGTCTGAGAAACTATTGGAGTAATGTTAAATGCTTGCATCATTTCCTGTCAATACAGTGATCGAACCACATTAAATGGGAAGCTACTTGCATATAGGCATTTGGCTACTTTACTCTCAGTTTCTCCTCCTTCAATATCGAATAATTTCTCCAAGGTTCCTACTTTCTACCCTTGACTCTACTCCATATGATGGTGTTGGAATAGGACCTCTTTCCGTATTCCTCTTTGCCTTGGCTCTGTTACTTCACTTTCCCACTTATGCATTCCATCTGCTCATTTGGATCTGCAGTTTCTTTCCTACTGGTAATCCAGTGTTCTTCATGTAGTGTGTGGGCCTTCGCCCCAGTATTATATGCCCTGATAAGCGGCATTGCACAAGATGTACCAAATTTTTGTGGACCCTTTACCAAAGCCTTCTTGTCCATAAGATGTTCACTTCTTGCTTGTGGTATTATTATGAGCAATGGAAGGAAGCACAAGAGGCCATTATTTATTGCAGATCATTGTTTCTCATCTCTCCATAGTAGACACAAAAGCATGGAAGGAACCCTAAGAAAGGTAGCAAAAATTAATGACACAGAATGCCTTACAAAGGAAAACTCTCCCTTTCTATAAGAATCTTTTAAACTCACTTTACCAATGTTTTCAAATCCAAAATGATAAATTATGTACTTATTTTTTTCTTATTCAATTTACCGGGTCCATAATAAAATAAAAAATAATTTAAAATGACTTTTTCTTCTTTTCTGTTTTATTTAATTTCTTTGTCTTCGAAGCAATAAAAATTTGTTGGAGCATTGAAGCAAAGATTCACTATAGAGACCCTTGATTGGGAATTTATTGAACAGAGAATCATAGATAAACTTCTTGAAACTTGGTTTGTTGTAGCTAGTCAAGAACCAATGCCATGAAATCTGGAGAGGGGAGTGTTATGCTAATCCACTATCCCATGCACGTTTGAAGGACTACTACGTAACAAGTTATGAGTGTTTGCATCAGAACCTCAGCTGACTACTTTTCTATCCTCCTTAACAAGCCCTGTTTCCTCTATTTTCTCTACTAACCTATTACAACTCAAGAGACAAAATTTGGTTATGTGAGTAGCTGCTGCACATATAAATTATGAGTAATAATATCTTTTTTATATATTTCATCACCAAGCTCATAGCCGACATCCACTAATCATTATCATTGTATTAGGACTGGGAGGGTAACAATTGCTTTCCAAAACGTTAAGCCCCCACCTCAAGAGAAAAAAATAAGAATATGCAAGCCAGCTAAGTTATTATGCAGCAAGAATAATTGTATGGAAGGGGTTGCAATGCATCTCCTCTATCTCCTGCTATAGTCAATCTCTTCAAGGAGTACCTTGAAGACTTAGCACTCTCAACTCCTCTGACCAAAGTCAGGGGGAAGATTTGTGGATGATACCACATGAGCTGGAAACATAGGTTAAAAAACTTAGAAGAATTCCATGCCCACATAAATAGCATTACGGACAGCATAAAGTTCACAAAAGAGTTAGGAATCAAAGGGTAAGCTGCCATTGTCCTCCTTTCTAGGAAATCACATGGGAACTCTAGTGCAACAAATTTTTAGAAAGCAACCCATCTGCATGCTTCTTCTCGACATTATCCAGCTCAAAAAGCAGGGGACCTCAAAACATTGACTCCAAGAGCTTTTTGAAATTGTGGTGATGATCACTTACATCAAGAGATTAAACATTTTATGAAGGCTTTCAGAAAAGCATATTGTGAGGGGGCTTTTAAGCAAGCTAGCAATAGGCATATGAGTCGAAATGTTAAAGAGGATAAGCAACTCACACATAACTCTATCTGCATGTTTCTTCTTGTCATTATCTGGCTCAAAAAGCAAGGTACCTCAAAACATTGACAACAAGAGCTTTTCAAATTTGTGGCGATGATCACTTACATCAAAAGACTAAAAAATTTTACAAAGGCTTTTAGGAAAAATGACTATAGATGTAAGCATATGGTGAGGGCCTTTAAGCAAGCTAGACATAGGCATGTGAGTCAAAATGTTAAAAAGGATATGTCAAGGGCTCCTGTCAATTTTCTCCTTTGTGTAGAGGGCATCTCAAACAAGATATCATAAATTTTGGGAAAGAAAGACATTGAATCAACATTTTTACCTTGGACAACGTTTCTCTTGAGTTGTCCAAGGATCATATGGAAGCGACCCAAAAAAGTGGTGTACCATATTGATTGTTCTTAGAGAGTTTGTAAATCAGGGAAACATGTGTTATCATTACAAGACATTATTAAGACATAGAAAGAGAGAGAGAAGGTGGTCAAGTCGGCATTAGTGGTGCAACCTTCAAGACAAAACACCACATCTGTATTGAAAACATGAAGGTGCTGCTGGCCATGAAGGATCACTACTTTTCAGTGTCGCTTAAGGGAGGCAGTAGAGATTTACAAACATGAGAACAATCTGAACAAGAATCTTAGTTTACATTTGAACCAAACCTAGAGACCAATCATCAATCTTTTTAAGAAACCCTGACAAGTAAATTGTAATTAAAACAAAAATAAAAAACATTGTGAAAGGGCCTATTAGCACCTATTTACAATTGACATCTTCGCTAAATTTGTGGGCTATTAAATGAAAAATGAAAAATTAGAAAAAAGATGAATTAACTGGTACATTTTTAAAATTGAGATAAAATACTCAAAAAAAACAATTTATTTTAATATTTTAACACCTATCTAGCTAATTTATTATAGGTTGAAACACCTTATCATGATATATTTAATTAGTTAAATCATCATTAACAATAACAAGTTCATTATTTATTATTTCATCGCTATAAAATAAAAATTAGAAAAAAGAAATTTAAGTTTTAGACCAACTTTTTAACAACCATTACAATTTCTTTTAAACTAGCTCAGATATCTTAAATATACCAATTTCAAGGCGTTTACCTTGGATTTGCCACATACCACACTGATTAATGACTCCATTACCTTCTCCACAAATTTCCCGTTAACTGGTAACAAATAGCCTCAATGTAGCTGTACCACAGCATCAGGCTTGAAAAAAACTTTCTAAGGAAAAAACAGGCTCCAAATTCCACCATTTTTCCCAAGATATCGTGATTTTTCACTCACTTTCTCAAAGCAAGAAGAAAAACTTCCATACAATCAAATGGAAGTCAAAACTGCTACAGAGACTGAAGCTGCTGAGTGATGGTTTAAGGTTGAAACTGCTCTGTGAGAAAGGCTTCAAATCTAAGGTTGGACATTGTTTCTTACCAGTTCTCAAAAGAAATGACAGGCCCTCCTCGGCCAATGGGTAGTTACCTATTGTTTCAATGTAGGTAAAACATCCTTGGCATAGTAACTATTGCACCTTCAAGTAGTTGAAGATGAATCCCATGACTGAGCATTCTTGACCTAGAAAAGGTCGAGAGATGTCTTTAAACCCCTATCTTTATGGAGCATGTATGCAATAGAACTCAAATTTCAAGAGTTCGGCATGTTGTGATAAAAGAGTGTATCTGAAACCTTAGTCATATAAGTACTCTTGCGAATAAATTCATTAAAGCTTCTACATCATGTCTAATATATTATCAAGTGGTCAGAGCTCATAGACATAGATAATGAATCACAGTTGTGAAAATTGGAGCCGTGTGACCATTCAGCAATGCTTATCTCAAAAGGTAAAACTATTGACTGAAGAAGATTGGACATTAAGGGTGGACATAATGCTGTCATTTCATAAGATTCGTATAGCCAATGCCTGTCTGGAAAGGAACACTTGCAACTTCATCCTTCCATAAGTTTCCCATGGAAGTCAGAGACTAGAAGGAACCTGGCCCCTTACTACAAGGAGTATGTGGAGAGGAAAAGTCTGTGACATCTTTGCAACCTAGATGGGGCAGAGCATTTTGAGATACGTTGCATGGACAAGTGAGGCTGATACATTGTCTTAAGAGAATCTAATCTTGAAGAGCTAATAACAATTTTTTAATCTGGCATGAGTTTAACCTGCCAAGTGTGGATTTTGAAGCTCAAAAGTAATTGTGTTGCCTTCAGGAACAGATGGGAGGTTTTGCAGTTGGTCTTACAGATTTTTTCTCTCTAAGAAGAGATTGACCAACTCCAAGCATATATGTGTGAGGCTTGGTTATCTTAAAACCGAATGGAATCGGAACCTAATTAGACACAGCATCGGTCATATGGCTGTTTTATAGGGAATGATTCTCTCCACCCTCACTATTGTAATTCAGGTACGATCTGCTTGTATGTCTCAAGAGGATTGATGCTATTGATGATGCAATGGTAGACTGGGCAATGTGGTTAACAACGAAAAAAATCATAGCAGGAGGTAATATATTGGGTATTGCATTGCGTTCTACAGCCCAGATGAATAAGGATTCAGGTTCCCCAGTGTACATCTAGCAACAGACATAGCTATCCATGGAGCAAGTTGAACCTGCAGTGTTTGCAGACCATGCGACATTTAAGGACTTTAAAAGACATTTACTGAAATTAATATACCTGTGCTGTCATCTGAGATAGTATCCTAGATTTTGCTACAATTGATCTTTGGCTCTACCGAGATGGTAGACATGAAGGCTATCCATAGACAGATAAACCTGCAATGGGGTTGAGAGAAGCCATGAGTACCTCGATAAGCTGATCGTCGTAATATGATTGACTGTTCATGATAATATCCATTCATGTTGATGTGCAACAAGCTTGTCTACTTACTCAATTCAAGGGAGCAGGCATTGTCTTTGGGCTAATGAATTACATATTGAGTAATCCTATTGCAACTTCTCACCATCCTCCCAGGGAGAGGAACGTCATTGTTGCTGTTTCTGATGTGTCAGGTATTATTATTGAAATTCCTCCAATGTTAATGGTCAAGCATTGAGATTATGTTCAAATTGATACCAGAATGCATTCGCAGAAAAAACAACAGTTCACAAAGCGGATTAAGACTCCAGAATCCTGGGTTTTTAAAACTAAAGTTTTGTACTGGTTGCTTCTCGCGGAAATCTTAGGGACAGTCGTAACAATAGAATTGTAGTTATAAGCCGATTGTTCTGGCTCATTACTCAAGGCTAGCTCCTTCCAGGTCTTCCTCTAGGCTCTATGTAATAGATGCATTAAGCTTTCGGCCTTAGTTCATGCGCTTCAAATGGTTTGCCAATGCAGAATTAATAGACTCTTAATGAGGGTGACTCTATGATCGGATAGTTCAAGCCATCATCTCTAGAAAACTCAAACCCCACTCTTGAAAAACTGATAACGATCTGTTTGTACAGGCTCCATCATCTTTCTGTTGGGATTTGAGAACAATGATAGAGATCAATGAGACCATTGCTATCAGAAGGCCAACAGCTGGTAGCTGAGGTAATATATGGCTAATGCATTGTGTTCTACACCCCGGATGCAGATAAATTCATTCAAGTGGGGCTCATAGCGATATTTAGTTTATAACTGTCCATAATAATATACCTGCGAATATTCAGAATTTAGGTAATCTTTATTATTTAATATAAACTCATATACTAAAAATTATTAGTTATGAAGGTTTACTAAACCTATTTATTAAATCATTGGGTGTACCCCGTCACTTAATAGTTATAACCCTTTAAGGTTATTTAAATATAAACTCGTAATGCCATAATTCATGACGGATTTGTATTTTTACTCAACGGGTTAACAATACATAGGAGCAACTTTCAAATGTGGTTATCAATAATGATGATCAGAGCCTTGGCACGGTTTGAAAATGGGCCCTTATTGCAGCCAAAGCATTTGCCCAATCCATTCCATGTATTTACCAAGCCACCTCCACACTAAAATCTTCCCAAAGTACGTCATTGCTTTATTTATATTTCGAAGTAAAGACGTCTCCATTGGCAGCAGATTATCCCCTCCACGTCACTTCTATGGGTGACTTGACATTATGTTCCAAAGTATGGCTAATTGTTGAAATTTGTGGCATGAAAGGACCAAAGCCGGTGGTTCTAGGTTTTTCCTACATGTGAGATGTGTTCATGATTAATTGTCAATCAGTTGGTAGTGCATAACCATTCTCATTTCACCTAGTTTTTGGTGTTTTCGACCTTTGTTTTCGGTCAACAAAAGCAAGCATTCAATCAATCTCCTTATGATTCGACTCTCTGGTCTATCAAGGCCAAATGCAAGCACTTCTGCAACTCTAATAAGGCATATCAACAGACTAGTCATCGCATATGTCTACATTGCAAATGGAGGAGGTAATGGGGGAACTATGTAGCATCTGTATTGGGGGAAGATTATTTGGCTTTGGCTACTCAGTATCAGGTCAACTAGGAGGTCAGACCACCTCTAGTGTTCATTAACAATTTGCTAGACATTGTCTTGGCACAAGGAATGATCCAATCTTCAAGAATACATAAAGCAATTTTTTGTATAAAGGCTACACATTAGTCGTGGATTGGACAAGGTTAGCTGGCGAGGATTCTACTAGCATCTCATCCTCCTCCGAGTGTGCATTTTTCACAACGTTGGGTCCCTGTGGAGGCTTTCTGAAGAGCTGGAAGATCATATTGCAACCATTGCTTTCTTTGTAGAGCAAATTGTCAAGTATTGTCAAGGAAACTCGGAGGTGGGTATCAATCACTCTTTGTGCATTGGACCTAGATACTCTTCAACATAGTTACCAGGTTCGGCCGGATTTGTATGAAATCCGGTTCGAACCGTATTTTTTGAAGCAACCGAATAAATTCGGTTCGGTTCGGGCCTGTTTTTGCAGGGAAAAAAAAAAAAATCCTTTTTTGGCATTTTTTTTTTTCAAGTATGGAAAAAAATTTGCCATTTTTGGAAAGGGTCCAGGAAGATGTAGCAGCAAAAACTTGCATGTGCCATAACTTTCATTCTGTGGCTCCTTCTTTAAAAGTGTATATTTTCTCGAGTTCTATGCATTGATGGCGATATTTTTCTTATTTTCATAAAATCCATTTTTGCACCTTTTTGGACCAAGCAACTTCTTGCAATCTTCTGAAAGAATCTTCTGAATTTAATTTTATTCGTTTTGTATATACTGTACATTATTATAAATTTATAGTTAATAGTATAACTTATCTTTTATCTTGTTTTTCATATACATATGTGGTTTATAATTAAATTCCTATTTAGAAGGTTGAGATTTATATATTTTTTTATTTTTATATAGTTTTTGTACTGCCGTATCCTACGCCGTATCCGGGGTCAAAAAAAAATTTGCCGTTTCCGCGTATCGGATACCCCACTCCCGCTCCCGTATCCAAAACGTTTCGGTAACTTAGGCAAAAGGGTAAGGAAGAGAACCAACAAGAATAAAAGACGGATCAAGAATGGAAGACTATGCTTCACATATATCTCCATCAATGCTGCAAGCAAATATAGGTAAGGAATTGTCCTTCGATTCTTGGAATGAGTTTTTGCATGATTTGTAAAGAAGGTGCGACTGTAAAGATATTGATTAGCATTCACACGTATGAACAGAACTCATTGCCAGGGGCATTAAGAGATTATATTATTACTCCCAACCATTGTCAATTGCATATTCATGTTCAAAAAAATTTCACTTCTTGTAGCATGCACATAGCAATGAAGGTGGAAGAGAGGCACCTCCAATTTGAGAACAGACTTCAAGCAGGAAGTTGGGAAAGCATTTTCAACAAATTGAGAAGCATACAAGTATTGAAGGTCAAGTATTAAAACGGTGACAGCAAACTAGTTTGCATTTTTCCATCACTGTAGCATGTTTATTCTCTCGTGACAAGCGTTGTAGCATGTATATTTGGGCGTGTCAATGTATGACATCATGTACCTTCCTCTACAACAAGTGTTTTAAGGAAGAATTAAATCCGATTTGCACATAACAGCTGCTAGACATGTTTCCATCACAAGGGGTTGTAACATGTATACAAGATTATATTGATATCATATTGCTTTAAGCATAGCAATGTGTTTAAGCTATCTATGTTTGAAGATGACAAATGTAGTTGTGACAGCTCAACGCTCTATTCATTGGAAGTGTGCAAGGTACAAGCATAGCTTCAAAATCATGGAGCATCATCCAAAACAAATATTCATATGAGCAGAATGTAGCAATCAGCAAAAAGATACCGATCATCATAGGGCAACGATGAATACAATTGCTCCCGTGTTGGCAAGACAGGTATGGACATCTCTTCAATGGCATGATGAAACTCCACAACCAATCTGATTTTGCTGGAGAAACAGCTTGGAACAACCATCCACTACCCATTGAGAAGGAAGGATGAGAGTATCACCTCAACAGGAAAGGTATAGATTAATTTTCATCTTCTATCTATTAAAGTCGCTTTTGTGGGACCAAAATTTCCCATTTGGGAGGTATGTTCCGGGATCAGGTAACTGGTCATTGAATTTTTTAAAGACAAATTGTAACCAGTTATAGTGCAAAAGTTGTGGTTGCTAATATATCTTAATGGAGGGGCACCCTAAATTTGTGGACCCCATATGTTGCCCTATGTATTGATTTGATGTTGGAGAATATTGGGAAATTTGAATGTATCAAATCCATTGTAAAGAAAGATTACATGTATCAAGTCCATTGTAAAGAAGGATTAAATGTATCACATCCATTGCAAAGACGGGCAGAAGCATAATAAAATATGTATAATCATTTAAGGGTCCTCAACAAGATGCGGAGTTATGGATGGCAAGGAGCTTGTTCACCAATTTGTCACTATATCTGCCACCAATTTCTTCTCCTTCCAATGCCTCACTTCATAGAATAGAAAATTAAAAAGAATGTTTCTTTTCAGTGCACAAAACTGAACAATTCCAGACACATGTAGCATGAGCTATTGGAGGGATGCAAAAGAAAATATTATAATTATAGAACCACTGGTAAAGGTTCTATGGATGGTTGATGTAGGTATAAAGAAATTAAATTAATGTCCTCGATTGACCAAAAGTGAAGGTTCTATAGATGGTTGATATATATATATATATATATATATATAAAGAAATTAATTTAATGTCCTCGATTGACCCAAAGTAGGTCAATGGGACATGAAAAACATGTTCAATGACAATGAAGAAGTACTGGGGTAAAAGAGGCCACAAAATATGCAAAGTAATAGTCCACAAAGCACAAAAATGAAAATATGACAAGAGGGGTAAACCTGTGTCAAATAAACCCCAACCATAACTATGAAGTGATATTATAAATAGCTCTGTGATTGGAGGATCTCCTAACAAATTGCAAGAAGACAAGAGTGAGAAAGCAATTGTATCCATATGTGTGTCCCCATAAAACATTAAGTGTGAAGTGATAGTATAGATAACTCTGTGATAGAAGGATCTCCAAACAAATCGAAAGAAGACAAAAGTGAGAAATCATGACAAGTGACGAATCAATTGTATGTATATAAGTGCCCCCATCTATGTGTGAACAACTGTATCTAACATATGCTTACCACCTCAATTGTCTATAGTGAGTTTCCTAGTTACCATGTTGTAAAACTTCAGTTCATTCCAAATGGAAAAATGTTAAGAATTCCAAGAATGGTTTGGTTTTATTCCAAAAAATTAAAATTATAGCCTTGAAAAATCAAATACAAATAAAACATGAACAATATATTCTTAAGGAAAATCAAATGGAAATAAAACTAGCACCTGCATCAAAAAAAGCTGCAAGTTAACTGCCAATAGGCAATTTTCCAGTAAAAGTTGTCCAGTAGTTTTGCAGCAAAAGTTTTCCAGCAGTGATTTATAGCATTGTGAAGTGGTCTCACGCAGTTCTACAGCAGCAGTTTCAGGCAGTGTGAAGTAGTTTCAGTTGGGGTGAAGCCTGTTTACAGGCGTGAGACAGGTATGGCAGCAGTTTTGTGGACATACAAGTCCACAGTAAAAAGCCTATTGGCTAATTATTATTATAAATTTATAAATACACATTTCTTTAAATTTTGCACTTGTATGCAGCTAATTGTTTACACAATGCGTGTATGCATGAAGCAATTAGAAAATGAAATATTTTCATTTATTCCAAATAACACATGTATAGAATTATAAACTATAAGCTTATAGATCCTTGTAATAATAGATATTTTAGTTTATAACTTCAATAAAAATATATTGCATGACAGATATTGTATTGAATGTTTATGAAAAATAGTTTATAACTTATTAAGTTTTGTAAATAAAAGAATATATGTTTACAATCCTATGGCAAGTTTATCATTACGCTAACAATAAAATGCCGCAATCCCGCAAGATGGTGCAGTTATTTACAGATAAAGGAGTTATTTTCAAATGGGAGAAAAGGTAAATTGTGGCTTAAATGTGATCATTTGCCAAAAACGTGGACTGCAAGGAAATGTCCAATACCGGCCCATACCAGGTCTGAAATGTACCTGGTAGGGGTACGTTGTGGGTACATACCCACAGTTGTTTTTTAGAAGTGCCAAAAAAAACACTTCTGTATAAATACGATACGTGGAATGATGAGATGTGTTGATTGTACATAGATTAATCAACATTTCTGTGCATGGCTGGCCTGTAGAAGTGTATATGCATTTGTTGGGGAGTCTTTGACAGCTCTAGAGCATCTTCTGTATTTGGAATGATGAGATGTTTTTAGTAAGAACACACAAACAGTAGTAACCGGTCTATTTAACTCGGTGGTATCTGCATTTGTTGGGGAGTCTTGACAACTCTAGAGCATCTTCTGTATGTGGAATGATGAGACTTTTTAAGTAAGAACACACAAACAGTGGTAACCGGTCTATTTAACTCATTTTACATAGACAAATCTTATCAGGCACTATAATCCAATTCATTGACAACAGTTGGCTGTTACAACTTTTAGCTGATGGACCAAAGTAATGGATCAAAGAAACGAAGTCCTCTTCTATAAGAATCCAATACCCTGGTAAGTAGGAATGCATGAGGGCAATTGATGCGAACCATTGGTTCCCTAGATGAAAATGATTCTCAACTGTAAATGTTGAATCTAGTAATAGTGGAGGTTGCAGAGCTGTTAGATCCTTTCTTAGAGAGAATTTTGGAAGGTTTCCTCCTTGCTTAAGAATGGAAAATTTAGCTTCGAGAAAGGACTTTCAAAGAAACACAAGGGTTAACTTAGAACTGGGATACTCAGAAATGCCTGGGGCACCCCTGTACCGGCGTTGGTATGTAACCCGGTACAGGAACAGGTACGGGCAAAGGTGCATACCAGATACACTGCATAAGCCCGGGTACGGCTCTGTCGTACCTGGGATGTACCGGCAGCGCTGTGCTTTCCAAATTGAGACTGCAATGACATGTTGCAGCTGTATAACGATAAATTTGATCAGGGAAGCATGAGGGTGTACAAAATTTTAATAAACATACACATGATGAGGAATAGAAAGGTGTATGGCTCAATCATCAGTTGTAAGCTCAGCATATGACTGCGAAAGGATGACAAATATGATTGATACATCTTATGATGTCCACCTTCCCCAACTCCAAAATTTTACGTATTATTATATGTTAAATTATTTTTGTGTATTTGAAAACATGGAAATATTTGAAGGGATAAAAGAAAATATAATACAATATTGGTCAACCTGCATCCATAATTGTTTTGGAATTAGAGCATGAAGATCATAGGATATTTACACATAAAACATTGTACCAATTATTTATTAGATGATATACAGTAAGAAGATATTCCATGATTCTCTCAAGAAGGAAGGAATTTTTATGTAGAGGGAGATTGCTTATGCTAGCATTTATGGTTCACAACAGGACCCCTGTGCTTTACCCATGTACCATGTACGCATATAAAAGACTATTTTCCTGTGATTCTTTTAGGAAAATCTAGATGATATATTCTAGAATCTAGAATGTAATCATGTACATATGAAAATTGAGGCATGTAGAATGTTTTGAACTTTCATGAATACAAATTATTTTATCTTTTATGGGCTAAAAATGAGTAGAATGCACTTTTTAATATATATTTATATTTTTTAATTATATATTGTATGTGTTGTGATGAACCTGTACCCAACATTTTTTAAAATTGGTGTTTCTGCATTTCAAACCTCTACCCGTACCCGTTCCTATTTCTGTTTCCTGGCAACATAGCTTAAAACTTTTGCATATAGGGGAACTAACCACCAAATTCCTAGAAATGGCTTTCAATAAATTTTCAAATGGAGAATACCAATTGCAGTGAGGTTCAACCTCTTTCTCCAAACCATTGGCATCAAATCAAACAGACTCTGAGGTGCTTGGCTGTGTGAGGATTGTTAATTCAACATAAGTTACAACTATGGGCATCCATCTGTTAATGAAGTCACTGCTGATATATCATTTTCCAATTTTTGTGTACAATGGACTTTGGGAAATCACTATCTATTGCATAGACCTGCAGCAAGGCCCTGGATTTTGGGTCAGCAAAGCTTAATAATGTAAAACCATGACAGGCTTCTTGGTTAGTTTTATAAAGTAGAACTATTCCTCATGACAAGCTTCTGGGTTTAACTTCCAGCCTCTATCCTAGAAAGCCATAGATAAAAGTACTATCAATGGCTATCACCTAAGACACTCAGGTGTGCTTTTCTTGGTTATAAAGCATGTGAATAACTGTATTGAGTCTAACAATTTGTGTTCAGTATCCCTGCTAACTATTTCTAGGTTTTAACAAGATAAAACTGTTATACAGAAAAAAGCCAGCAATTAAGAAAACCAAAAATCCAGTAAAAGCACGGAAGACACTAGATTAAACAGAAGTCAATGACACATACAGCACATCCACATAAAGAAGATAGCACTTGAAAATAATACTACTGCAAACTGACATCAAACAAAATAAAAAACACTCGAGCAGCATACCTTTTGCCGAATATGGTTGCTGAAATCCTACAGACTTCTTTGGAGTAGCTGCACTTATGCGCATGGGCCTAGTAGAACAATACATACCATTCATTTCAGTCATCGCACGATTCCTCTCACTCTCATCAGAAAATTTAACAAATCCATAACCTTTTGAACGGCCTGTGTTAGGATCTGTTACAACCTTTGCACCTCTCACAGAGGTATAGTGAGTGCGAAAGGTTTCTTGCAACATATAATCTGTGACATCGGGAGCCAAATCCCCCACAAAAATAGAGTGTTCCGGTCCTACTTCTGGCCGCCTTTCCCCTATGCCAAAAGATGCCCAATTCATCCTAAACACTTGTTCTGTATTGGGCATCTGTGTGCCATTGTATGTTTGCAGAATTCTCTCTGCTGCCGCATGGGATACAAATTCAACAAAACCATAACCTTCTGTCTGCCCAGTCAGCTTGTTACGGATAATTTTTATAGAGATAACCTGCAATATAAGAAAAACAAATTAAAAACAATAAACTGGCACAAACTGCATCCATGCTGGAAGTGGTATCCACCAGAATCTATAGCTCTTGTACCAATTGATAGACCACCAAGTTCAACATACAAAAGGCTAGAAAAATGCTGGGCAGCATAGATTTAACTTTTTAAGAGAACTATTAAGAAATATATGCTAGATTTGTAAGGTATACCCTAAATAAAAATCGGCAAAACTACAGGCATATCAAATGGGGAAGTAGAAGCAGAGGCCATTTAAATGATACTTGAAAACAAAACTCGCAGAATTATTAAATTTCCTATTTTTGTATTTCGATCAAGCATTAGCAGCACCAAAACATACACCTTCAGCAGCTGCCACACATCACCTTATTATTCCTCTAAGAATAACCCTTTTAGTTCTGTAATCTAAACCTTGTTTTTCTAATTGATCTCCAAGTAGAAATCAAGAACAGATAATACACAATTAAAGATTTGAAAATTGAAATCAGCAACAGAATATAAGCTAGCAGTGGTTCACACAACAATGCTCATAAAGAGCTTCACCAGCTCACAGGATGATGAATTTAGCAGTTCTGATCATATGGACCTTCATTTTACTCGAAGAGGGAATCTAATAAATGTTCCGACTCCTATTCAAAAACTCTGAAATGACAAACTATATTTATCGTAGAGACATTAGAGAACACGATTGTGAGGCTTTGTACTCAATCTTAACCATCAAGATACAGCACTACAGTTGAGGTATTTTGTTATGGAGCATCTTTCCCTCTCCGTCTCAGATAGTCCTGCAAATAGCTTTCCAATTTTAAATATTGTGTGCACTAAAATCTTCAGGTGTGCTTTAATTTTTTATAACACTGTTTGCATATTCTTTCATTCCCGGGAGGACTCACTGATATAGTCCTGCTACATTTAGGGTGTTACGAGGGCCAATGTGATTGCTTATGGACGACTGGAGCATATCCACCTGCTAGAGAATGCCAACTGGGGTGAAATCCCAGTGAATGTCTCCAATGGCCATTGTAGGTAACCAGGGTAGTAACCTCTAAGGGTGTAAGAAAAGTACGGCGTGTGTTCTAGGCCAGAGCCTCACAAGTTCAAAATCAAAATTAACATTAAAAAATCATGCTTGAAATGAGGGCTTTGACAACTAGTTCTTATTTTGTTCATATAATGTTCTTTTTCAAGCTACATTCCACGTATGTTCCAAGGTTTTGTTAAGCTCGCGATGGCTTGGCAAAGGTTCTAGTTCTACCCTTACAGGTCTGTATCTTGAAAGCAATGTGTCAAAGGTTCAAATCGCGGGAAGGAAATTATGCCGTACATCGTAAGGCCGAAAGGCTAAAATTCCAGAATTGTGTTTATCGATGGACTGGGCGTACACAAACATAAAAGAAAAAAGAAAAGGAAAAAAAACCTCTCCAGTGTGTGCAAAGCAGCTATGCATGTAGTTTTCATCAACCCAGTACTGTAAATCTCCGACCCAGAGCGTTCTAATTTCGTCGTTCGTATACTGTGGCTGCTGATACTGTTGCTGCATCCATTGCTGTTGTTGATCCATCGCTAAATAACACTAAACCCTCTCCAAAACCTTACTAAGTTTACCCAAAAAATCTCTCTCTCTCTATATATATAAGAACAGTTTTGCAAGGCAATCGATGGTATTCGCAGTAAAATCAGAATGTAAGGTAAATTGAATGAAGAAAAAAGGAGATTGAACCAGAAAAGATAGTTAGGGTTTGTACGAAGCCGAAGCTATAAAATGAGTATTTTGGTGTCAATATATTCAAGAAAACTGGTTGGACAGCTGTTAACTAGCGTCGGCCGCCCTGAACCCTAGCAAAATTGGCAATCGTATTACCTAAGGCGTTGTCTATTCTCCATACAAAAACGTGGATGTTTATCAAGTCGGTCATGCTAATTTCCATACACATACTAAATGGTTTTACCCCTTTGAGTGTTTAGTATGACAAGGGTAAAACTCTGTCGTCATTTGTTTGTCTCACTAAGCCATTCCCATCTAATAAGCAATCCTAGTGAGGGATTGGAAGCTCGTCAAAATGGTGGGAATTGTGAACAAGAAACGAAACAAAGTTCGTGGGCAAGGAAAATAAATGAGTTATTAGGATTCTATATGGGTTGAATACGCTAGGACGGTGATAGCAGAGGACACGGGCCAAAGACGGAGGACACAGTGACAGAGCTCCCAAGGTAAGACTCCTAAAGAGAATCGTGTTTAAGAAGAATGAAAGTGACGACTTCCCTTGAAATGTATATTTAGTAAATAAATTGATATATGCCAAATAGAAAAACATTGTGGATTTCAACAAGTTAATGATATATGGCAAATGACAAAAAAATGTATTGTTATCCATATTATTGTGTATGCATTTTATTTGGTGAAGGACTACAAATGAGATTAAAATGGAATTTTATGTGTTTTTTGTCACTGATATCCAGCTTTGTCATGCATTCATATCCATTTTTGCCAGTAAGTTATTATTAATTGCCTCTGTGATAATTGTTATAAGTGTTACATCTTGTTTTGGTTGAAAAACATTGTCTGTTTTTCAATCATATGTTTTTTAGCCATGATTTTCAAGCAAACTGTTGTTTGGGGTGTATCATACCAATATGTCAACCTGCCAGGATTTTGTTATTCTTCAATATTCATATCCCCTTCTTCAGGGTCATGAACACGTTTTTTGTAATGTCTTGTTGTTTAAAAGAGGCAGGGGTTGAAAAATAAAACCAAATAAGAGCAGTATGTAATTCATGTAACCCACAAAAACAAACATGCAACATGCAATCTTTGTTTAGGGTGTGTCATACCACCAGTTGTGTGATTCTATGTTTTCTATATCGTTTCTTCGTTTTTTAAATGTTGCAAACGGGATTGGTCCAAAAACATAATGTTGTTCACCAATGAGTGTTTTTCACCTTGTTTTCACTTATGAATGCCCTATGTTTTGTCAGTATCTTACAAATAAGTCATCCCTCACGAGGGAAGACTCGTGACGATCTTGCAACCAATAAATTCTCCCAAACGCATCGCATAAATGTCATTTGTTATTCCTCGTGACGTTAAAAAGAAACTGAGACACCTAAGTCATAATGCAATAGTAATCGTATGCAAGGTTGCATATAAGTGTAACTAAACCATTCCACCAATTGTGTGATTCTACATTTTCCATATTGTTTCTTTTTCTTCTAAATGTTGCAAACAAGACTGGTCCAAAAACACAGTGTGTTGTTCACCAGTGAGTGTTTTTCACCCTATTTTCACTTATGAGTGCCCTATGTTTTGTTAGTATCTTAAAAATAAGTTAGCCACCACAAGGGAAGACTTGTGACGAGCCTACAACTAATAAATCCTCCCAAACCCACCACGTACAACATGTCATTTGGTATTCCTCGTAACATTAAAAAAGAAATTGAGTCACCTACATCATTGTGTAACAGTAGTCATACACAAGTTTGCATGTAAGTGTAATTGAACCATTCCATTGGTTGTGTGATTCTATGTTGTTTTGTATCATTTCTTCGTCTTCTAAATGTTGCAAACGAGACTTGTCAAAAAACACAATGTGTTTTTCACCTTGTTTTCACTTATGAACAAGCTCTATTTTGCTAGTATCTTACATATAAGTTAGCCTTATGGAGGGAAGACCCATGATGATCCTACAACCAATAAATCCTCCCAAACCCACCGCATGTGGCATGTCATTTATTATTCATCGTGTCGTTGGAAAATAAATTGAGACACCTACGTCGTTGCACAGTGGTAGTCATACTCAAGTTTGCATGTAAGCTTAACAGGACCATTCCATCAACTGTGTAATTCTACGTTTTTTGTATCATTTCTTTGTCTTATAAATGTTACAAACGAGACTAGTTGAAAAATATAGTGTTTTTTCCACCAATGTGTGTTTTTCTCGCCCAGTTTTCACTTATGAATGCCCTATGTTTTGTTGGTATCTTGCAAATAAGTCAATCCCCACAAGGGAAGACCCATGATGAGCCTATAATCATTAAATCCATTACATACAACATGCCATTTGATATTCCTTACAACGTTAAAAAGAAACTGAGACACCTGCATCATTGCGCAGTGGTGGTCGTACACAAGCTTGCATGTAAGTGTGTGCTTTTCGCCTTGTTTTATTTTATGAAGAATATGTTTTGGTTGTAGTTTATTTTTAAACAGGTCATGTTTTTTACCACCATTGTTGTTCATTTATTGTTACTTGTGTTTGTTTGCAGGATGATCAAAATGTAGAAATGGGAGAGTATGTACAATCTCCAAGTGCAACATATAGGTGATGAGAAACCCTTTTTTTAGTGATGATTTAGATTGGAGTCTCATTGGTGAGGGAAATGGAATGGATCTTTGTGCAATGATCCCTATTACAAGAATTGAGGCCTCTGTAAAGGTGAAGGCTTGCTTCATAATGTGGAGACTACATTCATCTGCATTAGTCATAGGATCAAAGATACTATTACATATAAAGAACATACAACAAAGATGTACTCTTAGTTTGCATATATCTCCACTTGTATGAATATTCCATAGTTCAATTATTTGAATTTCACATCGTTAATGTCATATCAAATAACTTGTTATTTACTTGTAATTTTTTTAATAAATATATAGTGGGTTTTTTCTTGCAACTATTGGTGTGTTTTTGGTTCCGAGGACAATAGGAACAAACCTTTGACAAAATAAAGATTTGGGGGGTTTTCAAAAGAAGGATTTTTCAGTGTAGTGTCATTATTAAAATCATGTACGAGAGACTTGATGTGGCAATCATTATATATAATAATTTGTTTCGTAATGATTGCAACGAAGATTGTTGTCATGGTGTGAATGACACTACTATTGAGCCACAAACTGCCTTTGCTCCTAATTTATCTCCTGACTGTGAAAAATACATTAAGTCTCTTTTATTAATGGGTGTCTATGAACACTATATATGAAAAACATATCCTATATCATTTTATGGTTGACATGTTCAATAATAAGGATTAATTTTTAACTGGAAAGGATGTCTTGAATGCTTGGAAAAGGGTGCATTCAAAGCAGGCTCAAAAGCATGTTGATAATGCAAATGAGTGTCAATTTGTGGCACATAGAGGAGAGGGATACATTTTTCTATTTTCAACGGCCTTAGGGAAGTAACATAACATTTATTATGGGCATTTAGACTCCTTGGATGCACATGATGATGGTACGTCACTCACAAAACTCCATTATCTTGATGGATTTTATATTTGCTACCAAAAAATATGGGGAAAGCCTTTGAATTTAAGATATTACAATCTTTGTTTGACATAACAAATACAATCATGTGCCATGTATATGTTGACGTGATTCTATGACTTTGTTCATAAAGTATCAACTATACACCTTGTATGTCTTTAACGAGTAAGAGGCTAGGGTGCCTATTGCATGGGTTGTATCATCATGCAATAAGGTTGATGACATATACGAGTGGTTATCTGAGGTGCATAAACAGGGGAAATAACTTTATAGTGACTAGCAAGTCAATGCATTCTTGATAGATGATGTCGCAACTAAAATTCAAACCATCAAGTATGATTTCATTTTTGAGTATATGCGGTGTCTATTTTGTATGGATTTTTATTTATTAACAAGGCATTCAAACATGCAATGTCTCTTACACTAATTGTTATGTACAATGCAAGGTGGTTTTTGGATGTCTTGTCCTTCTTTGCATTTGGAATGTTTGCAAGGCATGGCTAACAAATGTTTACAGGTCTTACGAATTGAAATAATTAAAATATATTTTATATTTGCCTATGGGTTGACTTATTGCAATATATGTGTTATAGGTATACCTCAAATGACATTTGGATTGAGATAATTTAGACGCTAGGTGACATCATGTGTGTAATGGATGAGTGTGAAGATTCAATACTAATCTTAATATATGGGCTCTTGGAAGAGTTCAAAGATCAAACCAAACTCATTGAATAGTTCAAGAATATTTTGTGTGAGGATAATGGACGTATTGGTGTGTGGAAGATTTACAAACATATATCTTTTTTTTTAAAAATCTAGATTTCGTTATGTTTCTTAGAAGACAAATCTTTTATTTGTAGCTATGTGAGCCAATGTTTTGTGAAATTTCACACATGCCAACCAAGATACCAATGCATCCATTGAGTCATATCACTATTATCTAAAGACACGCTACTTTTATGATCGACAACATAAATTTACAAGAAGAATGGACAACCTATTTTATACTCTGTTTAGAGTGAAACCATTTTACAGGAATGAGAGGAGGTTGCAATTGTCTATTTTACTAACTAATTATAAGAAGGAGAGACAACTTGCAATTGTTGCAGAGAGGGCTAAGGAAACCCCATATATGGATTGCATTGTAGTTGACCATCTGTAAGGTTCATATACAGTGAGAAGCCAAAGTTCACACATGATTTGACATTCAGTCAAAAGATATGGCCCACACTTGCATGTAGATGATTGTCCATGGGTTGTGTGGGGGAACACTTGCATGATATGGCCCACACTTACATGTATATGATTGTCCATGGGAGGTGTGCATGATACATGGGCCATGTTGTTCACAACAACCACAAATTGTGGAAGGTATGAGACCTCTTTGGCATTTTTATTGTTTTTTGTTTGTACTCTGTAATATAAAAAATGCATGTTTCAAGTGATGATATGCATGTATTAATTTCAGTTTCAATTGATAATGTACATGTAATACATTCAAGTTCATCTCAACAAACACTGATGTTGCGAGGTAAGGCTAGTGGTTTTGTTCTTACTTATTAATGAAAAAAACAATGTTTTAGTCTAAGTGGAATGCCCAAATGTTTACCAAAGTTTGTTTCAGACATTGATACATGTGCATTAGAAGGTGGGGAGTTTGAGATGTACTTTTTAAACACATATGATAATTCTTAGTCATTGTGGGTGCTTAAGAAGTCAAATTACTTCTTAAAGTCCTTGTTTGATATGTCGACACGGATGGTGGATCAAATTTGTGCTTAACAGATTGTGTCGAGAGGTTTAGGAGAGGTCTCGAAGAATCAAATGCACTACCATTTTGTTTCACTCCAGATAGAAGCGAGAGTCAAAACACTTCTATCCATATATTGTCATGGTTTAACACAAGTAAAAAATGTGCATGTGGTGTTTGTTGAAGGGCGGCGATCGTACAAGATTTAAACAACCAAGTGGAAGACTATGAAAGCTATGCATTTCCCGACAACAATCATGCAAAGAGGAAAGAAAAGAAACAATTCAATCCATTGAGAATATCTATTTCTGTCGAGTGTCGAGCTATTATACATGATATGGGTGGGTGTAATTGGTTTTTTGCAAGGGTTTTAAATTATTTTTCTTACAAACACTAACTCCATTAGTTGTTGTTTCTTGCAAATAGCCTCCCAATGTTTAGATAAAATTCATCAATGTAGGTTGTCCTTATAATGTTGCATGTCCCCCTAATGTCTTAGGTATCATCAATCAAAGATTATACTTCAACTTTCAATCCCAATCTTGCTACCCCCAATTTTAGGGATGATGGACTTATTATATCATGCATTTGTATGTTTCTAATTCATATCATTCACATCTAGTTTAGGGCTTTTGCGTATTATGTCTGAATGTTAGTCGTATTAGTGTACTCGACGTATTGTAGTGTAGGACTAATGTAACTTTATTCATGCATTCTATTGATGTCATATTTGTGTTTTGCTACAAGAAGTTGAAGTTGGGTGTTGAAATGATCTTATGCAGTTAATTTCTTACAACATAAGGGAAAATGCTAGTAGTGTCCATATTTGTTTGTTGAAGTAACATCCATGTATAGCAGTTGAAGTGACACATGTTACTATTTTACTTGTCATTTTTCATTACTATGTAGAGAAACTATACATTATATTCATTCAATTTTCTAAATGTGTTGATTTATCCCAACAAATGGATCAATGTGTTTATCCAGTGCAATAGTGTTAAAATGTGAATAGGCTAAAAGACGTTGAATGTTTATGTACACTTGCCTGAAATTTTTCAATACTTCATGTCAATTTCTATTTTGTGCAATTATTCATTGTTCACTAACCTACTTGAAACTAATTTTTTATCATCCATTTCATAACTTAGTTTTAAATTATTTTTTGAAATGTAAGTTTACGATTGTTTATTTAAAGTTGTTTAGATTGGAAAATATATCCTATTTTGCATTACCCATTTGTGACCACATATAAAACTTAGGATTAGTTGTGTTATGTGATTGTTATTAATGTACAAGAAGGATGAATAAGTACCATTAAATTCCTAAATATAGTGTTTACAATGTGTCATTCTCCTAACCAGGAGTCCAATCAACAAAGTCTAATCAATACAGGGATACCCACCGTCAGTATAAACAAATATTATCACTTGTCTCTGTGAAGCTTCACAAAGTCTAATGTCTTATTAACACTTCACAATCTCTAACGTCTTATTGACATTGACTAACTGATTTTCCACCATATTTTTATTCACCTCACAAATTTCTAGGTGGTTCTTATTCACTAGGCCAAGGCATTCAATTTCAACCTCCATTTCCATCTTATTCTCACTCAAATCTCCCAAATTTTGTGTCAAAACTGAAATCTTCTTCTCCATTTTTATTCTATAAATCCAACCTCTCATTATCTCATTAATATACCTCAACCTTTTTTGAAAGCATTTGTACATAAATGAGTTCCATGACTAGCCTACTTTGGCAATGGTCTAGGCTTACTGTGTAGGGGGTTTGTTCTTTGTTGTTAACCCCTGCTTTAGATGCCTGCCCCTAAACATTGCATAAGTTTAGCTTTCTTCTTTGTTCCAAGCGCTAACTTTGTTGACCTACCTCTCCAATGATTGATTTGATTCTTGATTGTCCCCCTGGCCATCCTCGATATTCTTTTCTTGGGATCTACACATACACAAAAAACCAAACATCAAAACATGTATAAAATGATCAAAAAACAAGTAAGGAAACATTAACTAATGTACCATAAGTGTCATTGTCAAAATTTTCCATATTTACAGCCGGCTTGTCAACTTCACCGACCTTCCTCTTTGCCACAGGATTTGTTCTCACATTGAGGGGAAAGCTAGAAAGAAGACAAAAAATAGAACAAGAGAATGTTTGATCCAAAGAACCATAACAACTATTTTGGACAAAACTACCATAAAGAAAAACTCACCTTTCTCCCATAATTGTTGTAAGTTCCTACATATGCTATATGGATACCAAGTCAATGTTTTGGTTAACTATATTTCGGATAATTTTACTTTTTTAATATACTAATAGGCATATGAAATTTTTTAAGAGGAATATTGTCGTTGTTGCATTTTCTATGTTATCTTATTGATTATAAATGAAGATAAACTAGTTGTACTTGTATTTGTGAGAGAATACATGTCCTAATGAAACATAAGTTATGGAAAGCTTAATTGAGGTTTTGTTTAGAAACTTTAAGAATCTTAAATTGCAATGAAAATGTTTAGACTTAGAACAATCAAGATATTTAAATCGCAACATAACCCATTAATAAAATTATGTGTATAAGAGAACAATTTAGTTGTTGTAGTCACAAAATCATGCACTTTAGAAATTATTTAGTCACGTTCTCATACTACTATTTAGAAGGTTTTTGAGTGAAGAAAGTATTAATTAATCCTCATCTTTTGGCCATCTTACTTTGTTTTATTTCATCATTCTTGACCTATTACACCCACATGCCTAGTCAGCTTATATCATTTCACGTTATTTTAGCCTTGATTGGGGCACCCAGGCTAGTGCTGGAGCACCCATGGGTGCCCTTGTCCCACTAGGGGCACTGCTATCCTTTTTGAACTTTCCTACCACTTTTTGGGCAATTTCTAACCATTTTAATTTCTTATCTGTTTGGTGGTCGACCATTTTAGGGTTAATTACGAAATTATATCAAGAGAACCCTATAAATATAAAGTTATGAGACCATAATGAGGGACTAAGCACTAGTCAATTCTATCATCCACCTAGGGTTGCATCTATTAAAGGCATTTGGAGATCATTTGCATTCACTTAGCTCCATCACAAGGACAAGGCTAGTTAATTTACATCACACAAGCATAGGGGGAGGGATTCTTTTATATTACATCCACCATTCTACTATATTTTTACATCTAGTTGTTGTTTGCTACTTCACAAAGTGTGACTGACACAAGAGCACCTAGCGCACATGATTCACACACACATCAAAACTACATTTGGGTCTGAAATGTAGTGCAATGCTCAGTTAGTAAGCCCATTGGTGTGGCAGCTGAGATGAGTCTGATCCATTCATTTGCATTCTTCTTTTTTTAAGGTTTTGATACTTCTTCTGGTCTTTTATAGGTCCTCTATACATCTTGGATTATCATCGACACTTGATGCAATGCAACGAATCTGATGCAACACACGACGAATGGTTTCGAACCACCTACCGAACCTGTGAAACTCAGTTTTGGACCTTTTTCATAGACCAGGGTGCTCATTCTGTAGACCAGAGCGCCCACAGTCACCCCAATCCTTCTCTAGGTGCCCCAGTCTAGAGAATCAATACAAATCTATCCTTTTTAGGACATCTACATAGTCATTCCTGCTTCTAAATTATTATTTTTATTTTGCGACATAGTCCAGCGAACTCCTCTAATCAACTAAGTCACTTCCATTTTCTCTTACATATCAGGGTTTTTACTTTCATTAGATTAGTTGCTTGGGTCATTTTCCATAATCATTTATTGTATTTATTTACATTCTAGATTAGATTAACTACACATATTCCCCATTTTTAGTTAATTAGTTGTGGGATCATGAAAATACTTATAGAATTAGAAACCAAATTTTATTTAGATTTGGCTAAAGTTATTTCATGCTACTTTTAAAATCAAGAATAATCCAACATGGAGTCCACTCTATGTCATGTTTAACTAAATTCTCCCATAATTCATGTAAGTTCCTATATACGATGTATGAATATCAAGTCCATGTCCTAGTTAACTATATTTTGGTTAATTTTATTTTTGATATACTAATAGACATTTCTAAATTTTTGAGGAATATTTTCAATGCTACAGTTTTTTGTGTTATCTTGGTGGTTATAAATGAAGATAATACATGTCTTTGTGAAACGACTTAATAATGTGTTTGTTTATAGAGTAAACCCCTACTTTTGGGAACTAATTATAATGATAACACCTATGGATCGTATAAATGTGTAAAATAGTTAAGGTGATTAATATTTTGGAGCTTAGGAATCCAAATTTGGATATGAGTTCTCTTGAGGACTTCAAATTCAGGGGACTTTATGTTATTTATTGGATTTAAAATGGACTTGTACATCAAGGCTAAATTCTTTAAGCTCCTTAAAACTAGTTGGGCACATTTAAAAATTAACTTTTATTGTTAATCTATTACACTAATGATGAATTTGGAGTTTAATTGCATTTATAACATGTGTTAATAATGGACTGCAACATAAATAATCTTGTCCAAAGAAGAATTACTAACTTATCCAGAGCATGTTTGTTGTAATTATTTCATTTGGTATAATTCAAACCAGCTACAAGCAACACTAATCCTCTAAATCAAATTTAGAATTCCAAAAATTTATACCATCAAATCTCTATAGAAAATAATACGAATGTTTATGCATTTTGTGGTAGACAAAAAATTTGATTCCCAAAGATGAAGTTTCCAAAGCTTTATAGGATGAAAAAATAGGACACCTATGGGAAAATCCAACACTAAATTTAACAATATGTTTGGAATCTAAAAGCTTATCTAGCAAAAGGAATCTTTTATGCTTTAGGATTATGATAAAATTTGTACTTGTGTTGTTGCACTACATATTTTCAACAAAGAAAACACTTGAGGACTTCATTTGGTACGGAATTTAAAATTTTGATTCTAGGAAATTTGTGATTGTTTCAAAATTATAAACAGTTACTTATCATACATGTGCTTTAGGTTGTACTCAAGGCAAGGTTCGAATAGAGGAAGACATTTGTTGAGAATTGGTTATCTCTCTTCAATTTTGGCTCCCCATGACCATGGGGACTTCCTTAACAACTCAAAGACTCATATGCCTACATAATGTCTTGAATTCTAATGGAAAAATAATCCCAATGTGTACCCAATATCTATAGACACAAAATATATGCACTTGGGTACATTTCTAGGTCCTAAAGCATATTAATGTATATATGATTCCAAAGCAAGAAAACTAGTGGTTGAAAACTCCTTTTGGCCTTTTTACTTTATCTCTCGTCTTCTTTTTGGTCTTACACATCTTAAAACCATGTCGAAACTTGACTTATTTATCTTTTATGACCTTAGACACTAGCACCCAATTAGGACACAAGCACCCATATGCTCATGTCCCTCATGGGCATTCCTGACCCTCTCAATCATTTTCTTACCCTTTTGGGTCTCTTTTACCTCTTAGGAATCTCTTAATACTTTGGGTGAACCTTCCAATTGTCAATTACGAATCTTTTTGATCAGAGAACACTTGACAAAGAAAGCACACAAGAAGTCTAAGCGGGAAAGCAAGTCATACGCAAAGGTGCGAATGGATAGGGAGAACACGCACACAAAACAAAAGTTCAGTTTTTGGGACTTAGCTATTTTCACTCATAAAGGTCTATTTTTAGAGATGGCGTGCAAAGCACACAAATGAGGTAGAGACGTGCGCGCCATGCATTGGCTATTTTTGGAGGATTGGATACGAAGCACTTTGCATGGACACATGCCGGAAATAGATATGTTACTGTCAGTTAGCTAGTAGTAATCTATTGTTAACGCACTTTCATGTGTGGCTATTTTTGTAAAGGTGTGTGGTTAAGAATAGCATGCGACCTATTATTGGAAAGGATAAGTGGTGAAGGGCAAGTCCCCACCCTTATATATATATCATAGATATGTGTGTATATGTAGATGTGTGTGTGTGTGTGTGTGTGTGTGTAGTAAACTGTTTAATAGACATAAGATATATAAAGGAGATCGTGAAGAGAGGTGATGAGATCGAGACATACAGTGTTATGTTGTTACGTGCATACTTTTGATATTATAATGAAGCTTTTGTAACTTAATGCATTGAATATAATGGAGGATATTGACTGAATCTAAGTATTAGTTCTATGAGTATATGAATCTAGTATGCTTTTGATCTCATCATGGTTAGTATTTAGTTATGTTTTTCCTTGGTTAAAGATCTGGTATGCTCTGTAGAGTGATGTGCTAGTAATAGAACTATATATGTCAAGTCTTCGTCATGCTAACCTCCTGCTACAGTAACCCTAAAGAGGGACCTGGTACCATTACATGCTTCATGTGAGTGATCAGTCTAGACTGAGTGATGTGCCAATGTGCATAGGGTTTCATTGGGTTTGTGTCACTGAATTCTAGGCTGCATCATTGGTTTTGTTGTTGGGACCTCTTTTTCAGTTGTTTTCGAGATGGTTCACAATGAAGACATACCGGTTGACCTTAGTAAGTATTGAAGAATGGATACGTGATCTGGAAGAAGAATATGCATGATGATTCAACATTGGATCTGAGTTTAACGCATACACTTGGGTAGAACAGAATCTGTATGACAACTTATATAAGAGCTTTTTTTCTATCTTTCCAGTAGAACTGTACGAATGGTTGGTTACGTACGCATCTAAATGGAATTAGAGGTATCACAAACTTGTCTAGATGCAAGAAGAATTCCAGGCCTTTTATGATGCTGATCTGATTTGGACTCGAGCTATGGAAACATTGTTTCATGGTGTCTTGAACAGTTATATCTTAGAATACTCAATTTCCACTTATTCATGTCCAGAGGTAACTAAGTTCTAGTTCTTACGACATCCGTGGGATGAGCTTATCTACAAGGCATTCCGCTGGTAATCAAGATCTTGATGGTAACTTTGAACCTGGAGAGTAAACCAATGGCTAACTAAACCCCACCATGCACGGGGGCGGGGACATGATTGGTGAAGGATGGCAGACTTAGTAGCGGCAAGGCAAAGAGAACAAAGGTGACTTAAGTATAATGAGGCACGCGAGAGGGGGATAGAGAAGCAATGCGATATTACAGTGCAGATGGCTAGTTAAGGAGAGAGATGACTCGTGAGGGATTTGGATCTCACGTAGAAGACATGGAGCTAGAGCATCAGGAACTCCCCCATTTGGGAAAGCATGATAGGGAACCCTCCTAAGCCTCACAAGGTAGTGTGCCAACAAAGATGACTTGGGCCGCGGGTGCACATCTGAATCCACCTGGTAACCTAGCCTTGTGATTGGTTTTCCAGTATCTAGTACGACAAGTAATTAACAAGAAAGTTTGGGAAGTAAGAGAGCAAGTACATCAATGACAATGACATACAACTTCATTGCTATTTGGAGGTGTGTTTTCAGGCACATCGTCTGCACATAATATGAGCATAGCCAAATGTTGGATTCACTTATGGGAGTGGAACTACTTCACAAACCGTAGGGGTTCAATATAGTACTACTGTCGGAGCACAGGGGAGTACATCTACAGGACCTATTCCAGCTACAGGTTCGGGATCACGAGGCATGAGAAGTTTTGGTTCAGGTGGATCTGGAGGTTCTGGAGGTAGGGGAAACACTGGAGGTTCTGGATCAGGTGGGTAAGGTCCACCCCAACCCCAGAATATTTATATGGAAATGTCTCTACGTCTTCCAGAGTATAGGGGCATAGAAGATGCATCTGAACATGTGCATATGTGTGAAATATTGTGGCGCGTAAAAGGAATCACAACTTCTGAGAGTAGGGCAAGCTAATTTGCTACTATGTTATCAAGGGCGCACACACAATTGGTACATGAAGTTTGACCCTGATCAGACTTGCTTGGATTATGTAGCATTTAAGGATGCGTTCTTAAAAGAGTTTCATATTCCTGAGTTTGAGCAGAAGAGTATAAGTGCCCTCAAGGATATTAAGCAAGGCACTACTAAAAGTGTTAGAGAGTATGATGCACGGTTTAAAACATTGTTATCAAAGATTTCTTATGACATACACGCAAGCTAACATGCACAATGGTTTGTTGGGGGATTGATTACACCATTTAGGAGGGCACTGTCACATAAGACATATACTGATCCGTGCAAGGCATTGGAAGCAACCCTACGTCTTGAGGTAGTTGGGAGTATTGACACTAGCATTAGCCCATTCTTAGAGGCACAAATTACAACTATGGTAAAACAACTAGAGAAATTATCAGTGAATTCAACCCATGAAACACACTCAGGAATTTGGTGTACAGATTGTGAAGTAGAAGGGTCACACAAAGGATAGTTGTCCCTCGTAGAACAGTATGCTCATTGTTGATGGATTGTGAGATATGCCACTTAAACCATGATGCTAGCCACTGCCCATTATTGCAACTGGCGATAAGGAAGAACGTTTCAAGCTACTGTAAAATCTGCAGGTCCACAATACATGACATGAAGGACTGTCAGCTGATTGGACAAATCCATGATGCTATTAATATTGGTGTATGACAGACAAGAGTTTTAGATAACTCTAAGGGCAAGAATGAGCATCAGGATTGGGAGCACAATCAGGTGTGCTATGATCGGAATGAGGGGCGTTTTGAAGGAAACCGTGGCAGAGGTCAAGGATACCGTGGTGGATTCAGAGGACGAGGCCGTGGTGGTGGAAGAAGTGAGTTTCCTCGCAGAACATGTTATACATGTGGATCTCCTGACCACTATAGGCGTGAGTGTCCTCAGAATATTACATGTTCTTTCTGTGGGAAGAACCATAGCTAAGAAGAGTGCCCAGACTTATATGAGCACCTGAGTAAGCAACATAAACAAGAAAACAAAGGCATGTGGGATGGTTAGGATAGAACACACTATGGACAATCAATGGATGCCCAAGATAGGAGTAGAATCTGAGGCACTACAAGTGAAGATCACAACTCACACTGAGGCAACATGTGTCAGGGAGGCATTACAACAAAAACCTACCTTCACTAAGGATGAGGTTCTTCATGCACGGTACCCAGATCCTACCTATCAGAAGGAGGTTTATCAGGATGCCATGGAAGTGTTAAGGAATCTTCAAGGTGAGATACAATATTTAAAGGAGTAGAAGAAAGCATCAGAGACAGTCCAAACTAATATAGATGACTTAAGAGAAGTGTGCAAAATGTTGCACCAGGAGAACATCATTCCACTGTTAGGGAGTTGGTTGAAAGGGAACACTCCATGTGCAAGTACTGAGACCTGGACGACAGATCCTGCATGCAAATCTCCCTCCTCATAGCCTATATTATGATAAGGAAATTACTCTGAATGTTGTTGTGGATGGGTGGCTGTTGAGTAATATACTGATTGATACAGGCGCAGAAGTCAATGTTCTTACCTTGGATGCATGGGTACAAATGGGGAGACCCCAATTGCAGCCATCCTCTAATGTATTATTCATGGCTAATCGAACTAAGGCCACTCCCATAGGAGTTTTAAAAGATGCATCCATTACCATACAAGGAGAAAAGTTCACTGGAGACTTTGAAGTTTTAGCGCTAACAGAATCAGATAGTTTCCTAGCTCTATTAGGGCATCCTTGGTGCTATGCAAATAATGTTGATCTTCGGTTCAACAAGGGCTATATCAGTTTTGAAAATAAAGAGGAAAGGGTCATTATCCCTTTAATAGATGGAAAGTCCACGCCCTATGTTGAGCCCTTAAGTGAAGAAGATCTGAATAGGATTTATGTACGCGCCATCCGAGATCCAGAGATAATTGAACCGACCAAAGAAGGACTAATTTAGTGGGAGGATGCATAGTCTATTAGTGATACTACAAGTGTTGTTTGTGATGATTGGGCTCACACCACTTATGAGTTAGCAGGGCGTAAAGTAAAGAGCATATCGACACTAAACCGCATTATGTAAGGAAGATAGGCAACAACTTGGTTCCTTGTTACACAGGAGAAGGGGATCCCATGGTATTCTTGCACGCCATGGAAGAAAAATGGATAGACCCACTAGAGAGGAGAAATATGCTAGCATATACACTATGTGGGACAACAACATGTTGGTGGGTGGTCCATAGGGATAATCTGGTCAAATGGAATGAAATTGGGGTTGCTCTTGCTACTATGTTCTTTAGGAGTAATGCACCTACACAAATATGCAATTATCACTGTGATCAACCTATTCAGCACCACATTTAGAAGTGTGAGAGACTCTGGACATAAGGGTAGGAAGCTTTACCACCTTCACTATGGGTGCACCAGTTTTATTCCACTTTACAAGGTTGCACACATGTTTGGTATGTATATGCAAAAATCCATATAGAAACTAGAAATTGACAGAATTTAGTTGCAGGAATGACACAGATGTTTGACTTCTTCTCTACAAAACCTCTGGTAGAAGAAGCATTGAAAGTTATCAAATGCTTGAATATAGGGGATAGTGCCAAGGTTGAACTCCTCCAGGAATTATTAGATAAAGAGGACTTAGGAGCGCGTCTTGATAAAGAACCAGAGGTCGATGCAATATTACTTCAACATGCTTGCCTTGAGAAAGAGAAAGGGAAAAATGGTCTACTTAGTAAATGATGAAGAAGTAGATAATCTGAATGTAAACCATTCAACATGAAGGTGTGAGGTATTGGACAGTGTGGATAAGACCACGTGTGCCTATCATGAACCTATGAATACAAAGCGAGTGAATATTGGAACAGATATTGAGCCTAAAGAAGCTATAATTGGAGATTATTGGTCAGACTCTGAAGTGGCAAAAATCATTGAGTTATTAAGGGACTACTATGACCTATTTCCTAGGGGGTACCATGAACTTAAAGGCATACATGAGTCATTAGGGGAGATGAAGATAAAGCTTAAAGAGGGGGCGCGCCCAGTTAGGAAAAGGCCTTACAGAATGAACCCCAATTTGCGCAAAAAGGTTAAAGAAGAGATTGATAACATGTTGAAATATGAAATTATCAAGCCCCTTGATGGGTCAGAATGGGTTAGTCCAATGGTGATCAATATCAAGAAGGATGGATGAATTATAATATGCGTGGACTACAAGGAGCTAAATGTTGCATGTGCAACAAATCTATTCCCCATGCCATTTACCGAGGAAATACTAGAATGAGTTACAGGGTGTGAAATATATTATTTTACAGATGGGTTCTTTGGGTATCATCAGGTTAGAATTACACAGGAGGATCATGAAAAGACTACATTTACTATTGAATGGGGTAGCTTCGCCTATACTGTCATGCCTTTTGGTCTGAAAAATGCACCTGTTGTATTTTCACGTATAGTTGTCCAAGCGTTCAAAGAATTTATTCACAACTTCTTATAGGTATATTTAGATGATTGGACGGTGTATGGATTAGTTAAGGACCACTGTGACAATCTACACTTAATGTTTGAACGGTGTAGACAGCTAAGTATATCTCTGAACATCAAGAAGTGCATATTTGCTACACCGTTCGGGATACTTTTAGGACAAATAATCTGCAAGGAGGGTTTGTTGGTTGACCCAACGAAGGTCCAGTGTGGATTTTTGGTACATATAGGATATTACAAAAAAATTATCAAAGGCTGTGCTAAAGTTGTTGCACCTTTAGAAGAGTTACTGCAAGGGAAAGCTACGTTTTACTGGGGCAAACAACAACAATGCACATTCAAGACATTGAAGGAGAAACTTACTATTGTGCCCATTTTGTGTTTTCCTTCATGGGACAAACCATTCCATGTACTTGTTGATGCCTCTGGCACGGCTATTAGCACGGTGTTGGCTCAACCTAGAGAAGGTATTGTAGATCATCTTATCTGTTTTGCTAGTAGAAAGCCGACTCCTGCAAAACAAAATTACACAACTACAAAGCGTGAAGCTTTGTCCATGATCTATGTGTTGCATAAATTTCTTCAGTACCTGTTGATAAGAGAATACCTATTAGAGATCACATAAGAAGTCTGTGAGGGAGAGAAGGCTAGGATCAAGGGTGTGGAGGAACAAGAAAAACCCACACGCGGAGGGCAAGTTCAACGTTAAGGACTTAGCCGATTTTAAGCATGATGACCTATTTTTAGAAGATGGCATGTGGAACACATCAACGATGTAGAGACATGCGCGCCACACATTATCTATCTTTGGAGGATTGGATCAAATCATTTTGCATGGAGATGAGCTAAGAATAGGATTGTCACTTCAGTTAACTATATGAGGTCTATAGATAACACACTTGCATGTGTGGCTATGCCTGTAAATGACGCGTGGTTATTAATACCATGTAGCCTTTTTTTGGAATAGATAAATGGTGAAGGGCAAGTCCCCACCCTATACATATGATATGAATCATAGAAAGATAGAGATGAGAGATGTATGTGTGTGTCAGAGAGAGATATATGTGTGATGGATGTATGAAGGTATAAAGATATACACATATGAATGAATTATTGTATCAGATCCATGCGTGCATTGGTATAGATTAACATTATTGTAAGAAGCTTCTGTGTTTACTAATAGATGGAAGATATTGGCTGAATCTAAGTGTCATTCCTGTGTGTAGTTAAGTAGTGCATGTTATTGATTCAATCATGATTACTATTTAAAGCTTGTTCTTTTATAGATTTGAATGTAGCATGCATTTTAGAATGATGGATTAGTTATGGATCTATATGTTTCTTCCTTCATCACGCTAACATCCTACTATAACAACCCTAAAGAGGGACGTGGTACCTTTGTGCGCTTCGGGTGAGCGCTCAGTCTAGGATGAGTGATGTGCCAATGCGACGAGGGTGTTTTCTGGTAAATTCTAGGTTGCATCATTAGTTTCATTACCGGGACCTCTTTTTTAGTTATTTTTAGGATGGTTCACGATGAAGACGTACCAGTTAACTCTAGCAAGTATGAGGAATGGATACACGATCTGGAGGAAGAATATGCACTATGGTTGAATAGTGGATTTGAGTTTAATGCACGCACTTGGGTAGAACAAAATTTGTATGGCAACTTATACGAGAGATTTTTCACTATCTTTCCAGTAGAACTATATGAGTGGCTTACTGCTTATGCATCTCAGTGGAATTGGAGGTATCGTGCACTTGTCTGGACACTTGAAGAATTTCAGGCCCTTTATGATGCTGATTTGATCTGGACTTGCACTATGGATACGTGGTTTTGTGGTGTTCTAAAAAGTTATATTCTGGAATATTCAATTTCGACGTATTCTTGCCCGGAGGTAGCTGAATTCCAATTTTTACAATATCCTAGAGGAGTATATCTGCAAGGTATTCCACTGGTGATCAAGATCTTGATGGTAACTTTGAACTTGGAGAGTAAACCAATGGCTAACTAAACTTCACCATGCGCGAGGGTAGGAATAGGTTTGGTGAAAGATGGCATACCTAGCGGCAAAGAGGCAGAGAGAGGAGAGGTGGCTTAAGTATAATGAGGTGTCCAAGAGGGAGATAGAGAAGTAACATTCCATTGCAGAAAGTATGGCGTTGAGGAGAGAGATGGCTCGTGAAGGATTTACAGCTCACGTAGAAGACGTGGAGCTAGATCATCAGGAACTCCCCCATCTTGGAAAATAGAGACCCCCCCTCGACATCACACAGAAGTGCGCTAACAGAGACTACCTGGGCCATGGGTGCGCATCTTAATCCACCTGGTGACTTAGCCCTTGCGCTTGGTTTTCCAGTATCTAGTACGACAAGTAACCAACAAGCTAACTTGGGAAGTAGGAGAGCAGGAGTAAGTCAAGGAGTAAGTACATCAATGGTAGGACAGATGACTTCAACGGTATTTGGAGGAACATTCTTAGGCACATCATCCACATAGAATGTGAGCGCGTAGAATGTTGGATTCACCTTTGGAAGCGGAACTACCTCACAGACTATGGGGGTTTAGTATAGTACTACTGTCAGAGCACAGGGGAGTACATCTGTAGGTCCTATTCCAACTATAGGTGGAGGATCAGGAGGTATAGGTGGTTCTAGTTTTGGTGGATCTGGTGGTTCTGGAGGTAGAGGGAACATAGGAGGTTCTGGATCAGGTGGTCAAGGCCCACAACAACCATAGAATATTTATATGGAGATGTCTCTTTGTCTCTTGGAATATAGAGGTATAGAGGATGCTGCTGAACATATGCATATGTGTGAAATCTTGTGGCGCACTAAAGGGATCATGACTGCTAAGTGTAAGACAAGTCAATTTGCTACTACATTATAGGGATGCACACACAGCTGGTATAGGAAGTTTGACCCTAATCAAACTTGCGTGGATTATGCAGAATTGAAGGATGCTTTCTTGAAAGAGTTCTATATCCCTGAGTTTGAGCAGAAGAGTATAAGTGCGCTGAAAGATATCAAGCAAGGCACTACCGAGAGTGTACATGAGTATGATGCCCATTTTAAGAAACTTCTATCTAAGCTATCTTATGATATTCACGCAAGCCAACATGCACAACGGTTTGTTGGAGGATTGATTACACCATTTAGAAGGGCGTTGTCACATAAGACATACATTGATCTATGTGAAGCACTGAAAGTAGCTTTGTGTGCTGAGGTAGTTGGGAGTATTGACACTAGCGTTAGTCCATTCTTAGAGGCATAGATTATAGCAATGGCAAAGTAGTTAGAGAAGCTATTAGCAAATTTAGCCCATGAAATGCGCTCAGGAATTTGGTGTACAGATTGTGAAGTGGAAGGTCACACCAAGGATAGTTGCCCTTGTAGATTTGTACATTCATTACTACTAGATTATGAGATATGTCATTTGAATCATGATGCTAGTCACTGTCCTTTGTTACAACATGCAATAATAAAGAATGTATCTTGATTTTGCAAAATTTACAGGTCCACGACCGATGATACTGAGGATTGTCGTCCGATTGGTTAGATCCAAGATGCTATAGACATTGGGATATGACACACAAGTGTAACAGATAATTCTAAGGGTAAGAATGAGCACTAGGATCGGGATCATAATCAAACATGCTATGACAGGAATGAGGGGCATTATGAAGGAGGTCGTGGAAGAGGACGCAAATATCATGGTGGATATGGAGGACAAGGCCGTGGTGGAGGAAGTGGTGAGTTCCCTCGTGGAACATGCTATACGTGCGGATCTCTTGACCACTATAGGTGCAAATGTCCTTAGAATATTGCATGTTCTTTCTGTGGAAAGAACCATAGCTATGAAGAGTGCCCAAACTTATATGAGTATCTGAGTAAGTAGCATAAGCAGGAAAACAAAGGCATCTGAATGGTTAGAATCTAATGTGTGGTAGAAGATCAATAGATGCCCAATATAACAAAGGGACCTAAGGCATTGCTAGTGAAGATTACTACACTTGTTGAAGCAACACACGCAAGAGAGGCATTACATCAAAAGCCTACAATCACCAAGGAGGAGGTTTTGCATGTAAGGTACCCAGATCCTGCTCATTAGAAGGAAGTTTACCAGGATACCATGGAAGTGCTAAGGACTCTTCAGGGTGAGATATAATACCTCAAGGAATAGAAGAAAGCATCAGAGACAGTCCAAACTGATATCGATGATCTGAGAGAAGTGTGCAAAATGTTGTGCTAGGAGAACATCATTTTACTATTAGGATGTTGGTTAATAGGGAACACTCTGTGCGCAAGTCTTAAGACCAACGACAGATTTCTGCATGCAAATGTTCCCCCTGATAACATTGACTATGACAAGGAAATTACTTTGAATCCTGTTGTTGATGGATGGCTACTGAGCAACATATTGATTGATACATGCGTGGAAGTAAATGTGCTTACATTAGATGCATGGGTACAAATGGGGGAGGTCTCCATTGCAACCATCATCTAATGTGTTGTTTATGGCAAACATGACTAAGGCCACTCCCATAGGAGTTTTGAAAGATGCATCTATAACTATACAAGGAGCCAAGTTCACTGGGGATTTTGAGGTATTAGCACTTGCAGAAGTAGACAATTTTCCAGCCTTGCTTGGATGCCCTTGGTGTTATGCAAATAATGCTAATTTGAGATTCAATAAGGGGTATATCAGCTTTGAGAACAAGGAGGAAAGAGTTGTGATACCTCTAACAGATGGGAAGTCTACACCATATGTTGAGCCTCTAAGTGAGGACTTAAACAAAATTCATGTACACGCTATTCAAGAACCAGAGGTCAATGAGCCATCAAAAGAAGACATCCTACAGTGGGAGGATTCTTGTTCTATTAGTGATACTACGAGTATTGCTTGCGACAATTGGGCTCACAAGTACATATGAACTAGTAGGGCACGAGGTAAAAAGTGTGGTTGCGCATAAGAATGGAATTCGTTCGGTTCGACGGATAAGTAGCATAATACCTTGGTATACAGGGGCAGAAGATCTAAGAGAAGAGCTATGTTAGTATATACCTTACGCGAGATGGAAACGCACTGGTGGGTAGTCCATAGAGATAATCTTATGGAATGGGAAGAGATTGGAATCACCTTATCAATTAGGTTTGTAAGAAACAATGCACCTACGCAGATATGCACTTATCATGGTGATCAACCTGTTCACCATCACATTAAACAATGTGAGAGACTCTGGATAGCAGGACAAGAAGCATTACCACCTTCACTCTGGGTGCATAGATTGTTCTCTATGCTACAAGGATGTGCACATGCCTAGTATGTATATGCAAAACTACATCGAGAGACTGGGAACTGACAAAATTTGATTGCAGGAATGATCCAAACCTTTGACTACTTTTCTTCCCAACTTCCAATAGAAGAGGCATTAAAATTTATCAAGAGCTTAACTATGGGGGATAGTGTAAAAGCATAAGAGCATATTCAAGAATTATTTGGTGAGACAGAGTCTGTAGTGCATTTTGAAAAGGAAGAAGAAATGGACTTCATACTACTTGAACACACTTGCCTTGAGAAAGAGAAGGGAAAGATGGTTTACATCGTAGATGATGAGGAAGTTGAGAACCTAGATATTGATCATTCACAAGGGGTGCGCGAGGTCTTGGATAGTGCAGACAAGGATACGTGCACCTATCATGAACCCATGAAGATAGAGAAGATGAATATAGGTTCGGAGGCTGAACCTAAAGAGGCCATCATTGGAGACTACTAGTCAGACTTGGAGGTAGCAAATATCATTGAGTTACCCAGGGATTATCAGGACTTATTCCCTCAAGGGTATCATGAACTTAAAGGCGTGCATAAATCACTGGGGGAATTGAAGATAAAACTTAAGGACAGTGCATGACCAATTAGGAAGCGACCTTACAGAATGAACCCTAATTTGCATGAAAAGGTAAAAGAAGAAATTTATAAAATGTTGAAATCTAGAATTATCAAGCCCCTTGATGAGTCAAAATGGGTTAGCCCAATGGTGATCAGTATCAAGAAGGATGAATGAATTAGAATATGTGTGGACTACATGGAACTGAATGCTACATGCATCACTGATCCATTCCCTACACCATTCACTAAGGAAATACTAGAAGGCGTGGTAGGGCGGGAAATATATTCCTTCACACATGGGTTTTTTGGGTATCATCAGGTTGAGATCACTCAGGAGGATCAAGAAAAGACAACATTTACTACTGAATGGGGCAATTTTGCCTATACTATGATGCCTTTTAGATTGAAAAATGCACCTGTTGTATTCTCGCGGATAGTTGTTCAGGCATTCAAAGACTTTATTCACAACTTCTTATAGGTCTACCTAGACGATTGGACATTATATGGACTTGTGAAAGATCATTGTGACAATCTGCGCTTAATGTTTGAATGATGCAGATAGTTGAGTATCTCTTTGAACATCAAGAAGTGCATATTTACTACACCATTTGGGATATTGTTAGGACATATAATCTGCAAGGAAGGTTTATTGGTTGATCTAGATAAGGCTATAGTTATTCAAGGCTTGGAAGCGCCTACAAGTCAAAGTGAGGTGCACAGATTTTTTTGGTCATACAGGTTACTATTGAAATTTCATCAAAGGGTATGCCAAAGTTGCTACACCCTTGGAAGAATTACTCAAGGGGAAAGGTACATTTTATTGGGGAGAACCGCAACAACATACGTTTGAGATATTAAAGGAGAAACTTACTACCACGCCCATTCTGCGCTTTCCCTCGTGGGCTAAACCATTTCATGTGCATGTGGATGCCTCTGGCATGGTCATTGGCAATGTGTTAGCTCAACCTGGAGATGGTATTTTCGATCATCCAATTTGTTTTGCTAGTAGGAAGCTGACTCTTGCTAAATATAATTATACAACTACAGAGCGTGAAGCTTTTTCCATGATCTATGCATTGCATGAGTTTTGATAGTACTTGTTAGCAACACCATTCGTGTTTTATACAGATCACATGACATTGAAGTACTTAGTAAATAAGCCCATCTTACAAGGGCGCATATGCAGATGGGTACTCCCATTTCAAGAGTTTGATTTCACAGTTGTGGTGAAGCCAGGGAAAAGCAATTCTGGACTATACCACTTGTCTAGAATTAACTCAAGAGAAGAAGTACAAATAATTAAAGAAACCATGCAAGATGCACAAACTATATAGGTTATAACATGTGTCATCAGAATTAGAATACATTACTGTCTTTTTATGGTCTAGTGTGACACCAGAAGGACTGAAGGCATTAGAAAAGAAATAGCTTGCTATACGTGTGACACCATTTATGTTAATTAGCTATGACCTTTACAAGTTAGCCAAAGATGAAGAATTACGCCATTGTGTATTAGAGCATGAGTGTAAGGATATTATGGAAGAAGCCCCATGGTGGTATTACAGGAGGCCATTATGTAGGTGATGCGACTGCCCAAAAGATCCTACTTGGATTATGGTGGGAGACATTGTATAAAGACTGTAAAGAATATTGCAAGGCGTGTGATCATTGTCAGCACCTAGGAAAACTAAGGCAAAGGGATGAGATGCCTCTGAGACCAATTACTAGTGCTAAACCATTTGAGAAATGGTCCATTGACTTCGTAGGACCTATTTTTCCAATTGCACATAGGACTAGATTGCGCTATATCATTTACTTGCATAGATTATCTCACACGATGGGTAGAAGTAGCACTTATGAAGGACTGTACAGTAGCTACAACAGCTAGGTTTCTATGGGAAAATGTTATCTGTCCTTTAAGATTGACAAGTGATAGGGGTACACACTTTTTGAATGAGACAATCATGATCCTATTAAATGAGTTTATTGTTGGGCCCCTAAAATATTGGCTGAGTACGAAATGGCACATAGGCACGCAAGGAGAAGGCACACAGGAAAGGGTTTAAGGAAACCCGTGGCACACGTGGATAAAGCCAAGGTTCCAGGACTTAGCCATATTGGGCATTTTGGGTAGGATACAAGAAAAATGTGACCTGACTGCGCATGCAGAGTGGATAAGGTGTTAGCTTGGTGATAGGTTGGCCCGGGAAGGAATATGCCCTGTGGTAGAGGCTTCTAGAAGGACCTCATGGCCCAGAGTGGTGAGCTTAGGCCTAGAGGTGCATGCGCTCCTAGAGGACCACATTCAGACACTTGGCGATGGATCTGAGGCCATAGGAGAATGAGTTGGCAGATCAAAGAGACAATATATACAAGTGCCTGCTAAAGTAAACATAACATATAGAGAAAGGGCGGAGCTTCTGCAGAAATACTGCAAGGACTGCTAGTTTGGGGAAATAAGGGTAGGAAAGGATGTATCAAGGGTTGGGAATTATAAATTTTCTTTTGAGGGCCTAGTGATATAAGTCCAGTTATAATGCAGGACTATGGTCTGCCTTTCTGTGACATTCTGTAATGGCCTAATGAATGTAATAGGTTACCAGTTGATATGAATATGAGCATTAATGGTTTTGATACATACATCCTTCTTCATAGTTCTTTCTCATTTATGTTTATGAACTAGTATGAATGCTTGTATGATTTCCTTTCTATATTGATGTAAGTTCCTTTAATATGTTAAGTACTTTATGTCTGGAATAACTGCAAGGATCTAGAAGCCATTCTGAGCTCTATGGTGCTTGTATGTCTTATTTCCTTTCAAAAAATATCTTACACTCAGATCATAGATGATGTTTCCCATTAAAATCACATAAAAGAGAGACTCGGCACCCACGCATGCCTCGGGTGAGCGCCCAGTACCTGCTGGGTGATAGGCTGCGCATGCATGGGATTTCTTTCCTTTGTGATGGGGGTAAAAATGACTACATCTTGGTTCCATTTCCGGGACCTCTTTTCAAAGTTGTAGTGGGAAATGACATACATCATGATCTGGGTAATGAGTAATGATAGAACGTTTAACTTTGGAAAGTGTTGAATCATGGTTCAAGAGCACGGAGGATGAATTTTCTTAAAGATTCAACACTGGACCTAAGGTTGATGCATGTAGGTGGGTAGAAGAGAACCTCTACCATGATTTATATGAAACATTTTTCTATTGCTTCCCAGTAGAACTGTATGAATGGCTCTCAACATATGCATCTAGATCAAGCTGGTATTATAGATTCGCATGTGGACCCAAGAAGAATACCAGAGGCTGCAGGATGCAGATCTGACGTGGACTCGTGCTGTGGATCATTGGTGGAAGGGTGTGTTGGCTAGCTACACTCTGGAGTATGCTATTTCCACATATTCTTGTCTAGAAGTTGCTGAGTTTGAATTTCTACGGGGAGCCCAGAGGATCATTTCTGCGTGTTATCCCTCTGGAAATGAAGATCTTGATTGTTACTTTGAGTTTAGAGGCATTTCCAATGGCCGTATAAACCATTCTGAGCATTGGGAGAGGAAGCTAGGGTGGAGGAAGATGACAGATATTACGAACGGAGAAATAAAGGGAGGAGAGATGACTCAAGTATAGTGAAGTGCGTGAAAGGGAGATTGCTAGATGACGTGAGGCTACAAGTGTGATGGATCTATGGAGGCAGACATTACAGGAAGGAGTTGAGGTTCACGTGAAGGACGTGGAACTTGAGAAGTATTGTGCTACCCCATCTTGGAAAGCGCGTAAGAGAGACCCCTTCAGGCTTCTGATGAGAGTTCATCATGTGGAGAGAGAAGAGTCATTGGCATGTATCTGAACCCACCCAATGACCAAACCCTGGCGCTTGGTTTTTCCAGATCAAGGAAGGAGTATCATTGACCTAGTTGGTATTAGTGGAAGTGACAGATCTAAGCCCAGGAGATACAATTTTTTAGTTCCCACTTCTATGGCTATGCATATTCCAGTATTCAGAGGAGTCTTTGGACAAGGAGCAAGTACACAAGCCTTTCAGTCTCATGTCTGGGAGTGGCACAAGGTACAATAGTGGTAGTGGGGCATTATCATCAGACCTTTAGCCCACAGTTCAGTGGAACCTTGGGGACACTTGGCACGACTACTACAGGACCTGGTGGTTCTGGTGGATCTGGTGGGTTAGGAGGAACAGGACCTAGTGGACCTAGTGGTGGATCTGGTGGCTCAGAAGGCACAGGACCTGGTGGATCCAGTGGCGGAGGAAACACCAGAGGGAACCAAGGCTTTGGCTCAAGAGGAAAAGGGCCCCAACCACCCCCTCAAGTCTTCTTTGAGATGTCTTTACATTTTCCAGATTACAGAGGTATTGAAGATGCTGCAGAACATGTTCACAAGTGTGAGCTGTTATGGCGCGCAAAGGGGATCACAACCTTGGAGCGGAAGGCTAGTCATTTTACAACTACGTTGTAGGGGTGCACACATAGCTGGTATAGGAAATATGACCCTCATCAAATAGTGGTGGATTATACTACTTTAAAGAATGCACTTCTTGGTATAATTCCACATCCCTGAGTTTGAACATAAGAGCATCAGTGCCCTAAAGGAGATTCAATAGGGAATGGTAGAGAGTGTGCAGGAGTATGATGCATGCACTTTAAAACTCTCTTGTCTAAATTATCATATGATATTCACCCTTCAAAACATGCTCAGTGGTTTGTTGGAGGGTTAATCACACCTTTTAGAAGGGCCTTATCTCATAAAACTTTCATAGACCCACGTGAGGTGCTAGAAGCTGCTCTACATGTTGAGGCTATTGGAAGTGTTGACACTAGTATTAGCCCATTTTTAGAGGCTCAGATTGCTGCTATGACTAAGCAGCTGGAAAAATTTATCTGCGAACTCATCCCATGAGACTCATAGTGGTTTATGGTGTACAAATTGTGAAGTAGAGGGGTATGTCAAGGATAGTTTCCCCCAGAGGATAGTACGCACCATGATAGTAGACTGTGAGATTTTTCATGGGGACCATGATGCAAGTAGATGCCCCTTGTTACAACACGCAATTCAGAAGAATGTGTCTTATTACTGTAAGATCTACACCTCTACAACCCATGATACTAAGGATTGTAGGCTTATTGATCAGATCCATGAGGCCATTGATCATGGGGTGCGCTAGACCAACATTGCCAACAGTTCTAAAGGAGATGATCGCCATTATGAGGAGCGCACAGATGGAGGCACACATGGAAGGGGATTTCATAGAGGATTCCATGGTCATGGTAAATATGCGGAGGAAGAAGTGAGTTTACCATGTGGAACCTGTTTTAATTGTGGGTCCACAGAGCATTATAAACGAGAGTGCCCAGACCTATTGCAGTGCTCATGGTGTGGGAAGAAATACAAGTATGAGGAATGCCTTGAGTTATTTGAGCACATGAATCAACAGTAATGGAAAGACAAGGGCGCTGCAATGGTAAGCATTAAGAAGAAGGACACACAATGGATGCCACGGGTAACACATGATGCAGGCTTGGAACCTATTTTAGTAACCACAAGAGCAGAGGCTAAGTGCGCAAAGGAAATACCAAGGCAGAGGACTCTGGTTTCAAGAGAAGAAGTGGTGCATGGAAAGTACCCAGATCCTTGATCATCAAAAGGAGGTATATCAAGATACCATGGACGTCATTCAGAGTTTACAAGGATAAATCTAGTGTCTAAAGGAGCAGTCTAGGAGGGAGGAGCAAAGGAGGAAGGTCGAGGCACCAAGAGATGACCTAGATGAGGTCAGGGAAGTATGTAAAATGCTAAGGCAAGAGAATGTTATTCCCTTGCTAGGATCATGGTTGAGGGAGAAGGTACCACGCACTAGAGAAGAGCACGAGAGGTAGGTCCTGCATGCAAACCTTCCCCCTCATAGCCTTGACTATGACAGGGAGATCATGTTAAATGTAGTAGTGGATGGATGACTGCTGAGTAATATCCTCATTGACACAGGCGTGGAGGTCAATTTTCTCACATTGGATGCTTGGCATCAGATGGGAAGGCCTGCATTACAACCATATTTGAATGTGCTATGTATATGGAAAATAAAATAAAGGTAATGCCCATTAGTATCTTAAAATATGCGGTTATCACCATTCAGGGAGCGAAGTTTACTGGGGACTACAAAGTCTTGGCGCTCGCTAAGGTAGACAATTCCCCAGCACTATTTGGGTTCTCATGGTGTTACAAGAACAATGCGGGTCTTCAATTCAACAAAGGGTACATCAGCTTTGAAAATGAAGAGGAGTGAGTCATTATACCCTTGGCTGATGGGAAGTCAACACACTATATTGAACCCTTGGGAGAAGAGGTCCTAGATAGAATATATGTGCGTTCAATCAAAGATGTAGAGATAATCCATCCTACCGATGGAGTTATCTAATTTGAAGATTCTTAGTCAGTTAGTGACACCACAAGTCTAGCATGTGATAATTGGGCACACAGGACCTACAAATTGATTAGATGACATTTAAGAGGATCGGTGACAAAGGTGACAAAGGCACACACAGTTAGGCGTCCTACGAGGAAAAGAGCTACCTAAGTACTTAGGAGGGGCCTCCCCTGAGGTATTTTTTATAGAGAATGGAAGCTAAGTGGAAGGAAGAAAATGAAAGAAGAGGAATGTTAAGTTACGTCCTATTGGGAACTGTTGTGTGCTGGTGGGTGACACATTGGAATAATCTATTGGAATGGTACGAAGTGAGAATTTTCTTCTATGTTCATTTCTCTAGAAGTAATGCACCCACCACCATCAAGGACTACCATGGTAAGGAGCCTGCCTCTTTCCACATCTAAGCTTGTGAAAGGACCTAGAGGGAAGGTGTAGAAGCTTTTCCACCATCCCTTTGAGTGCAAAAACTATATTCTACATTGCAGGGTTGCACACGCACATGGTACATACATTTTGAGACACACCGCCAAACAAGGAATTGGCAAGAACTAGCAGCTGACCTAGTTCAAAAATTTGAGTACCAAAGTACCAAGCCATCAGTTGATAAAGCATTATAGGTTGTTAAGTGCCTTACCATGGGGGATAGTGCCATGATGGAAGATAGGATGTTGGACTTGCTTGGTGAACCTAGGTTTGGGGGAGCACTTTGAAGAAGAGGAAACAAAGGAGGATTAGCTTGGCATGTGCGTGTGTGAAAAAGGAGAAAGGAAAGATTGTTTATGTGATTGATGGAGAGGAAGTAGAAATTTTGGATGTTAGCCATTCTATAGGGATGCGTGAGGTAGTGGACAGTGCTAATACTCGCGCGTGCGCCTACCATGAACCTTTAAAAACTAAAAAGGTTAACAAAAGATCAGGAGAATAACCTAAGGAATTCTATCATTCTAGATTACTGGTCAAGAGAAGGAAGTCTCTAAGATCATTGATCTTTTGCGTGAGTTTGAGGATTTATTTCCATGCAGGTACCATGAGCTCAAAGCCATCCACCATTCCTTGGGGAAATGATAATAAAGGTGAAGGATGGTGCACACACGGTCAGGAAGAGACCCTACCACATGAATCCCAATTTGCACAATAAGGTAAAGGAAGAGATATACAAAATGATAGCATCTAGGATGATTGAAGTTGTGGAAGAATAAGAATGGATAAGTATGCTGGTAATCAAAATCAAGAAGGATGGGAAGATTAGGATCTACATGGATTATAGGGTGTTGAATTCAGTGTGTGTCATCGATCCTTTTCCAACCCCCTTCACTGAAGAAATTTTTGAGGGAGTCGTTGGGCGCAAAATCTATACCTTTACTGATGGATTTTCGGGGGTACCACCAGGTCCTCCAGATTGCAAAGGAAGAGTAGGAAAAGACAATTTTTGCTACTGAATGGGGAGGTTTTACATACAAGGTCATGCCCTTTAGGTTGAAGAATGCACCTGTTGTTTTCTCATGCATAGTGGTACAGGCATTCCAGGACTTCATCCACAAATTTCTTCAGGTCTATCTGGATTATTGGGCGATGTATGGGTTAGTAAAAGACTATTGCGATAATTCGAGGCTGATGTTTTACAGGTGTTGGCAGTTGAGGATATCCCTCAACATTAAGAAGCATGTATTTGCTACCCCTGTTGGAATGTTATTGGGGCATATCATATGTAAGGAGGGCTTGCTAGTATATCCTGCCAAAGTTGTTGTGATTGTGGGATTGGGGGAGCCTACTAACCAAAGCGTAGTGCGTGGGTTTCTTGGACATGCGGGCTACTATCGAAAGTTCATCCAGGGGTATGCCAAGATCTCTGTACCTTTAGAAGAATTTCTTAGACATAAAAGTGCCTTCCATTGGGGAAAGGCACAACAGACGGCATTTGACACATTAAAGGATGGGATTATCACCACGCCCATATTACGTTTTCCCTCTTGGGATAAGCCCTTCCATGTTCATGTAGATGCCTCTGGAACGACCATTGGGGCAGTGCTTGCACAACCTGGTGAGGGAATTGTTGATCATCCCCTATGCTTTGCAAGCAGGAAGTAGACACCAGTAGAGCAAAATTATACTATGACCGAGCGCAAAGCATTGTCAATGATCTACGTGCTTCACAAGTTCAGACAGTATCTAGTAGCAACTCCCTTTGTGTTTTACACTGACCACATGACATTAAATTACTTGGTGAATACGCCCATTCTACAAGGGTGTATATGTTGGTGGGTGCTGTTATTTCAAGAATTTGAGTTCACAGTAGTTGTGAAGCTGGGAAAGAGTAACTGTGGACCTGATCATTTGTCAAGGATTGATTCAGGGAAGGACGTGTAGAGCATTGAAGATACATTGCTAAACATGCAACTGTTTAGGTTGTGGTGTGCGCCCTTGGATTTGGAGGAGACTGTAATATTTCTAAAAGAAGGTGCGGCACTAGAAGGGATGAAGACATTAAAGAAGAAGTAACTAGCCATACGCGCCGCACCCTACATGTTTGATCAATGGGTACTTATACAAATCAGGGCGTGATGAAGTTTTGTGCAGGTGTGTACTAGATCATGAGCGCCTTGCCATCATAGAGGAAGCACATGGAGGAAGTGCAGGTGGACTATGTAGGCAATGCCACCGTATGTAAAATATTAATGAAAGGCTTGTGGTGGGAAACTCTGTATAAGGATTGCAAGGACTATTGTAAAGTGTGTGACAACTGTCAGCACGTTGGCAAGCTAGGAAGAAGAGATGAAATGCCTTTGCGCCTTATCCCTAGTGCTGAACCTTTTGGGAAATGGGTAATAGACTTTGTAGGCCCTATTGCACCAGCAATGCAAAGGATTGGATCATGCTACATAATCACTTGCACAAACTTTTTGACACGATGGGCAAAGGCAGCGCCAACTAAAGACTGCATAGTAGCTACAACAATAAGATTTTTATGGGAAAACATTATCACAAGGTATGGATGCCATTTAAGTTTAACTAGTGATAGGGGTACACATTTCTTGAATGATACCATGAGGATTATGTTAGCAGAGTTCATGGTGGCTCATCACAAGACTACACCTTATCACCCACAAGAAAATGGAACCGTGGAAGCATTTAACAAAATACTGAGTCATACCCTGACAAAAATTTGTGATGTCGGAAGACAAGATTGGGATGACAAGGTATTAGCCATATTATGGGCTTATAGGATAACTTATAAAAGGTTGAACAAAGCCACACCATTTCAATTGGTGTTTGGCACGGAAGATGTTTTGTCGGTTGAGTTCATGATACCTTCTTTGTGAATAGCACGTACAGGAGGGCTAGCTGATGAGCAAGCGCTGGAAGAGAGAATTGAGCAATTGATGAAGCTGGATGAAATATGATCACTCGCCAGGTGGAGCCAAACAACAGAAAAAGTAAAGCAAAAAGCATGGCATGATCGCCACATTAAAAAAAAGAAATTTGAGGTTGGGTAGATGGTCTTACTGTATGATTCTAAGTTTCTGTGCCACCTTGGGAAGTTGAAAGTCCATTGGTTGGGTCGTTACACAATCTCGTACATCCTTGATTCGGGTACATGCCATTTACAAGTGCTGGATGGAATGAAATTGTCTGAACACTTCAATGGGAGTAGGCTGAAGGCCTACTATAAATAAGGCAGTTTTGCCAGATAATTTAGAATTTCCTTTCGTGTATTTCCCTTTCGCATTATTGTTTTGTTTTGCGTCGTGGGTTCCAGTAACCTTGTTACTTTTTAAGGTTTTGAATGTGTAGAGGGCCACACATCGTTTAAGTGTGGGGTGGAGAGATTTGAAGGAACACATGGGTAAAGTCCCAAGGAGGATTCTGTTGAAAAGCCCGGTTGAATGGCCCTGTTAAAAGAGGTGCATGAAAGAAAAGGTGGAAAAGGATGGTTGGTGTCAAGATAGGGCTACTTTCAGATCCCATGTATAGAGAAGGAAGAAGCACATAAACAACACGAGGTAGGTGAGAGCAAAAAAAATCATGGCAGAAGAAGTACCTTCGGCACAGGTGACGTGCGTGCAAGAGTATCCTGCATTGGTTGTGCGCCAGAAGGTTTGGGATTATCCGCTTAGGTTGGGTGTGTAAGTTAGGGTGTGCAAAAGTGAGGCTTTGTTAGAAAAAGATGCTTTAAATGTTAAAAATATGGTGGTAGGTGAAGTAGTATTTAATGCTTAAAAGCAGAAGAAACTATAAATGAAGGTTTGGGCATTTCATTATTCACTTTGCGTATAAGGAGAAAGAAGCACTTGTGCATCTTTGTAAACTAGGGCTTCCAGAACTGATCTGTGTGAAGAAAAATTTGAAAAAGTGTGAGCGTGAGTCACTAGTTTGGATTCGCAAACCAGAGAGAAGGGATTTCACGGGCGTAAGATAAATAGTAAGAAGGCGTCGTTTGTGAAGGAATTATCCTAGTTAGGGTTTGAAGAACTAGGGCACGTGTTTAAGGGGTTTTTTTCACAAGTTTGAGATCTAAGGTTGGAGGGAGTGGAAGAATAGAGTAACAAAAAGTGATTGAAGTAATAAGAGAACCTAAACAATGACACCCAAGAAACTAGCTGGCACACCTAAGAAGGGCAAGGGCAAGGGCAAGCAAAAAGAAACTGTCGCGCATACAAATGAAGAGTGGTACGCAGAAATGTAGTACCTAGATGGAGTATTGCTGGGAAAGGAGTGGGAGTCCCATTTGAGAAGCATGTATGTAAATGATTACAATCATCGTTAGAGCACAATCAAGAAGGAGATGGTGCTGGAGTTAGTGCACCTAACAAAGAAAAGGACACCAAAGGGTTTGCCCATCTATGACGATGACGTAAAAGTCAAGTTGGAGAAGTCAGAGTTATTGCAACTCTTTGAGTTGCTCTACTTCGGGAGGCCTGAGCGCCTTTACCAATGGTTTATGTCGCACGTGCACAAAGACTACTTCCACTTCGCAGGGTGCAAGATGTGCATTACCACTCAACTCATTTCACATTTCACAAGCCTCATCTGTAAAGGAGATAGTTTGGAGGATGACTTAAGTGACAAAGAGGAAATTAAGGAGACTATCGCCACCTATGCATACAAAAAGGGGTCAAGGTACTATGATACCACAAACATCAAGGACTCGATGATGAAGATGGTCATGCACCTTGTAACAAAGATAAATGGCCAGGAGAGATGGACCCAGGTTAACAAGGCATGGTTGCATGTTTGCAAGAAAATATCAGAGGGCATCATCTATAACTTGTCTACTTTCATCATAGATGAGATTTTCAGCAACAGGAAAGAAGGTGATACTAACCATTGTATTTTCAGAGATTGGATTATCGGATGCTTTGGACAAATTCGTGTGGGAGTACCCTACTAAGGACCCTTCACCCGCGAAGAGATTTGAAAAGTATTCCTATGACAGTATGATGGCCGTGCACAAGGCGCGCTTGGAGAAATGGTATACGCACCTGAGGATCACATTCGGGGTGGAATGGAGGATTCCTGAACAACTGCCAGTGACCACTAAGGGAGAGGCTGAGTTTGCTGTATACCAGGATTTCTGCTTGGGCAGATTCAAACTGATAGATGAGACATGGAGCCCATGGTACAAGCTCCCTTTTGCTTTCACAACTCAACACTTCCAAGCGGGAGTGAACTGGTTTGGAGAATCCAAGAAGTTGAGGTTGGACCTTGGAAATCTAGATTGGGACTAGAGGGAAATGCGTAAAGGGTTGGTCTACCCCAACAAGCATGCATACGTGGAGAGGTACGTGTCACATGAGGTCCAAATGGTGAGACCCATGACCTTGCCCATTACAAGAGGATTTGCGGCGCGCGTATACCTCTGCATAAGACCCAAAGCTGAGAAGGGTGCATATCTGGAGAATGAGATATCATACTTGAGGACCCAACTTATAGAAAAATACCTGCGCCCAGGCGGGAGGAAAAAGAACCAGAGAAGAAAATACCAAGTGTAGTGGATACATAGGTAATAGGTTCCCCTAGGACAAGTGCTAGAACTAGTATGTACTCGTGCAAGAAGAAGTCTATAATCAAAGAGAAGACTCCATAGCCAGAAAATCCATTAGACAAGGAGTCATCAGAGGAAGAAAAGATAGAGTCACCCACACTGGAATCCCCAGTTAGGAAGAAGTAGAGGATAGAAGAAGAGACTACCTCAGAAGAAACTAAGAGTTTGGAGAAGTACATAAGTGAAAAGGACGATGACGATGAGGAAGATGACAGTGAAGAAGATGATCTTGGAAGAGATCAAGAGCCACCTGTCTTCGACGTGCATGACTCAGAAGAAGAAGGTGGAGAAGAAGAACATGGGTTCCATTTTGTGCGGCGTAAGGGTAGTCAGGAGGGGGAAGACACCTAGGACATAGGAAGAAGTGAGGAGGTCGACGCGTAGAAACTGAGGACTCCAAGCCTTACATAGGAACATATAACCAAGGTGGCATAAGGAGAAACATAAAAGATCATTGAGACCTTGGTGGAAGAGTAGTTGGAATGCAGCACTGAGCTGGTATTAAATGAGGATAAGGGAGAGAGCGCAGAAAAGGACCAAGGCAGCACTGGAGGCCCCACTATGACTATAGTTATTCTTGAGGGCACGCGCACGAGAGAAAGATGTGCAGAGGAGGAGAGGTTAAAGATGGGTTATATTAATGATCTCAATAAAGTGTTGCGTGCACAGTTCCAGCAGAGGAGCTCATGGCGACATCATCTTTTGATAAAGAGGTTGCTTACTTGCAGACAAGGAAGATGCTCTAATGGGCATTTGAGTCCCATCTTGATGAGCCAAAATTCAAAGTAAGCAATGGGGTAATTATAACATTGTTAGAATAAAAAGGAGACAACCCATTGGTGAATGCTCAACAACTCTCAGACGAACAACTGTGCAACGTGCTCAACAAGGTCTCCATTGAGGTTGAAACTAGACTCTTTAGGTAGAATGATAAAATCAAAGATCTAGAGGATGAACTGAAGAAGAAAGAGGAAGAGCTAGCTGCAAGGACAAATGAGCTAAGTCAAGAGAAGCTAATCAGTTCCCAGTGGCAACGAGAGTTAAGGGATGAAAAGGCTAGAGTGCGTGAAGTTTACAAAAAGGTGGAGTCTATTACAAATGCCATAATGTTGAAGAATCTGGACCTAGCACCTACTGCGCGGAAGTATGCATATGCCCTGGAGTGCCTGGAGGAATCAATAAGATCCCTCACCATGAAGAGGTAGCTGCTAGCTTTGGAGTCTACAGAAGAAGTGGTTGCGCGCCTAGAGGAGGAAAAATTAAAAGTTGTGGCGCTTATAGCAGAATACATCAAGGTCCTTGCTGATGTAAAGATTGCCTCCCGGAGTGCTGACACTGTGTATGACAACTGTGCGGATAGGGACAAAGTGGCGAGCATGCTTGTCGCCAATGATGAAGTAGAACTTAAAGAGTTCCAGGAGAAAAATAAGGGAAACAAAGCGGAGTAGGAAAAGATCCTAATCGAGGTCAAAATGAAATCTGAGGCTTTTGAAACCTTAAGGGGTTCAATCAAAATCAGGTTGAAGGAACTATACCCATAGATTACACAAAGGATGGATGCACTGGAGGATGTTAGCAAGGAGTTAGAAAAGAGTATTGACACCATGAGTGCATAAGGGGACAGGCTAGGTTTTGAACAGGTGAGCGCCTTGATGGGTGATCTTTGCTAGAGAGTGCAGAACGAAGTTGATGCCTGGAACAAGTTGACTTACAAAAAGATTTTCCTACTTTATTACAGTGATGCCATCACTGTCCCATTCTTTCTTCTTTCCCAAATTCTTCATCCCCTTATTCTTTTTCCAAGGTGTAAGCCTATTATGATTCCTTATTCATTTAAGAAGTGTTCACGTGGGCGGAGAACATGCGTAGTGTGGGGTGATGTTGGGCCCCTAAAATATTGGCTAAGTACAAAATGGCGAGTAGGTGCATAAGGTCTAGTTGAAGAAAGGCACGCAAGGAGAAGGTGCATAGGAAAGGGTTTAAGGAAACCCGTGGCACGCACACGGATAAAGCCAAGGTTCTAGGACTTAGCCATATTAGGCATTTTGGGCAGGATACGAGAAAAGTGTGACCCCACTATGCATGCGGAGTGGATAAGGTGCCAGCCTGGTGACAGGTTGGCCTAGGAAGGAATATGCCTTGCGGTAGAGGCTTCTAGAAGGACATCATGACATAGAGTGGTGAGATCAGGCCTGGAGGAGCATGCGCTCCTGGAGGACCACATTCAGACACTTGGTGACGGATTTGAGGCTGTAGGAGAATGAGTTGGCAGATAAAAGAGGCTATATATATAAGTGCTTGTTGAAGTAAACATAACATATAGAGAAAGGGTGGAGCTCTACAAAAATACTGCAAGGACTTTGCTAATTTGGGCAAATAAGGGTAGAAAAGGATGTATCAAGGGTTGGGAATTATAAATTTTCTTTTGAGGGCCTAGTTATATAAGTCCAGTTATAATGCAAGACTACGGTTTGCCTTTCTGTGACATTCTGTAATGGCCTAATGAATGTAATAAGGTTACTAGTTGATATGAATATGAGCATTAATGATTCTGATACATACATCCTTCTTCATAGTTCTTTCTCATTTATGTTGATGAACTAGTGTGAATGCTTGTATGATTTCCTTTTTGTATTGATGTAAGTTCTTTAATCTGTTAAAGTACTTTATGTGTGGAATAACTGCAAGGATCTAGAAGCCATTCTAAGCTCTATTGTGCTTGTATGACTTATTTCCTTTCAAAATATCTTACACTCAGATCATAGATGATGTTTCTCATTAAACTCACATAAAAGAGAGACTTGGCACCTGCACATGCCTCGGGTGAGCGCCCAACGCCCGCTGGTGATAGGCCGATGCGCATGGGATTTCTTTCCTTTGTGATGGGGGTAAAAATGACTACATTTATGGTTACACACCATAAAACTACAACCTATCATCTACAGGCAAATGGAATTGTTGAAGCTTTCAACAAGATTTTGAGCCAGACTTTGACAAAAAATTGTGATGTTGGAAGAAAGGATTAGGATGACAAAGTGTCAGCTATTCTTTGGGCATATAGAACAACTTACAAGAGATTGAACAAAGCCACACCGTTTCAGTTGGTGTTTGGCACAAAAGCCATTCTCCCTATAGAATTTATGTTACCTTATTTGCGCATTGCGTGCGCTGGAGGTCTAGTTGATGAACAGGCTTTATAAGATCGTATCGAGAAGATGATTCAATTGGATGAGTGATGAACCATAACACGATGGAGTCAGAAGCAGGAAAAGGCCAGGCAGAAGGCATGACGTGACATAAACATAAGGGATAATAAGTTTGAGATTGGACAAATGGTACTTCTTTATGACTCTAAGTTCTTGCGCCACCCAGGCAAGCTCAAAGTACATTGGTTGGGACCGTATGCCATCACTTACATACTAGAATCAGGTGCTTGCCAGTTAGAAGCACTTGATGAAACACGGCTACCTGGTTACTTTAATGGGAGTAGGCTGAAAACCTATTATAAATAAGTCTTCTTGGTGTTTGTAATAAGGTAGTATTTCCATTTAGATTAGGATTTTAATTCTACATTTCCTTAATGTATTTCCTTAATTATTGCTATGCTTTGTCAATTTAGTTGTTGTGTTTGTGTAATAAGCGCACTTGCGCACATGAAGCTAATTACTATATGAAGCATGTTTATGCACAATAGACTACACATACTTTTGGTGTGGGGTGGTTGTAGTTATCCAAGTAAAAGACTGTGGGAATTGAAAGGTGAAAGGAATAAGCTGTTACGGGTGTACTTTAAGTTAAAATAAGATTACTTCTTAAAAGTGACCAAGGATGGAGATGAATGAAAGAACAATATAACGCGAGGTAAGTGGAGGCCATGATAACTACCAGGAGAAGGTACAATGACAAGGTACTCAGGTGCAAGGGCGTGCACTGAAGAGAAGTCTGTGATCAGAGGGTAGGAAGGCACACTAGAACGTTATAGTTGGGGCATGAAGATGTACCGTGTGGAATGAACAAATTTGGTCAATGAATGAGAGGATATTTGGTAGGTGAAGGATCAATAAATGCATTAAAATTTGAAAAATCTATATCAAGATGGGATGCAGATTCATTTTTACCATTGCAACTAAGAGAATTTGAGGAAAGAGCTAAGTGTGAAGAGCTGAGTGATTGAGTTAAGGTGAAAATGGTGTGAAACCAAGTGTGACAAACAAATATGTGTGAAAAGAAGCTTACATCCCCGGTAGTGAAGGGTTTGAGCGAAGCAGGGAGACAAAGAGGAGTTAGGGCACAAATTTTCCACCTAAAGCACGATTGAATCAAGGTAGGGTTTGATTTGCAAAGTTGCAAAGTTAAAGAGGAGATGATTACAAGGTAAAAATGGCCCCTAAGAAGGCATCTGCAGTAACAGTAAAAGGAAAGAAGAAGGTGGTCGTCGAGGAGGAAGAGATGGCACCCGAAAGTGATTTTTCAGATACCCATTGTCGGGATGACAATGAGATTAGTGTGGGGTAATGTTGATTAGAGAATACCTATTAGAGATCACACAAGAAGTCTGCGTGGGAGAGAAGGCCAGGATCAAGGGCACGGAGGAACAGGAAGAACCTGCACGCAGAGGGCAAGTTCAATATTAAGGACTTAGCTGATTTTGAGCATGACGACCTATTTTTAGAAGATGGCATGCGGAACACATCAATGATGCAGAGATGTGCATGCCACACATTGTCTATCTTTGGAGGATTGGATCGAATCATTTTGTATGGAGATGAACTAAGAATATGATTGTCACTTTATTTAACTATAAGAGGTCTATAGATATCACACTTGCATGTGTGGCTAGATCTTGACATCACAAAAGAGATGCATATGGGCCAATGTCGTTGTATGAAGAGGAATCAATTTCACATTCCGTACAATAATTTTACCAAAGATTTGGTCACATACTAATTTGTAATTAGTTTCAACCACCACAATGTTTAAAACACATTCCACAAGAGTGAAAAGACTGTCAATAAGACCTACATAATAAGATGTATTTAATTCACTTCCATCACTAACTGATGCAAACTTAAAGGACACCACTTCATTACATGGACCATTGATAATATATGCATATTTGAAACACTCCAAGCTCATATTATAAGTTATGGCTAAAAACATGACGTATATTTCATCCATGTCCCTATGCAACAAAAACCAAAAAAGGTAAATGACATGCGATGATATACAATGTAACAATAACTCGTAACAATGAAACAAACTTGAAAAACTCATTACTAGTTAATGTTGTTATAACTTCATCAAATATATGTCTCTAGATGTTGAAATAACACCATGTCTTTGTCAACCAACAAACGCCAATATTTGGGTGCTCAAATGATTCTTACTATTACAAATATTGCAACAAATTCAAAAATCTTGATCAATAAGACAAAAACTTATTGGTTGAAAAACATGTTGTGTTTTTTAACCAACCGTGTTTTTTTACCTTCTATGATTTTTAACCAAAGAATTTGATTACTTACTCTTCCAAACCTTGAAACCCCTTTAAGAGCCAAATACATAAAGGTTTCAATGAAAAAACTTACACGGAATATTTGTCTTCACCCTAAGACTCAAAAAACAATTTTGTTGAAAAACAAGTGTGCTTTTCAATGGGGAAAATTTATTAGTTACTGACTCTTACCAATAGTACAAGCATTATTATACCCTAAACCCTACTTAAATGTTGCATGAATATTTAACTTTGTACAAGAAAACACTAAACAAAAAAAATTGATAATGGTTTTGTTTAATGTTGAAATGTATAATAAAGGTACCGCATTGTGATTATTAAATCAAAAGGATATAATCTAAACAGGTGGCAAGATTTATAATTGAAGCTAATAGAGTGGAATATATTGTTTTTATGCACATCCCAAATCCATAATTAGAATTTTGCTCATTTAGTGAGCATTCATTATTTATAAATGATGTAGCATGCATCAAGTACAACCATTTTACTTTTGATTAATGATAATTAATATGTCGCACTATGACCCTTTGGTTTAGTTATCAGTATTAAGAGATACCAACTAAACTTTTCTATTGTTTATTTGTTTGTATTTAAAGGTATTTGATTAGGAAATTTTAGTTATGAAATCATAATAGAGGTGAGAGAAAAGGACAAGGAAGTAAACACATTTATCCCACAATCAATCAATAGATTATATTTATCCCATAATCAATCATGCATCAATTTTTTATGTCATTCATTCATCTCTTTATTTCAGCTCTCGGTCTCGCACAATGTTGGGTCTTATATAGATTTTAAAACTCTTTCATCCATTCATTCTTCAATCAAACATGTTCACCCCACAATCAATCAGAAAGAAATGAAAAGCAAACAAATATATTCATCTGACAATTTGATTAATTAAAGAGGAAAGTCGAGTAACCATCATCATCCTACAAAATCAACTCTACATTCAAGATAAAAAACTAATATATTGAAATCGAGAATGTAAACTCTTATACAATAAATGAATTTACAATGTGTTGTTATACATACTTGGTCTGAATAAACATCTATTACAATTAAGTTTAATTACAGGTATTGAGTTGTTAGTGTAGTTTAATTCAAGTGTGTATTTATAACCTTCAAGGTAGAGCTCAGGGTTATTAACTTATTGGAAAATTTATTAGAGAGTGAAATTTGTATAAGTTATGCGCAAAAATTCTGGAAGTAACATTGAACACTAAAAATGATGGGGCAACCACCACCAAATGCACTTGTAAATGGACATTAGCCAGAAAATAGAGAGGGAACGACAATGGCAAATGGAATTGATGCATTGTAATATTTTGTGTCCAATGGGGGTGTAACACAACATATTTCACATGTGGAGAAATGCATTTTATTACCTCTATTGATGGTTCCAAAAAAACATTAGGTTATTTTATTAAAAATATAAGCAAACGACTTGAGAATGTGTTTACCTATAAATCATATGGTGAGAAGCAAAAAAGGCTTACCCTTTAAAAAGGTTTTAATGTGGCAGTGGAGGGGAATATAATACAAAATATTCAACACATTTTTTACATGCTAAGAGATAATATTGAATCGTCTATCCTATATTTATTGTATAGAATGGGATAGAAGAAAGAGAAAATTGAACTATAATCCAATGCAACTCATGCACGAGATAGAAAGTAGAGTTACACGATTTTTTGATGTTTCAATATATTTGTATGGCCTATTTTGATAAAAACATTACTACTTCTATTTCTGATGATACCCATTATGTGTTTACACAAGACATGCCCTGCTACTTCTTAAGAGGTGTTAGAGCTTCTCTACAACATTTAAGAACATTCAGTCAAACATTTACCATACAAAAAGAAGCATACCTGCAACTCTCAATGTTGTCGGTTGTAAAATAAATGCCTCTCCTTAAGGTGTCAAAATGCACATTTGAATTAGAGCTAGTATAAAACCAAATGCATTATCCTGTTTTCTTTATTGTCAAAAACAATGTAGAGTAAGAAAATCAAATGACAATGGGGGCCATATATTTAACCTATTGCGAGTTTTTGCACAAAAATGGGGACATGGCCTCCATATTCAAATGTTAGGAGGGTAGGGTTACATCTAATGATATGTGTTCATTCTCTATTTCAGATCCATCAAATAATGTGGAGTTATATTCCAACATTGCGGCCAAATTCCCAAATGGGAGAGGGAGAATTTGAAAATATTTATTCAAATTATATGATGATGACATAGAACGTGATTACGTGGTATGTGAGGTCATGTAAAAAATGAGAACAATTGTGGCTATTGATGTTGTGGCTATGAAGTCACGTGGCATTATCTGTCTTGCCGGTCAGAAAACAAACCAATTATTATTGCATATGAGCCATACAAATGATGTCATGGGATGGGGTGTTGGGGCATGTTAATGCAACATTTTTGTATAGAGAATAACGAGTTCCATCACATAAAGGGGGTGTAATAGAGATGTCATTATGTGCAACAATGGCCCAAACAAAGTGAAATATGACATGGAAATAAAAAATGAGGATCAAGAGGACAAATCAATAAGGAGAGAGGAGTTGTACATGTCTAGTTGGTGGAGCAATGTTCCAACATCTGAAGGGGATCCTCTTCTTTTTCCTAATCATGACATATGAAACATTGATCATAGATTTAACACGGTCGATTGCATAACTAAAAAAGTGTTAAACACCTAAATTTGGTAATTTATCACTTAATAATGTCGGTATTGGCTAAACCCCTAAACCATGACTCATGCACACATTCCAAGATCAATTTCCTATCCTTAGACCTATTGCATGAATTATTATCTCTATTACATTATTTAGTCACCCATATAAATTTTTACATCAGTCCATAAAATTCTATTGCTCTAAAGTGTCATGCCCAAAACTGTCGAGTGCCTCACTCCTTGTTTGTACAAAATTGCTAAACAGGGATTAAACTGCCAAATGATTTGGTCCAAAACTGACATTTTTTTCATAAGCCAGCTATTATGTACCTTGGGATATTATACTATTATGTATATTGGTTGATGTAGATGCTAACATGTAGCACATATCCCCTTAATTAATTATATGTTTATAATATATGGAGTCACATAGTAATTAGTTATATTAGGTAATGGGTTGGCCTACATTTAGATTACATGTTTCCCATCTATTAGAAGTAATGTGTACCTATATAAAAAATATGAGTATCATTATGAGGATGTCATGTATGGGTTGAATCTTCTCCTTGATAATATGATATTGGAGGTGTCCCCCTCAAAAATAAATTCTTATATTGGGAGATCGTGGAGTTATTCCTTCCTTAAGGAGCATTTATGGTATTTTCCTACCTTAAGGGTATTATTTTATTCCTGAATATATTGAATATCAATGCATCTTGACCCACCAATATCTTGTTTTATGTTATATTCTGCATATTATTCAAATTATTCATTTATTATTGTATGCAAGGGAAATTAATAAATAAACGAAGATAAATGACAATACAAGACAATTATGCCTTCTCCGTAATAATCTTGCAAACCCCGAGAAAGATCATGGAAGTGATTGGACTTGTGTGATTTTGATTTGTGGATGCTCTTGATTTAATCTCCAAATGAAGAACTTGCAAATGTTACGAGCATAGATTTGGATTGGATATGGATTCCAATATACAAATATTGGGTAGTAAAATTGATAGAGTTATTGTGAAAAAATCAAAGAGGATTTACAAAGAGGTAAGTTTTCCCTTTTATGTAGGTTGAGTAGTAATTGGAAGTGGTTGCAAGAGTTTGACTAAGTTCCAGGTCATAATTGTAATCACCCAGGAATATGAAGTAGACTAAGTCTGGGAGTTGCATATTTTCAGGAGCAATAGACATTTGGAATAATAGAATTTATATATGAAAATTGAATCACACGTACAACCTAATTGCCCCCTCCTTTCTAGGAATCTAGAATTAGAGTTCAAGTCGAGTTGAATGGAATAAGGAAGTGGAATCCAAGTGTAGTTAACTGAAATGAGGAAGTAGAGTTCAACTGGGACCTAAAATAGGTGGATTTTCCTAATTAATTAAATTATTTAATTAGCTACAATGTGCAAGATCGCAATTTAAGGGGGATCACCTATCTAACATCTTATCCAATGTAAATACAACCATCTCACTCATTTTTTTAGTAGCTTATCCATTACAAACCACTTGACAAAAGGTGCCAATATAGACACCAGAATTAGGACACCCTAATTCCCATAAGTGCATACGTACTCTAACACACCCCTTTGTAATCGGAGAGGAATGATGAGAATTTAGAATCGTAGACATTACGCAAACAAAGTTTGAGACTACATGAGGCTTCCTGAGAATGGCCTACAGGTACACAATGTAAATTTTTTCATTTTTTGTTACATTTAATAACATTAATAGGGTTTGAAAATGGTGTGGCAACACAAGCGCAACCCTTGGGATGTGCAAGCATGTTCATGGGTGTGTTTTTGTGAAAATGCACAGGCACGACCGCATATGCATGGAAAAAGTACATGCATGACCACGTCTGCGTGTGAACAAGGGAGCGAGTGCATATGTGTCATAATTGGCACATTGGTGTAGAAATGGGGTGGGGGAATAGGGGAGCATATGCATCAAAACGCAAGCGTTGGTGTGGGAAAGGGGACGCTAATGATGCAAGGGATGCGCTAGCGCAAAAGGTCAATTTTGCATGGCCTTAGAAGAATTTTTAGGAGTTTTTAGAAGAAATTAGCCATGAATAGAAGAAGTTAATCATGAATAGACTAAATTAGATGATGTGTTGTAGAAAAAAATTAGATTAACGAGTGTTATTACCTAATTTTTTAGATTAGTCTTCCCTGATTGGAGACGTGCAAGTGACATGGGTAGTTGAGGTCCTATGAGGTTACCTTTTCACAACATGATCTCATATTTTTGGAGATGACCTTAGATGTTACAGGTCTTTAACATGTGGCCCACATGCCCTAGATTACTCTGGACCATAGCCTTCTTACAACCTTAACTGAGAGATGGTGGAGTGAGAGTCAGACATTTCACTTTGTGATGGGTCAGATGAGTGTCACCTTAAAGGATGTGTGGTGTATTTTGAGAAAGCTGATATAGGGACAGTTGGTTACTTATGATGGCGACCACGACCATATTATTCATAGTATTACTGTGATGTTTGGTGTAGTGGACATACCTCACTGGGGTATGTCAGTTGACATTACTAGATGTTTTGCGGACCACTAAATTTTGTGAGTTCTAATATACTTGATGGCTCTTTTCAATGACATCTTGTTTCCTAACAAGATTGTGCACACTTCTCCCTTGGTTTGATTGGATTTATACATGGTCTTATCAACAGAGAGGTTTATTATTGGGGGCAATGCTTACTAGCTCATTTGTATTCAGATTTACACTTGATAACATATTGTAGTCAGAAGACCTTGGGTCCCATGACATTAATTCATATCTGGGCTTGGGATAATATCCACATAGGGTTCCCATTAGAGTGTTGTGAGCTAGGGCTCTCGGTGAGCCATCTATTATGGGTTAGGTACCAATGGGTGAGAACATACACGGGCACATTGGAGACACACCTTACTATAGACAAGCATTTGATGAGATTCAACTTCACATGATTATATGGAGGTTGTATAGATTGTACCAGTGGCCAGAGGATGCGCTAGAGCTAACCACAACAAGAGTTGATCATTTTATCATTGGGAGCAGGGATCACATTATTATGTGGTGTCGAGCGGACAAAGTTCAGAGCCATTTTGGTCTCATCCAAGGGATTCTTGGAGATGAGATGTGGTATGGGTGTCGGTCCAGAGAGAATTTCTCTATTGAGCCTCAGATTAGGTTACAACGAGCACTAAACAACTTATCATAGGTGGTCCCACAGCTTTGGTTCCAGAGGCCAAAACTAGTGGCTCCAGGGGAGACTCGAGATTATCCAACGTGGTCTATGAGAGTGTTGCCATGATGGATTACGATACCATAGGTAGCCATACATATTGGGGTTACCACAACAACATAGGGTCTACATGGCTAGGATCTTAGAGCTCAGGCACAGATAAGGGGCAAGGTAGATTAGGTGTCAATATACTAGTTCAAGGTAATATTCCTATACAACCATATGTAAAGGATCCATAGGTGCATGATCCATAAGTACAGGGTCCACAAGTGCCTCAGGTTCCACTACAAGTTCCCCAGGTTCCACTATAGGTGCCCCAAGTTCCATTACAGGTGCCTCGGGTTCCATTATAGGTTTCATTATCACCACCACATATGATCCCACCACATAGTTCACCAAAAGGTGGATGGAATGGAGGAGATGCAAATGGTTCAGATGGAGGACATGGATGGGGTACCCTACCACAGAGTTAGGTATTGTAGGGATGGAGACACAAAGTTTAGAGTGTAGAGGAGCTAGCTTCCTTGCGACAACAGTTGCAACAGGTGGTAGCACTACAACTTTAGGTTATTGGTGAGAGAGACTAGATTACTATAGAGAGAGATCAGTTAACTACAAAGAGGATATAGGTGAAGGCTAAGAGATATCAAGCGATATCAGAGAGGGCCTAGTTGCAAGTAGAGTTGACCAATGTCAGAGCAAAGTGCGATGCACTTCAGTAGGCAGGGACAATCGCAGGAATTTTGGAGTTAGTGATTGAGTGTGCTTCCCTCATTGACGAGCCCACATATTACAAGATGTTATACAGGGAATCTATCCGAGTAGGCAAGAGGGCTCCATATTAAAGTTAGCTTGCTGGTAGCAAATCTATATCCTGATCACAGATACCATCTCGATCTGTGAGATCAGTATAAATTCCTTCAGCATAATAATTTCTGCCACCCGTAGGGTCCACAACAGGCTACACCATCACAAGGCTCACAACAAATGCCACCACCACATGGCTTACAACAAATTCCACCACCTGGACATAGTCCAAGCATTCTAGAGGTAGGAAAGAGTTATGGTTAAATCTTTGTATTGTATCAGATGTATCTACTTTTAATGTATGCCTTGATATGAAGGCACATTTTTATACAGATGTACTTATGTACTATTTTTTATTATGCCTCATGATAAATGCACATTTTTTACCCATGCCCATGATGGCGTTTTGTATCTGATATGTATCGAGACACATTGATTTTGTACATGGACATTTTATATTTATGGATATATGATAATTATGGACTGTTTTTATTTATCACATATTGTGTGTGAGTTAACATGTTTAATCCACATTTTTATTATGATCTATGTTTGAGGGGGGGATAAAAGGTCATCCCTCTTGCCCCTCTTGGTGATATTATATGATGTTATCTTAGAATACATGTTTTAATTTTCAGTTTCATGATGATGTGGCTTATCATATATTGACATATGATATATAAATGTGATGATAGATGATATGATGATGAGATGAAAACAAAATATACAAGTAAACATTAAGCACAAGTTAATCAAACCTAATCAAAGCAACACAACTATATAAAAGTATGCAAGATAAAATTAACTTAATGCAATTCACAACAGATTAAAGTAACACATAATCTAAAGAAGCAAATGAATCCAATTTATAACACACAACACAAAGAAGTAATGTAACCGTTAGTGTGAAATCACAACACCCCCAAATGAGTTATGGATATGCTTTTCTAAGGCAAAATCATCTGGTGTGATTGCATAACATTGAACTTTTCCCAAGGTGTGGGACCTTGCAAAAGTGGGAAAGCTTTCTAGAGAAGGATGGTTCTAGTGCAGGTAAGCTAATATAATCCTAATCTAACTTCCAAGGAGACAAGGAGATAAAGAAAATAAGAAAAAATAGATCATACACTAAAACAGTGATACACTAGAGAAGGAAAGTGTTGATCATCTACTAAATTGCCATGGAACAAAGAGAGGTGAGCAATGGAAAGGATAAACAACAACATCACAGGCCATAGATCATATTCACACAGAAAATTTTCCAAAACCCCATGAACACAACTCCTAGATCTGTAAATGAACATTCAAAACATGCACATGTACCCTGCAATGAAGAGAGGCAAGAAGATGCAATAAAACAAGCAAAGGATGGACAAATGCATCGCAAAAACATGTTTTTATTGCTCTAGATTTACATAGTGCACCATTTCACGGGAAAGAGGTAAAAAATGCCATTACAGATCAGGGGAGGAGGTTCAAACTCCTTTTTTGACCTTGGGGAAGAAAAGAAGGGGGAGACAGAGAAGAAAAATGAACAACCACTAATTATGTGCCTCTGTTTACATTTTATAGAAAAAATGCGAGAAGAGAGGAAAAATGTGAGATCTTCTCCAACCACTTTTCAAAATGTGTTTTAATTATTCCTTTGTTGATGGGCTCGATGCAAAAGCTCATAATTCCATGTATCTACTTTGCAGACCAAAGAAAATGACCCATACTTCATTAAATCTGGTGGTTGGAATTGTTTTTTGTCTTTTCCATGCCAAAACATGTTTGGAAAATTTCTCCCCCAAATCTTTACCAAAATCCAAAATCGAATACTCCATGATGAAGAGAATCTTCAAATCTTTCCATTGGTACTAAGAACGTAAAAAATGGAGCTCTGGATCAAAAGATATGGCCTTCTGAGTTTTTCCTTAATATTTTCGGCAAAAAACAGCTCAGGCAAATTTTAAACTTTTATCCTACAAATCCTATGATGACGTGGCATCCATTGGGGTTAGAGGAGGCAAGGGCTCCTTTTTTTCCATTTTACACTTTTTGACAAAAAGTAAAAAAATCTCATTTTCCTTCAAAGGTTTACCAGCCCACATTAGATTTTTGATGCACCATCTCAACACTTAATTTTCACCTTTTTGACAAAAGGGAAAATTTTCACTTTTTCCTCTGATTCCCCACTAGTCCGAGATTCCTTGGCAAACATCTCTCCTAAACCTTTCAGGTCCACCTTGTGCAAATTTTCCCTTCTAACTCTGTCGAGCCATAACTCAAAAAATACAAGGAGTTAGAAAGAGCTCTTTACCTTTCTGGAAAGGGGAAGAAATTCTCTATCTGATGGAGTATTTTCCAGAAATCCTTGAGTGCCTAAAATTTGTGAAATTTGGACTGAGGCAAAATAAGGAGTAAGTTAACCCAAAATAAGAGGGAGCTTATTTTGGTTAACAACTTTGGCGACTCACAGGGGTCATTTGCCTACTAGATGAATGATCAATGGCCTTAGTTGCATCCATTAGGCATGGAGTCAAGCCTGATAACCAATTCTATGATATAACTCTAAAAATATGACCTCTAAATCACTTGGGAACCCACTAAAAATTGGAGTTGATCTTCACCAAAAGCCAACTGAAATGGACTGTGCAAGAGCAATACAACAACACCAAAAACTATATACAAATTAAAAATCATACATGCTCCAAATGGAACATGCACAATGTGCAAAAGCACTTATTCTAGTGAAAACAAACCTACCTACACTACTCTAACTAAGAGCAAAGGGAACTCAAACAAAACCTGCAACTAGAAGGGAGAAATAGCTTCCCTTCCTTAAAAATGGCAGCCATGCAGTTGATTTGGCACTGAACATGGCTGGTTGGATGAGTGAAAAACTAACTACAAGTTGATCTTCCACCCAAATGACAAAAGTATCAACCAAAGACAAATCCAATACCTCTTTTAGTTGCTCTGCATTTGGATTGAAGAGGTATGGAAGCTAATCCTTAGTACTTTATAACTCATCCTCATGCCCTGAAGCAAGCATGACTGGTTGTGGCTTCTCCTTTAGCTCCAAAGAAGCCAAATACCTGATTGGGCAAGGTCTAGTCCTTGAAGTTTGCCCATTGCTTTGAAATTTAGCTCCAAAAATGGAGTCTTCTTATGGACCTTCTTGGGTGGATGGTGTGAGATATATGATGACATCCTCCTACCTTTTTCCTTCCTCCTCTTTTGAAAAACATGGAAGATCAAGATCTTCCAACTTTGGTTCTAGAGGGGCATTATGGAGTGCAGGATTTTGCACTTGAATATTCTCCTTCATGGTAGCAGGTTCATGTGCATGGAAGATGGATGGAGGATAAAATGATGTAATCTTGATGGGATCCTCTTGATCAAAGTAATCTCTCAAGTCTGACAGACAGTCTGCCTCCTTATTGTCTTGCTGCAAGTGCTCTACCTCCTTCACGGCATCCTCTTTATCTCTAACTTGCTTGCCATGGTTTCTCTCTTCCTCAAACATGAAGTTTGAAAGATCAAACTCTTATTCAACACCAGATCTTGAAGGGGATGAAGTGGGATGAAGAACTGAAGTTTCCCCTATAGCCTAATCCACACTTAGAGCCCCTGAAATTGTATGGTTCTCCATCATGGGTTCATCAATCAAATCAGGCCCTTGAAATGAAAGCAAAAAATATTCAATGATGTCTTCTTCATTGAGTGACCTTAACACTAATTTGATCTCTCCTAGCTGCTCCTCTTCAATGGGGCTTGGGAATGATTGTTCCTCCTCTTGTTCTTGCTCTTATTCTGCTACAAACCCAGCCTCAGCCACCACTGGTTCTTCAATCTTGAACTCCTCTATTGGCTTGACCATCAAGAGGATATTTGTAAACCCAAATTTGGTAGGCCCAACTCTTCAGATTGTCTGTCGTTTCTTTTCTGTTGGGCTCCTCTTCTTGCTGTTCTCCTTGACTGGATTCTTGAGTATCTTCCCAACATGGGATTGGGAAAGCAAGAGGAGTGGTAGGTTGGGGTTCAACCATCTTTGCAATTGTTTGTGGTGGGAAGGGAGATGCAACTTCTTGTTTGTTTAGAGGGGATGACTGTTTGGAAGGGAAAAGGATAGAAGAACTGAGATGAGGTGGAAGACTAGGAGATGGAGAAATGAAATCAACACTTGGGGCAACAAGTGAGGGGCTTGACTCTTACCTTTGCTGAAATGATAAAGATTGAGGAAGAGACAATGAAAGACAAGGAGCTGGTGATTGACTTACCCATTGACAAGGCTATCTCACACTTTGCTCATAAGCTTCAATGTCCTCAATCCACTTTGTAAGCTGAGGTTGCACTTCAACCATGAAGTCAAGCTTCTCTTGTGGGCTATAATGTCTTGGAAAAGGGCCTTCCCATGGATAAGGTGCCCTGCAACCAATATTGAATGCCTTCATTTGTGCTATGCCCCTTGACTGAACCATGCCAGCCTCCATTTTTTGGATCTTCTCTAGTAGACCAGCGTCTTCCATTTGGTTATTTTCATTACATGCATATCCCTATTCCTAATAAGCTTTATGACCAAACTAGTTTTGGCATTGTAGTTGTGGATAGGTATAGTGATTTTGAATCTACTCATAATGCTGATTTGGAGGAGTTATGAAAAGCATTGTACATGGAATGTACTGTTGTTGCTGTCAGTATGAATTCCATGAAGGGAATGAAGTCATGATTGCACAAACTCATGGAATGGGATAAAATGAGAGAGATGGAAGAAGAGAATGGATGAAAATGGATGGAAAAGGCCTGCAACTTAGAGAATGGGTTTTTGACCAGATGGAGTCGCCAGATGTGCTTGTATGTGCCTTAAAAGGCTGAATCCCACCAAGAACACATCAACTTGATGAAATAAAGTGTAGAACTCTAGTCCCACTGGGCGTGCCAAAACTGTTAGTGTGAAATCACAGTACCCCCAAATGAGTTATGGATATGCTTTTCTAAGGTAGAATTATCTAGTGTGATTACATAACATTGAACTTTCCCTAAGGTGAGGGACCTTGTAATAGTGGGAAATATCTCTAGAGAAGGCTGGTTCCTCTTCCTAAACTACCTGCCACAAGCTATTCCAGTGCAGGCAAGCTAATCTAATCCTAATCTAACTTCCAAGGAGATAAGGAGAGAAAGAAAACAAGAAAAAATAGAGCCTACACTAAAACGGTGATACACCAGAGAAGGAAAGTGTTGATCATCTACTAAACTACCATGAAACAAAGAGAGGTGAGCAATGGAAAGGATGGACAACAACATCACAGACCATAGATCAGATTCACATAGAAAATGTTCCAAAACCCCATGAACATAGCCCCCAGATCTGTAAATGAACATTAAAAACATGCACAAATACCCTACAATGAAGAGAGGTAAGAAGATGCAATAAAACGAGAAAAGGATGGACAAATGCATCACAAATACACGTTTTTACTGCTCCAGATTTACACAATGCACCATTTCATGGGAAAGATGCAAAAAATGTCATTACAGAATAGGGGAGGAGGTTCAAACTCCATTTTCGACCCTGGGGAAGAAAAGAAGGGGGAGCTAGAGAAGAAAAATGAACAACCACTAATTATGTGCCTCTGTTTACATTTTATAGAAAAAACGTGAGAAGAGAGGAAAAAACGTGGGATTTGCTCCAACCAATTTTCAAAATGTGTTTTAATTAGTCCTCTATTGATGGGCTCAATGCAAAAGCTCATAATTCCATGTATCTACTTCGTAGACCAAAGAAAATGACCCATACTTCATTAAATCTGGTGGTTGGAATTGGCTTTTGTCTTTTCCACGCTAAAACATGTTTTGCAAATTTATCCCCCAAAAATTTACCAAAATCCAAAATCTAAGACTCCATGATGAAGAGAATCTTCAGATAATTCCATTGGTACCAAGAACGTAAAAAATGGAGCTTTGGATCAAAAACAACTCGGGAAAATTTTGAACTTTTCTCCCACAAATCCTCTGATGATGTAGCATCCATTGGGGGTGGCAGAGGCAGGGGATCCTTTTTTTCCATTTTACACTTTTTGACAAAAATTCAAAAAATCTCATTTGCCTCCGAAGGTCCGCCAGCCCGCATTAGCTTTTTGATGTGCTAGCTCAACACTTAATTTTCACCTTTTTGACAAAAGGGAAAATTTTCACTTTTTTCTCCGATTCCCCACTAGTGCGAGATTTCTTGTAAACATCTCTCCCAAGCCTCGTAGGTCCGCTTTGGGAAAATTTTTCCTTCTAACTCCACCGAGCCATACCTCAAAAAATACAAGGAGTTAGAAAGAGCTCTTTACCTTTCTGGAAAGGGAAAGAAATTCTCTATCTGATGGAGTATTTTCCAAAAATCCTTGAGTGCTTGAACTTTGTGAAATTTGTACTGAGGCAAAAAAAGAAAGTAAGTTAACCCAAAATAAGAGGGACTTATTTTGGTTAACAGTAACCAAAACTATGTACAAACCAAAAAACTAAAGTAAGAAAAATACTACTTTGTTTTTATGGGACAGTTTTAACACTTTTTTATTATTTTTAGTATTATCTCAAGACAATGTTGTATTGTTTTTGTATTGCCTTTCTTTTCTCGATCCTTTGTGGTGTTGAACTAATTTTATTTTAGCACCAAGTATCCTACCTCAAATTGACAAGGTATCACTCTTTCATTCTAACTTTTTCATACTCAATTCTGATACACTTTAAGGTGATCAAGGGCATGAAGTTGTTTATCATCTAACAACTCCAACTTTGCTGGCCGAGCCATTTTGTAGTCCTCCTTTTCATTCAAGTAATCTCTTAGCTCTATACGCAAAGAGGGGAGCTCGATCTCTAGAGGTAGTATGAATTCTGTACCAAATACTAGGGAATATGGAGTGACACCTGTAGGAGTGTAGATAGACATTCTGTATGCCAAGAGGGTAGGATGAATTTGTAACCGCTAGTTACGGTCTATTGTATTCACCATCTTATCCATAATACAAAAAGGGTTTTATTGGAAGCCTCATATTTCCCATTACCTTGACGGTAATAGGGGGCTGAATATTTGAGAGTGATTTGAAAGTGTAGACACAACGCCTTCACAGTTTTATTTTTAAAGGACTTACCATTGTTAGCTACAATGTTAGAGTGGAATGCCGCAACGATAAGATTATATGGTTCACTATAAACTTGGATATCTATACAACTTTAACATAGGTAAGAGGAACAGCCTCTACCCACTTTGTGAAGTACTTGGTGGCGAGTGATGATGAACAAGTGGCCATAAAAGGATGTGGGGACTGAAGCTTACCTATAAAATTGATCCTCCACTTTGAAAAAGGCTAAGGTGTCATGATAGGTTGTAATTATTGCGTCTGTGCATATCTATAAAATTGCCATACTTCTGAGCAATTGCAAACATTTCTTTACATATTTGCAGTAATCAATCTCCATGGTAGGCCAATAGTAGCACTACTTGTATTATCTTCTGTAGCTAAGACTGATCCCATGCTCGTATGGGCCCTATGCAGAGGCCTTCATGCACCTCCTTAACCACTAGGATGGATTCATCTGAATTGAGACAACTGTAACATATTCCCATCATAGCCTCGATGGTAGAGAGTGCCACCAAGTAAGGTATAGTAGGCTATATGCTGGATAAGGTTTATTTTATTAGCATCATGGTAAATGTTTGCGGGGAAAGGTTCCATCGTGAAGGTAGTTGAAAATGTCACTATACTAAGGGAAAAAGGGACCAACAACTTCACATACCAAACAAGATTCTAACATGGCATATGCTGGTATTCACATATGTTTTGATGAAAGAAAGACATATCATTGTTCCTAGGTGGGATGTGAAACATAAACCCCACTACGGAAATAGCATCTACTTGCTCGGTTTTTTCCCTCTTGGGATCTATTCAAATATAATTTTCTCAAATAAATCCTTTAGAGAATCAACCATTTTCTTGTAAGGAAGAAGTTTCTCATCCTTAACTTTATACTTGTCAGTTACCTGTTTTATAATCAGACATAGAATCACCAATCACATTCACTTGTCTTGATGTCCCACTTGATAGCTAGTTTCATCCCTACAATGAGGGCTTCATATTTTGGTATATTTTTTGTGCATGGGAACCTCGAGTACAGAATGCTTGATGGGATCAAGTCTCCTGAAGGAGTGATAAACACAACTCCAACACCTGAACCATGAAAGGTAAAGGAGCCATCAAATTATAGTTGTTCCATATAACAGATTCCTCAAGGTATAATATATATGCATATGGAAGTTCCAGACTCAAAGGTTAAGTACCTAGACAAAGGGGCTTCAACTAGTTGATATCGCCAAAAACTACCTCTTTTACTGATTTTTTTGTGAACATATTTGATGTCAAACTCGTTGAGTAAGATGATCCAATTGACCATCTTTCCTGTAAGTGTGCAGGATTCGATAATAAGTACTTTAATGGATCAAATTTGATATTATCTTGAACTTATTATTTAGCACATATTGATGTAGTTTCTGAAAGGTGAAAACTACGGCTAGGCAAACCTTTTCTATCTGTGGGTAGTTGAGCTCGTAAGAAACCAACGTATGGCTTAGATAATACACAATTTTTTCATTCTTCTCTTTATCATATTGAGCCAACAGTGCCCTAATTGTAAAGTGCGTAGCAAAAATGTAGAGTAGTAATGGATCACCTACCGTGGGTAGCATTAGAATAGGGGGTTTTACCAAATATTGCTTGAGTAAAACAAGTGCTTGCTTCTTTTCTAGACCCTAATGAAAACTGACATCTTTCTTTAGAATATGTGTGAATGTGTGACACTTGTCTGTAAGCTGAGATATGAATCTTCTAATTTCTTGGATCTTTCCTTACAAGCTTCTCAATTGTCTGATATTTGTTGGAGGAGGCATTTATGTTATAGTTGTAACCTTTGTATGATCTACTTCTATTCCTCTCTATGAAACAATGAACCCTAGTAGTTTTCCAGATAGCACACCGAAGACACATTTCTTCGAGGTTGAGTTAGGACCTTGTAGTCCCTAAGACGCTAAAATATGCACCACAAGATCCTTGGGTGATCTTCTTGAGTCCTGGATTTTTCTAATATGTCATCCACATAATCTTCCATTATATCACTGATCATGTCATGAAATATTATAGTCATTGCTTATTGATAGGTTGCGCCTGCATTCTTGAGGTTGAAGGGCATGACTTGGTAACAGAATGTCCCCCATGGGGTTGTAAAAGTTGTCTTATGTTGGTCGTCCTCAGAAATTTTTATCTGGTTATATCCTGAAAATCCATCCATGAGTGATAGCATCTCGTAACCAACTGTTGAATCAGAAATCATGTCAATGTTGGGAAGAGGAAATTCATCCTTAGGACAAGCTTTATTGATATCTCTAAAATCAGTACAAACTCTAATACTGAAAAGTTTCTTCTGCACTGGGACTACATTGGAAATCCACTCTAAATAATCAATAGGCCTAATGAAGCCTACTGCCAATAATATTTCTAGCTCTGCTTTGACTAACAAGGTGACACGAGGATGCATCTTTTAGAGATTTTGTTTAATGGGTATTTTCCTCTTTGTGCACAACAAGGTTATGCACCACCAATGTTTGGATCTAGCCTTGGCATGTCCGTACGTAGGACCAAGAAAAGATATCTACGAATTCTCTCAAAAGCAACACAAAAGTTTTTTATTCTTGAGCCGAGAGTGAAGCTCCCAACTTGACTATTCTGGGAAATTCCTCCATACCAATATTAACATCTATGGTCTCCTCTATGAGAAACTTGACTCATCCTCCATGCACATAGGATCAAGGGGGAGATTAAGATCTTCTTCTTCTAAAGGTGTTCAATGATATTTTCACCTTCAGGCTGGTCAACTATTTTTTCTTTTGATTGTTCTTTTTGTTTGTCCACAAGCACCTCAAAGAGGTTTTCACTATAGGACTTAGACTTATTCTTTTTGCAAGGATTTTCTATGGAAATTTTTCCCTTGCTTATTTTTTTCTTAGATGACCACATAACTCAGCCTCCTCCCCAAAATACGTGCACATGTGTTAAGCTTGATGGAGAATCCTTTCTTGTGATCACCTACTAGAATGTTGTCACGAATACCCAGGAACTCACCAATAGCTTCATCATTTTGAAAAACATCAATTGGCACATGTTGTTGTTGGTCCCAATTCACAAGTGATGGGTAAATAAGGTCTAGTTTTAGAATGGTAGGGGATATGACAGGGGTTATAGTTAATGATAGCCATGTTGGAAAACATAGGTTCATGGAGGCAAGGTCTTTGTAAAGACTACACTAGGGAATTGTTTCACTTTCACATTTAGGAAGAACTATCTTCACACTCAGAAGAGGAAGCCTTGACCTCCAGGGGATGAGACCCATATGGTTGAATGCCAATACCATACTTACACACCTTGTGATGAGGTATTAGAAGAGGCCTTCCATTGTACCTTGTTTGTTGATGACCACAGCCATGTCCTTTATATCCCATAACATACATCATTTTATTTGGGATAAAATACTTGGGTGATTGATAACATGGATCCATTTCATCATCCAAAGGATGAGATACAATATTGTTGAGCATATTTTCATCTGTTAATAATCCACTAGGTGTGAAAGCATTAATACTACAATTTTCCCTAGAGTCATTGATACTTGTAACAAGGCCTACCATGTGCTTTGGGTGATAGGGGGAGGTCAAAAACTAAAAGGTCCTGTTGAAGATCATATTCTCACAACCATTCACAATAACCTTCATCTCCCATGTAGAAAAGGGAGAGTTTGATGTAGATGCACCATTATCATTGGGAGACAAGGTATCTGGATCCACTCATGAAGTGAGCACCTTTGATTGAATAGGAACAACTAATTTCTGTAGAAGGGAATTCATAAATGGTGGGGAAATATCCTGAAAATGTCCTGTAAATGAGAAAAAGGTTGGGGATCTCCCTGAATAGTGAGGGTTTTCCCTTCATGATGTAACTTCAAGCACTGATGATACATGGAAGGTATGACCTGCATGGTGTGAATCCATGGGTAGCCGAGTAATATGTTGTAAGGGAGCTCCAAGTCTAAAACATGGAACTTTGTATCATGATTGATAGGACCTACTTCCAGTGAGAAAGTTATCATATCGGCTGACTTCCACTCTTCATTATCATACGCCTTGATGGTGATGACCTTTGTTTCTAAATCAGCTTCAGTACATCCTAGTTTCCGAAAATAGCTTTAGAGTAAAAATGTTTAAACTTGATCTCGCCATCCACAAGCACTCTTTTTACATTCTTACATTTGATAATGACTTCAATATGTAAGGGTAAATTATGAGAAGGATTTTCTTCTGGGATTTTGTTGGACTAAAGGTTATATGCTTTGTAGGAGCAATTTGTGCTACCATTTATTGGAAGCATGTTGGGTCGATATCAATGGACACTCCTGATCCCTGTAATGTTTTACAAAGGATGTCTTTATGAACATTAGAGATTTTGAAAAGGTCTAAGATCTGAAATCTTAGCCATAGTTTTCTCTAATTTCTCTAACACGTCATAATGACTATCTTGAGGAGTAGAGGGAGGAGGTTCTGAAATAACAAGGTGAGCATGTCACATTTCCATGTTGCACACTCCCTTTTTTTAATATTTATTGTGTTGATATGCTCAATAGGTGGATTGACACAACCTATTAGGGCATCAAAATGGCTATCCGTCTTTGAAACGTAATTAGCATTCTTGGCTTGGGACGAATATCCTTGATCTGAATTTTCCTTTCCTTTATTATGCTTTGGGAAAGGTTCTTTATAGATTCCCATGTTTGTGTTGGGATATTTTTAGGGGTGGAGGAATCCATATCCACATCTCCACTATCGATTAAGTCATGAATATAGTGCTTTAATTTCAAACACTTATCAATTTTATGACCCTTGATGTGATGAAATCCACAATATTCATTTTCCCTAAACCATGATGGCTTAGGTGTGTCATCCCCATAAGGTGTAGTTTTAGGGTACCTAACCATGTTAACCACCTCTAACTATTTTAATATCGATGACATAGAATCAAATAGAGGGGTGAAAGCATGATGTTTGTATTCTGAGGCCGGAGTTCCCTTTGCAAGTTTCAAGGGAGCATTGTTTTGAACTACTTGCACTCATTTAGAGTTTGTTTATTCCATCACCTACGATGTTTTTGTTCTTATTAGGAACAAACTTTGATTTTTCACTAGGTTTTGAATCATTATGATCATGTGAGAAGGGTTTTAAAGTCCCTTTGGATAACAACGCTTTCTCTATTTGACTACCCTTTTCTATCACCTCTTCAAACTGTGTTTCCACAATGCATTTGACAAGTGGAATATAATTTCAGGGTGTAATTTGGGAACAAATATACTGATCATTTGTTTCTCTGGTATAGAGAAAGGAAGCGGCTAGCTAACCCTCACCATCATTGTAAGAAACTAGCGAAGTTTTCATTATTCCATTGTTTTGCGTTACATAAATCTAACATGGTTACATCACTTTCTATATTAAATGAGAAGTGACGTACAAATTTTTAGACTAGTTCTAGCCATGTAGAGATAGATCCCTTAGGGATGTGTAAAAACCATTCAACACTTGACCTCCTAAACTTTGTGGGAAGAGGCGAATGAGATAGTTATCGCTAAATGCGACCTCTTGACACGCCATATAAAAGTCCTTAATATGGTCTCTGGGGTCACCTTTTCCCTTGTATTTGTCAAAATTTGGACAATAAAAATGATGTGTGAAAGGTACCTGCAACATATCCCATATCAAAGGGATATGGACATAACTCCTTGAATTGGTACTTTTTTCTATTGCTTGTATTACCTTCTTGTAAAGCTATAAGGGTCATTTTTCATGGTTGACCACTCTTGGTTGAAGAGTTGGTCCTGTGTGGGTGGCGTTGGCATGTATAAATGGTTAAATCTAGTTGTATCCCCACCTTTATTTTCTATATAAAATTCCTCATAAGACTCTTTACATGCCTCCTAATGAGGAGTGTTGGTATGGAATTCTTGGTACAAAGCTTTTGGTTTAGCTTGTTTAAAGGCTTCATTTGTTCCTTGTTTACATGTGAATCCAAACTTGTCAATTGGAGAGTAAGAGCTTGCACTTGTTGTCTCTAAAGTTACCTCTTGAGTGGGTACCTCTTTACGAATTTCATGAGGAGGAGGTTGTTCATGATGAGCATTACTCTTCATGGTCCTCACAATGAACTCTGACAGTAGGGTATGTGATAGTCTCCATCATTTTGGAAATGTATCTCCTCATCATTTGTCATCTAGAAGTAAAGGCATGACCTGGATTTAAGATTTGTTAATATTATCGAGGAGGATGCTTTCGTTTTTTCTTCTCCATGAACCATACCAGGTAATGAGAGAAGGATCAACTATAGATGGATAACCTAGCTCCTAACTCTACGACATGCATAAGAACCTCATGTTTTTTTTGGAATAAATAATTATCAATTTGGGTGGAGATTAAACTAAAAGTCTTCATGAGGAGAATTATCCTCACCACCAATGTGATCAAACATGATTTGTCATTCAAAAAGTGGGTTTTCATTTCTGAATGGACCTGCTCCTAATTTTTGGTGCCCCATTCTTGTACTAGGAGGCATAACGTGAAATATTTCACTAAGGTTGACTAAAATGGACCATAGGTAAATTTACGCAAGTGTAACAATGTCAAGTCATCATAAAGAATGTGGAATAAAAAATGGTCATGAATCCAAAGGATCAATATGAACCTAAGGACACCAAATAATAAAGAATGACAGTCTAACAAGGTTTTATATAACAATAAGTACCTAGGACAAGGATTATTAAGTACAAGACTATAATCCAATCACAACAAATAGTTTACTCCCTACGTTTTTTCAAGATAAGTTTAGTGAAAATAGTGATAACACAATATCACCACTTAGGTCAAGTTTAAAATAAACAAGACCTAAATACTAAGAAAGTGTTGACGTGATCTCCCAACAAGGTATGCTAAAATCAGTTTTTAGACACAAAAAAAGTCCAAGTCTTTGAAAATGGAAGTTACAAATGCGAGCAATGTAACAACACTATTTGGACACGTTAATCAAGCTTTTAATGAAAGCAATATTTTAGTATCAAAATGATGTTATCATGATAGCAAACAACGTAACGTCAACACTCTAAAAAATTCAAGGAAATGTTAGGATCAAAAAATATTCCTAAGTATATCAAGAAGTTGCTATGTGTGCAAGCAACATAACAAATACAATTTAGAGACTTAGATCAAGTTTCACAATGGAAACAAGACGTAAGTATCACAATTGTATGGCTATAATGCGGGAAACATAACAACTCAAAGGAAGTCAATGATGAGATCACCTAGCTACAATATGAAATCTCAATTATGGGTATCGAGATGATGGCTACTAAGATATAAAGACGTACCATTCACACTTTCAACATTTACCATTCCAGTCTTAAGCAAGGATGAATGTAAATGGGTAAAAAAGTGGTGGACACAATCAATCAATAGCACTACGTAGGTATATTTTCTTTTGTCCCAAATGGGAAACAAGAAAACAAAGGAGTAGACCAAGTGGTGATGAAAAATTACTTGGTGTAACTTTGGTAGAGTTTCGCCTTGTCTTAGGACAAGTGAAAAACTAGGACAAAGTAACACTTCATAAATTTCATGATGAAATAACATGTGGTTTCAACTTTAATGGACTCTCCCCTTGTTCGAATGAATAAGGTTTTGACTCCAAAAAAGTTTTCACATTGTGAGAGCTCTTTAGAACACGATGGATAAGTCAAATTGGCTCCAAGCCACAAGCTTCCTATTGGTTCACTCTCTAGGTGTCACAAACTATCTTTGTGAGCTCGGTTTTCCAAGAAAGTCACACTGACTAAATCTTGGAGTATCCTGGATTTAATTTACCCCCTTCAATACAATGAGCAATAAATTATGTTCAGTTTTATCTGACCAGGGTCATGTGAAGATAATTTTGACTACTAATATCTCAAGGTGTACTAATCAATTGGGTAGTGGAGCACTTTCCCGTTTCATCCACAAGGTTCCCTCTTGTGTGGACTACTTTGGGGTTCCTGGGAACATCCTTATGGGTTATGCTTATGCCAAGGCACTTATCCTAGTTTAAAGTGGATACGAGTCGTAGCTCTTAACCAAAACTTGTAAGTACAATGTGATGAATATAGGTGGTGTGTTTTTTTATCTTTTAGATTAAGAAATTTGGTTTAGACCACCATTGACAACCTACAACACACGTGTAATTAGAGTTTTGTTTAGATTCTCCTTTCTTTGGAAATCATTAGGTCCTACACACAAATAGTTAGTAGTTTATCCAAAATATCTACAATATCATAAAAAGAGGATTAAGTGTTGTTTTTGTTTCTCAAGATCATCCAAGGACGCAAGAGAAGAGCATACAAAACAAACAACCCAACTAGATAACAATGAAAAACTTGTAAATCAAATAACCACCATAATGCTTTGTATAAAGTTCATTCCCAATTAATCCAAGTTACTTTTTAGTGAAAAACTAAAGTTGTTTTTTATTCTCAAGATCACACAATGGTGCAAGAGAAGAGCATACACAAGCTTTAGCTTAATTTTTTATCAAATGAAAATCTCTTAAATCAAAGGATCATATAAATGCCATATGAAAAATTCATTCCCTTAAGCATAAAAATGAATAATGAAATTTCCCACTTACTCTAATGTTAACAAAATAAGGTTTAAAGTTACTTTTTATTCTCAAGATCACACAATGGTGTAAGAGAAGAGTTAGGAAAACTTTATCCACCAACTCATAAAACAGCATGGAAACAAAATAAATTATCAAACCTTAAAAAATTGTTAAAACCTAATTAGAAATGCTAGTAAAAACCTTTCAACAACAACATAGAAAACCCTGATAACACCAAACACGTCCTTGAAAACACCAATTAGTACCTTTAACCCAACATGTCACGCACCTCTGAGATAAAGACACATTCAATTTAGCACCCAGCATGGTTTTTAACACAGCATCTAGAGAGATGAGCTACCAACACTTCCAGAGAGCCAGCACCAGTGTAGACTGGAACACAGAGAGCAAAAAGAATAGTATAATGCAGGTGTGTCCAGAGAAGCAGAAACATGTCTTTTACAACACTAGTGCGACCCTTATGACACAAGCGTGTACCTTACAATAGTAGCGCAACGCTGAGTATACCAGTGCATACCTTTCTTTTAGGTGGTCAAAACATGAGTTTTACAAGAAAAATAAGAAAAAGCTCAAAACTTTAACATTCTGATTCAAATTTGACAGCACCTCACTTCCTTTGATCCTACAAAGAACATAAAAACAAAGAAACTACAACTAATCTAGCATAAGAAACTTCTTAATTATCAAAAATAATTAAAATAGTGGGTTAGTAAATCAAAACTTTGAAACTAATCTAGAAAGCTTAAAAATACAAAGGACAATGGGGTATGTTCCCACCAGGTGTGCCAAATGTGCACTACCCAAAACTCTTGCAAGGCTAAATAACTAGACTAACACCACATAGTCTATTAGCAAAGCTACAAATTTACAATAGTAACATCAAGAGCTTAGCTTATTGGAATGCTTAATAAAACTAACATGATATCAATCAATCTAAGTTAAAACATGCCTACTTAGTGTGAATTTCTAATTAAAAATGGAACTATGAAGACCTACTAGCAAATCAAATTGGGTTGTTGCTACTTCAAAATGGTGAAAGGATCTCTCTAACAATGGCTACAAGGCCATATTAGATATTCCTTTACTAACCAAGCATGAAGATTGGATGCAAAGATTGAGCAAGCTAATCCATCAATGGAAGTAAGGCCCTTGATCACATGTCTTATATGATTAATATTATTCAAAGTATGGTGTAAATTGTAAAAAGGTATGTGAGCTTAGTCTTTTTATAGCTTTCTATTGCTAGAGAAGCTTGCATCTTGGTGTATGTGGGACTAAAGGATAAAGTAGATTTAAGGCTTGTTAATCATGATTAGTGAAATTAACAAGTGATTAGCATGTGAGGTGCCTTAATTGACCAATTAGGATCAATTAAGAGGCTGGGATAAGCTTTTGAAGCCTTTTGAGATGCCTTGGAGGGAAAAGGGGTGATTTTGAATGGTTAGAAGAGGGGTATTAACCAATAATAGGGTTTATTGATCAAATACAAGGGTAAATAGGCTTAATTAGCTAATAATCGCTAATTGTTTTCTCGGAAGAGGATTATAACTAATGATGTGTCGTCAATTGGCATCCAGAATGTGATAGAGGTTAGTTAATCAAAAAGTGTCTTTAATTAACCAAAATAGAGGGAAACATTAGTTAATTAGCATGGAAATCACTAATTATAACATAAATGGTAAGAATGAGGGTACTTAGTGCACTTTTAGCAATAAACTGCATAAGTGGATTTTAGGTGTCTACACTTCTCTATAACTCCAAGTTCACGCACCACCTAGAGAAATTTAAGGTACATTGGTTGGGACATTTTGTAGTAACCAATATACTTGAATAAGGTGCATGTCAATTACAGGCATTGGATAACACCATGTTTCCCGGTTACTTCAATGGGAGTAGGTTGAATCCCTACTATAAATAAGCTTCTTAGTGTTTGTAATAAAATAGTATTGTCACTTAGATTATATTTCCCTTTCATGTTTTGTTTTTCTTTTCTTGTTTTAATAAGCACACTAGAACACTGGAGGAGAATTACCATTTTTTGAGATGATGTTAAGAGGACCGTGCATACCTTTAGTGTAGGGTGAATTAGAAGAACGTATGTAAAAAATGAGATCATATGATGTCGGGGCTTATGGTGAAGTTGGTATATATTTATGCGTGAAAGCATAAAGGTGGGAAGTTTTTTAAAATGTGCATGTAAGTGAAATAGAAAATTTGTCATAGTACTAAGAATGTTGATTCTAAAGAAAATTTCCCACCTAAAGGAGAGGATGCACAATGTAACTAGAGGGAGGCAACAGTAGGATGGACTACTTGGTATATGAGGGAGAAGAAGATATGTTGTGGTGCAAGGAAGTGTGTGCGAGGATGTTTATGACCTGGAAGTAGTAGCACGCCAGAAGGTTACGATTTCCGCATGCATTAAAAAGCAGAGAAAAGCACAGAAAAAGTAAAAAGCATATTTAAAGTTGCACTACAGTGGTAGGAGAGGAGCAATAAATGCGATAAAAAATTATAAATCTATAAAAGGGGTGCCGGAGAGATTTCATTTTCACCTTACCTTGTGAATTTCAAGAGTGTGAATTTGTTCGAACTAGTGCAAATTTGCAAAGAAACTTGAAGAATTGAGAAACCCATATCGAGAAAGCACACAGTTAAGATAAGAAGCTCCTTCAGGTAGAAGTATAAAGCTTGAGGAAGGTGTGGAGGTTTTTTTTCAGTAGAGTGGGGTTTGTGTTCTTTGAGCTAGGGTTTGAAGAGTTATTCAAGCCAAGAAACAGGTACACAAAATTGAAGTTAGGGCATACATTTGGTTGAGGAATTCCAAGGTTTGAAGCAATTAAAGAGGGCATAGTAAACTATTTAGCGTAAACAGTTGAGAAAAAGGATTTCAAGAACCTAGAGCATGAAGTTTGGGTAAGAGGATCTAAGCACCTAGGGTTTACTTTGATTGTAGTTTGAAATTAAAGAAATGACACCAAGGAAACCAACAACAATGTCAACCAAGGGAAAAGGGAAGGATAAGGGAAAGAAACCTGTAATAGAAGAAGCGTCAGAAGAGTGGTTTTCTGAAATGTAATACCCAGGGGAGGTGATCATTAGGACACCATGGGAATCATAATGGACTAAGTGTAAGGTTAGTGATTTGAACCATCACTCAGAGGTGACAGAGCATGAACTAGAGAAATAATTGATAAGGAATACTGGAAAAAAGATCCCAGATGGGAAATTGATATATGACGACCAGGTACAAAAGGACTTGGAAAGTGTAGGGTTTGTTCAATTATATGATTTGTCCTACTTTGGGAAGCTTGAGAAATTTTATCAATGGTTACTATCGCGTGTCTAAGAGGATTAAATTTTTTTCATGGGTTGAAGGATGCACATTATTGTGTAGTTGATCAAAAAATTTACAGGCATGCGCAGCTCGGGTTTGGAGATATAGTTGGATCTTGAGAATGTTGTGGGAGTGGAATCTACTGCAGTTACACTCAACTACCAATGGGGAGGCCATGGAATGGATGTTGTTAAGATTAATAACCTAGCTATGAGAGTGGTTGTGCAACTGGTGAGTTATAAGTTGGGCGCGTTACAAAGGTGGACCCAAGTGAACAAGAGATGGCTCCACGTCACCCTGAAGATGGCCAACAAAATGGCATACAACATTTCTTCTTACATTACTAAGGGGATTATAGAAGAAGCACACATAGGAGATAAAATAACTTGGGGAGTAATTCTCTTATTGATCATCTTCTCATAAATTGGGGTTCCTGATGTTCCTAGTGATAATATGTAGAAATATGCCCCAGAGAACAAGTCCCATACAAAAAGGTTTATATAATTTACATGTGAAGGCATTACTAATTCCTACAAGGGTAGGGTGGATAGATTGTACATATGAATGCGCAAATAATTCAAGCATGAGTGGAGGGTGCCAAGGGAGTTTCCTTCGGTACTAGATGGCCAAGCAGAGTTTGCAGTGTATCAATATTTCTCCTTGGGAAGATTTATGATGAAATTTGGAGATAAAATCCCATGGTGTAAGCTTCATTTCACCTTCACAACAAGGTATTTCTAAGCCTTGGTGAACATGATATATGATGTGCGGAAGCTAAGATTTGATGTGAACAAGTTAGATGCGGATTACCACACTTTGTGTAAAACATGTGTATATCTAGGTAAGACAACGTATGTGCAAATAATGGATTCTACTGACATCGACATCACTCCTCATACTCTGGCTATGGGAAAGAAGGAAGAAACAATAGTATATATCTACTTGAAGCCCAAGATAGTGGATGGAAAATATATTTATGGAGAGGACCTTCCACTCCCACCGTCGCCTAAGGGTAAGCAGAATGTTGGCATGAAGAGGACATGTGAGGATACTCCTCCAAGATAAGAAGAATAAGAAAAAACTAAGGATGAGGATGAGGAGGCACATAAAGAAGATAATTTTGTACTATATCAAGGCCACAGAAAAAAGTTGAAGAGAATGCGTAAGGGGAAAGATATCGGCACATGAACCTCAAAACCTGTGAGGAAATCACCAAGGGTCATGCCACCAAAGCTAAGTATTGAAAATAATACCCCTCTAGCAAGGAGAAGGAGAAATTTGTTGACTCATGAGGACAATGATGAAGATAAGTCCAACGAGGAGGTTATGCACAATGTCGAGACTCCAATCATTCATGATGTGGAGGATGAAGAAGATCCCAAGGACGAGAATGCCTAGCATAATGCAAAGGAACATGAGGTGAGAAGAGGAGAGTCTAAGGAAGGAGAAGGTGATGGTGAGCCCATAGGAGGTGAGGTACCCTTAAGCGGAGAGACAAGCAGTGCAGTCATGATAGAAGAAAAATAAGTGCCAACGAGAAAGTACACCAGTGGAAGGGAGAGAAGGGAGGAAGTCATGTGTACACCACAAATGAGCGACATCGATGATCAATCCAAAGTATTACACGTAATATTTAAAAGCATAGTCTCCATAAAAAAAATCTATATGGATGGGAGATGATGGATCCTAAGGGTGTAACCATAAGCACCAAGAAGATGCTCTCGTAGAGCATACATGCCCAAATGGAAGAGTCATAGTTTGACATCAACAAAAAGCATGCATAAGGCATAGAATGAATAAGGATCCACACATGACTCATGTGAGTTTAAATACCACTAAGATGGTTGATAAACATGTGAGTAATTCCTTGAATACAATGGTAGAAGATGTAGCTTGATGAAATTTAGATAAAGGAGCCACTATCAGGGTATTACTGGAAGATAAGAAGAATAAAAATTAGGAAATGTAGGGTATAAAAACTAGGAAATGTAGGGTATCCTACAATAGCTAAGATACCCTGATAGTGGAGGATTTGTAGGAGCATAAGTATGTGCAAAGGCCTTTAGAAGAGGAAATGTATACAAAATAGAAGAAGAATAAGGCAACATTTGCATGAAAATTAGTTGAATATGAGGTGATGGCCACCACCATAAAGGATATGTTAAAGAAGAAAGGATGGGCACTTAACAATTATCAGGGCACTTAACAATTGTCAAGACCCTGAACCCATCCTCAAGGAATATACCATTAATGAGGAGAATGAGGTGTAGTTAGCCAAGAATGATGAGAAGCTTGGGTGAGAAGAAAAAATAGTTGAAATTGCGAAGAAACGGGATGCACTCAAGACATTTCGAGAGGCCTTTAATACAAGTATTAAGGAGCTCAAGGAATTAGTTGTGTGAAGGATGGATGCATTCGAAGGAGTAATCTCAAGCCTCTCATGGATTATTAGATATCTCAATGAGAAAGGAGAGAACATGGATCCTGCACATGTACTAGAGATTGTGGGTATAGTGCCAAATGCAACAGTTAGAGAATTAAAAGAATGGAAAAATACAAAAGGCATCGTTAATAAAGAGTTCCCTGAGCTATTACAGTCATCCCTGGAGTAAAGACAAGAGCACACTTGAATATTATTTTTTTCATTAGGTGTATAGCTCCCTATTATTTCACATGCATATTCTTTTTTTGGATATTCTTTGATTCTTTGGAGAGTTAGGTTGAGAAACCCATTTCCAAGGTCGAGTAATGAATTTAGTGTGGGGTAATGTTAAGTAGGAAAAATGGCTAAGTACTAGCCACATGCGGAGATTTGGAGCCACACACAAGAGTGAGCACATGCAGAGTGAAACAACATGTAGAGGTTTTTGCATGACCAGGTAAAGTTAGGGACTTATTCGATTTTCTAGAACATGAGCTAAAAATAGAAAAATAGATTTTAAGTGTCACCCAAGTAAAGATCTAGAACCGGTGAAAAACAAGGAGATTTGGTGGCCAAGAAAGGGAAAAGAAAGCACATGCATGGATCCAGCTAATAATAGGATTAAAGCAAGTTGTATAAATATGATAATATATTATTAGTGACTTTTGTAAAGCATACAAGCTATTTTTGTGAGCACGCCTATTATTAGGAGAGTGCATGGGAAGTGAAGGGAAATTCTCCACCCGTATATATATATATATATATGATGTGTATATGTATGGATAGTGTTATGTTGTAAGGGTTTTGATGTTCACACGCGCGTGGTCCTGTGCACCATTGTACTGACTAGTTATGTATTCAAGTTTTGTTATGTAATTAATTAAGTTTAATGATGGATAATTGTGGTTGGATAATGATTGTTGACATCTGAATATGACATTATAATGATGTAGTTGATCTTGGTTATTTTTTAGATTTTTCATCTTCCTTATTATATGTGTTTCCAAATTGTCATGGTGATGGTGGTTATCTATGCATGAATGGTTTGATGATTATGTATGTTAATTTCATACCAAGCACAACAAAGGAGGGACCTGGTGGTTGCATGCACTTCAGGTGAGCATTCAAATATGTTTGAATGAAGTGCCAACATTCATAGCTTGTGTATGACAACAAAAGACTACATTTTCAAAGCAATATGCAGGGTTATTTGTGACAAGTGCTTGGGTTATCAATATTGGAGGATCATAGTTTTGACATCAACTAATTGTGTCATGAAATATTTCTATTGGAGGTGTGAGATTAATAAAGGAATGTGAATATCATGCATTGTGAAAGAAAATTTCAAAGTTTCCAATCAAATTGTGTGTTCTAATAAAGCTTTTTATGTAATTTGAAAGCTATATTTCTAAGAGTCATGTAAAGATCTAAACTTTTTCTCTTATCCAAGTGAAGGTTGAGAAAAAGTAAGGTACGTGTTAGAAAATTTAATCAATACAGGGGGAGCTCATTCTTTTCCCCTAATAGGTCTCTAAAAGGATTGTATGAAAAATGAAGATTAATGTGCAAGCTAAGTAAGGTGTTGTCTCAAGCAAAGTGTATTATCATGCAAAAGATGATAAAAACATCGCAGATAAGACTAAAGTAATGTTTCAAGTCTGAGTCAATAAAATTGATGATCTTACATGTCTTCTAAACAAGGTATGTAACCAATTTTTTTCTTTCTCAATGATATGTGGGGTGTATGAACCCAGTTGGATTAATAAGGGAAGGAGTCATGATGTGTTAGGAATATTGTGATATTAGTGTTTCATTGGGTAATTATTATATTATTAAAGTTGTTATAGTTTTATGTATGTTACGAGTTATTAAAACAACTCATTTATTGTTGTGAGTTGTTTCCTAAATTTTAGAAACAACTTCACCTATAAAAATGTAAGTTCCCATATGAAATAATAAACACTAAAATTATTTTTGTGTTCATTTTTCTATGGAATCTGATCTTACCTAAAATTATGTGAAGGCATATGATTTTGTTTCCTATTTTTTGTGGTTCTGGATGCTGGAAAAAGAGTTGTGTTGTAGAGCAGATGACTGTTAGTGATCCTTTGACTGATGTGATCATATGACTATTGTAATTCATTGGAAGATGGTCTACTTGTGAATATGATCACTTGTAATGGTGACCATGTGCATCAAGATCTAACTAGCAAGATTTGGTTAGTAGTATGTAGTTCAATATGATTTGCTTTTCAGTATTCCTGTTTGTGCATAATGGAAATTTCACATTATGGGGGGGAACATGACACCAATGTTCCATTTTCATTCTTCACCTAAAAAAACTAAATTCAAAGGAATATTCTAGTGGTAGTGACAATTTCCTATGTTGTTCGAGGTTGAGTGGTAGCGATCAACAATAGTGGCTGTAATTAAGAACATTGTGATTCTTATAGGAAGTAATGTGAAATATATTTCCTATATATTGTGTAGTTTTGTAATAAGTGAGTTGTGTTTCCTATATACTTCCCTTATGTATAAGCATAGTGGCGAATAAAAGCACCAGATTAAGTAATTTCATGGATCTTGAAAGGGTTTGTGGGAGGATCCAGAAAACCACACGAGGTGGACAATTGATGGTGTCTGTTCACATCAAGGTTTGTGGTAAACTTGTTTAAAACCATGGAAGGAGAGAGTCTAGTGTCCCCAAGATTTCCACCTGAAATTTGGGAATACCTCTTTTAAACAAATCATTCTTTTCAAGTAGCGGATTGTTTTGTGTTTGTTTTACCTACAGTTGTTTGCATTGTTCTAAGGTATCCCCATAGAGTCATAAAAGCCAAATTCCGCAAATATCCACATGCTAAAACTCACTCTATCCCTTCGCTAGGTTTTTCTGAGAGAAATTTATTTATTAAATAAATAAATTTCTTTTGAAAAATAGATTGAGCTAAAAATGGAGGATTTAGGTTATATAAAGCACTTCACCCCATCTTTATTACCATAAAACATTCACCTGGGGGGAAGAATTTTTGCAGACCAGCTAATCAGAGAAAATTTTTGAGCAATTGCCCACATCTTCTTTTAGGTTTTATTTTTATTTCTTTTTTCCTTTCTCTGTTTCCCGTTCAAAAATTACCGTAGCTTATTCATTCTTCCTTCTATACCTTTTCCCAGGCATAGGGTTTTGAAAAGCTATCCAATATTTTTAATTACTAATCTATCTAAAGGTGATCGGAGCTCAGGATTCCTTCAGGAGATTATAAGAGGTTGCTTGGTCTAAAGAGGTGCAATAATGGATTTTCTAAAAATAAGAAAAATACTACCACCAATATGTAGAGCTCGAGAAAATATGCACTTTTAGAGAAAACGGAGCCACAAAGTGAAAGTTATGACACTTGCAAGTTTTTGCTGCTACATCTTCTTGGACCCTTTCCAAAAATGACAAATTTTATTCTATCCTTGTGTTTTCTTCACCAAAAATCCAAAAATTGAAATAAAATGTTGCTGATGAGTTTTCACACAACTTTAAAAGCAAAATTCATGTAAGTCACACTTTTTGGGAAAGATGACTTCTCCGTGCAAGTGGGAATTTTGGCGTTGCCTGGAAGGTGGGAATTTGGAGGCTGTCTAGAAGGTAAAAAATTCCCATGATGGAAGTCAAGTCATCTAGGTGCCAATGGGAATTTTTTGTGTCAGCAGGAAGGTGGGAATTTGGAGCCTTCCTGGAAGGTTGTTTTTTTTCCCATTATTAAAGTCAAATCACTTAAGGTGAAAATAGGAATTTTGGAGCTAGTAGGAAGGTCGGAATTTGGAGCCTTTTTGGAAGGTTGTTTTTTCTCATTATTAAAGATAAATCACTTAAAGTACAAATGAGAATTTTGAGGCTACTTGGAAGGGTAAAAATTTCCACCAAAGAAGTTTTATTCACCCATGCAAGTTGCACTTTTAAAAAGAATATTTCTTCCATGCAAGTTGCATTTTTTGGAAGGATGATTTCTAAGTACCAATGGGAATTTTTGTGTTAGTAGGAAGGTGGGAATTTGAGCCTTCCTAGAAGGTTGTTTTTTCCTATTATTAAAGATAAATCACTTAAAGTACAAATGGGAATTTTGGAGCTGCTTGGAAGGATAAAAATTCCCACTTCCTTGCCCTCTTATTTTCCACACAATTCCTAGCCAAAAAATGTGACCCATTCTGGCATAGCTAAATGCCTAAAAGTTGACTTATGTTAATTGTCGGGAAGCATCCATTTTTGGCGCCTAGGGTTGGAAAGGATTTCTTTTTATTATTCTGGCTATCTGCATGTTGATGTGAGTGCACAAGGGAATTAAATAATATTTTTATCTTGCTTGACATGTAAGCAAAGTCTAAAAATAGAGGGCAACATGCTTTACAATCAGATCTTGGTGAAGAAATTAGATATTCATGCTATGGACTGCATACTTGACTGAATTATTTGTAGGAATACTTCATTGGTGCTCATATTGGTGAAAAGAAGGAAAAGTAAATGTCAGATACATTGAATATATTTTCAGAATCAGAAGGAGAAATTGCAGGTTTTGCACAAATAGATCCAACTCTCATATTCACAAGGTATTTTGGCAGAAAAAAAGAAGATCTCAGACAAAGGTTGATTCAGGCACAATGAAGGGTGATGATTTTTGTCTGAATTGTTTATGATAAACATTGCATTAGTGCACATACCGTAGAATAACGTAAAATCTTCAAGGATAAGAGGGAAGACAGGTCAGAGGTAGCACCCTCAAGTAAATCTCAGTCATCTGCTTCCACATCCAATTTGGTGAGAATCGAAGGAAAGGATTCAACAACATATGGGAGAAAAAAACATCTCAGATTCAAGGCAGAGATATCATTTAGATCATTCATTTTTGAAGTGAATGAAGCAGAAGTGCAATACAGGTTGAATCAACATGCAGAGTATGGAAGAAGAACAAGGCTGAGAGTGTTGCATCTTTCTTCTAATTTCTTCTCCTTTTTCTTCTTCTTTGTCTTATTTTCTCCAACAAAGTAATTGAGAAATCAATTAAAATTGTAATAATTAGGTAATTGGCTATAAAAATCCGTTACTTCAAGTTACTGGAAGAAGTCAATTACTTATAAATAGGTAGCAAACATACAAAATAGAAGGTTCTATTTTAAGTTATAAATCATGCATGTCATGCAAAGAGGAATTCTAGGAAGAATATTTCCAGCTGCTTCCCCTTTTCATAGCTTCCACATGTGGCAATTCATTGAAAGATTTCTATTTGTAATTTCCCTCTATACACTATAAATAGAGGAAGAGCTTACAAGTTAAAGGATCATAATTTGTAATCGACATTCTTGAGCTCCATACTTTGTGCTGAAACCATTGATATATTTTTTGAAAGCCAAGGAATTAAACAAAGGTGGAATTTCAGAGAAATTTGTGTCCACGGTGCATGTTCTTCTTACTTCTATGTAGAACTTTAGATAAAATTTCCATTGTCTAAGATTTAGATTAGAAATTTTCCTTTCCTTTAATTTTGTATTGTGAGATCTATTTGTTTTATCTTTGTGTGTGAGACCAAATTTGTAAACTATTAGTTAGATTACACATGTTCTTTCCATTCTTCCCATAATCAACTATTCCCTCCTCTGCAAATATTTCTTTACGGTTGCTTACTTGCTACAGAATTGCTTAGCTATGGTTCATGAGCTTTGCAGTTAAAGTAAAACCCATAGATAGTTACTAGGATCCATAATTAACAAAAATATTACACAGGAGCCTCACCAATAAATGAGGGAGATTTATCTCATGACTGCGTAGGTTTTAACTATGCATAAAATCTAGCCAACATAGCCTTTCTTTTTATCAAGATCATGAGTCACATTGTAGGACATGTTTCACATGGGTGTTCATACTGTAGATGAGTGTGTAGATGTTTTCCCCATGTTTTCACTAAGGGGGGATGTTAGGAATATTATGATATTAGTGATTAATTGGGTAATTATTATATTATTAAATTAGTTATATTGTTATGTATGTTAGGAGTTATTAAAACAACTCGTTTATTTTTGTGAGTTATTTCCCAAATTTTAGGAAAAAAATCACCTATAAAAATGTAAGTTCCCATATGAAATAATAGGCACTAAAATTATTTGTGTTCATTTTTCTGTGCACTCTTCTATTACCACTTTATGATGTATATTGGTCCTTAGTGTATGGAGTAGGTGGTCCAAAATGCACAGAAAGTCTCATTTAAGGACAATGTTCCTAAAGTGGATATGTAAGCATTGAAGATTGAATTTGAGTTCTTGAGCATGAAAATGGCCTAGAAAGAGATGTATGTCAAGAATGAAGCCTAAAAGGATAAGTATCAGTTTAGGGGGATTTGGTTTGAGAATTTTTACAAGTACATGGATCTTCATATCCTATTGAAGGAGTTAAAGAGGAGAAGGTTTCGGTATTAGGGGGAACCATTTGAGTTAAGTTGTTTTGAGAATTATTTTCATTGTGTTTTGTCATTTTCCATGTAGTAGTATCATTGTATCCTTTATCATATATTTCAAAGGGAGAGAGAAGTATTAGAAATTTGGAAAAGAGTCATGTAGGTGTGTTGGTTTTATTGGTTGCCATCAATATTTATGAAGGTGGTTTCCATTAATGAGAAACAGAGAGATTGTTGGCCATTATGTGTTTGTGTCATCATTGATGTCAAGTCCATTGATTGCAAAGGTTGTCATGGTGTTGTATGATTCTCCATGTGGTGTTAGTCAATGGTCAAGTATGAAGGTTGATTGGTAGTGTCAAGTTTGGTGAAGGTCAATGGTGTTTTGGAGCATGTTTTGAGTCCTCCAAATTGGGTCAAGGTTGGTATGAAGTCAGTTATGGTCCATGAGGTATGTTACAGGTGTACACATCCTTCATGAGGTCAGCAAGGTCAGTTCATGGTTTGTCGTGGTTGAGTCGGGTCATTCTAGGCCTATTCCTAGCCCTAGAGCTTGCAAAATGAGATGGAGGTATGAGATTTGGAGCTGATGAGTATTATCCAAGCATGGTAACATTGTTGTGACATGATGTATCAGGTTTGTGATGAGTTTCAGGTCAGAAATCAGAGGTAAAATGCATATTTGAGGTCCTTGGGAAGCAAGCATGTGAGAACAAGCAGTTTAGCACAAGTATTAATGGATGGAGAGTTTTAGAGCTATTTGGTATATATGGTTAGTATGTATAGTTATAGGATGTTGTCATTATGCTTCATGACAAGTTTCAAGTCATTCTGAAGAAGTATTTGCAAGATATGCCAATTTTGAAAAAACCGGGTGAGTTATAGTGTGTTTTTGAGGCAAATGTGGACCTTCTAATGCTCATTGTGAATTGTATATTTTTCATGGGGACCTGATCTCTTTGGAATATATTCTTAGGTAATTTATTAAGGTTTTAAAAAAATAATGAGGTGGTTTGATCATCAAATTTTTATGAATGATCGTTAAGAAGATAAGTTGTTTTGAAACCCTTATTAAACCCTAGCTCAAAGCGACTTAGAAGAAATTACTTGTGCCAACCCAGTTTTGATTGGCTATGAAAAATTTATGATTGTATTTTGTAGAGGACTCCTCCATATTTTCATAAAGGTAAGATAGTGTATCTAACTGTATGTGGGCTCCACCTAAAAATGTTTATTTTTGAATAAGTTCAGTTCGTGGCATAGTTCACCAAAGAAGGTAAAAAACAAATTGAAATTGTTTTTATCCCTTGATTTTTTCTATATTTTCATGAAGGTTTCATGTCATGGTTAAGATTAAAAATTGAAAAGTGTTCCCTATTTGTGAAGACTAGTTTTTGGGGTAGTTTGGAGTAGATTTCAGTATTAGTTAAATTGCAAGAGCTACACGAGGGTTAAGACTCCATTAAAGTTGTGTTGTGATTATGGTTCAAATATATTTCCATTGGTATATCAAATTATGTTTTTTATATGGTATGAAGAAGTTATGACATGTTCTTTGAGGGTCAAATATGGAGGATGCTTGATCTAACATAGTGTTAAGTGGATTCATGAGGTAAAGTGATGATTCTATGTTTTTTATTATTGTTGAAGGTTTATTAATTCTTATATATAATGTATAATGGTTTTCCATGCTTTGGATAAGTTCAGAAGTGATTTTTGAGGTGATGGATCAAGTTGAGCTCAAGGTTAGTTCTTGAGTCTTATAAGGCTTAAGAAGCAATTTGCAGAGATTGGCTTGGTTGAAGGCCTTCCACTTGGAGTTGGAAGGATTTATAATATGTCTTGGAAATAGGATTTAGAGGCATTTTTATTAGTATATTTATTGTTTCATGGTGAGTTTATTTGATGTGTACTACATGTTAGTTTGTGAATAAGAAGGTATGTTGATTTTCAGGACAAGTTTACTCAGGCTAAAAGATTGAGTTAGTTATTTGATGCATGTAATGGATTGAATGATGGTTTATATAATTTGGAAAGTTAAGAGGGATGAATTTTATTCCTATTAAAGGCCTTGTTATGTATTTTAAGTGGTAGAAAGGGTGAAAACTAGTTGAGTTTGCAAAATTGGTTTCTTTGCACCATGATTTAGAGAAGAGGAAAGTTGTTTTTGTTTAACCATATAGATGTTTCAAGATGTATAACATGCATGAATGTGTTATAAAGGTCCCAATGATTCCATAAAGTGGCTACATGCCATAGTTGAGATGATCTTAAGTGGTCTTGATGCCCAAAGATGAAGACATGGTGCTGGAAACAACTGTTTGGTGAAGGATATGAGCCTTTAGCTTGTGTTATGAATTATTTGATTAGTCCAAGATAATTAATGAGACCATTGATGATGTTTTTATGTTATATTAAACATGTTTAATGATTCTTGGGGCTTGAATAATCATTTTTTGTGTGTTAGTGGATGTTACTTATCCTATTGATGGGGTTTTGAGCTTGTTTGGTGCAAGTTTGATGGTTTTGGGCATGACCGGCGTATATGGGTCATATGTGAATGTTGTAATGATTTTTTGGGATTTTATTAAGTTTTTTGGGTCGAATTATTCATCAAGGACTGACATCCATTATGTTAGTGAAAAAATAAGGGGATAAAGTGAAGTTTGAGTTCATTTTTGAACTAGTGCTCTTAGAGGGAAAAGTGCGACCCACATGTGAATATTTTATAGGTATGAATGGATTATTTGAAGGCTAAGGAATTTTTTTCTAGGTTTAATACTGATTGATAGCATGCATGGAAGGGTTTAGAGCCAAGACACACCCAAGAAGAAGAAGATATAGAGAGTTAGAGGAATGAGGGTTCAAAGAAGATTGTGTGAGTTGAAATTGAGATCTCCATCAGTTGTGGCAGCAAAAAAAATCAGAGATAATCATCATCAAGTGTCTGAGTTGGTGTTTAGTCAACTTATGGGGTTGTACCCTCATTTTGGAGTGGGTGTTTCACTAAATTATGGGTTGGTTCCTTTTTTAGGGTTGGTGCTCTACTAAATTAGGGGTTGGTGCTCCTCGTAGGGTTGGTGCTCTACTAAACTAGGGGTTGGTGCTCCTTGTGAAGTTGGTTCTTCACTGAATTTATTTTCTTTATGTAATATAATCATAGTTTCAATGGGTTTTCTTCTACATGAGGGTTTCCGGCTTACATATGGTGTTTATGTGTTGTGCATCTTGTTTTATGTTGTTGTGATTAAATATTGTTTATCTTAACAAGCACACATGGGTATGAACGATGTATGGACAAATTTATTGATTAATGTATGGTTTGGTAAATGAAGTAAAAATCATTGTAGGACCGATTCACCCCCCCCTCATTCTATTATGCTTCCAACATCTAATAATCACATTTTAAATTTTACACGTTACCCTAGTCGGGCTAGTGTCATTTGAGTGAGAAATACTATTACAACATTCACCTATAAAATCAGCATAAACCATTTTAATGGCCACACCTCTCACATATTTGGGTTACCTAGGATATCATAACAAATCTCCCAAGTTCTATATCATTCTCTCAAGAATTTCACCTAGAATAACATAAGTTTGCATACATCCTACACAATTGCCTTAAGATAACTTGTAAAGTTTCATGTCACACACAAACTATCATTTCCAAGTTTCAAAGGTCCTACTAGAATCTTAATTTCCAAGCACATTGCAATATAAGTATCTTACACACATATGTCATGTGGGGAATTACAAGGGTTTGATGCATCTTTGGAGTATTGCTACGTAGGCATCGCAAGGTCCACTCAACCCAATTAAACTAACATCTTTGTTGGTCCCCTAGCAAAGAAGAAGAAGAATCCCTAATCTTATGAACAACCACACTCATATGGGAATTTTAACCACAAAAGGAAAAGCTATAGACATAGAGGAACAAAGTTCCATAGACAATATCTAGTCAAAATCATTAGAGAACAGAGATCCAACCATAAATGTAATAGGTGGGGCGTCACTAGATAATGTAGTGGGAAATTCTAAGACAACTGTGAATAAGAATAAGGTCATGCTCGAGAAAATGAAGGATGCCCATGTAGTCTCTAGAAATGAAATCAATGATGCCCTAGAAATAGGATCATAGACAGTGATCGGGAATATCAATGTAAGGATATGTGGACCCTGATAAAATATAGAGGAAAGGATAACACCAAATCCTAGTTTGAAAAATCTTTAGTTAGAAGAAGGATAAGGAACTGGAAGTAGTTAGGACTATATTTAGAATACATTTGAATATAAATTTAGGAAATGTATCCTTAGTTGGAAACCTTGGTATTTCATAGATGGGGAAGGATTATTTCTATAATAAAGAGCTAACATGGGATCCATGAGATGCCTTAATTAGAAGACAATAGTACCCATCTTCATAGGATATGATGCTCCTTTGAGCTAAATGATAGAGAATTTATTCTACTTGGGATTGCATAGAGTGAGATGGAGTAGATTGGGAATTTACAAGAATCATTTTCATGGACAAATTAGGAAGGTATTAGATAGATATGGGATAAATTGATTAGATCATACCATGTGTAAGTAGAATTGGATTTAATTAAAATTTACAAGAGATAGATAAAACTTAGAAGGAGCTAAGATTTACCCTTGGTATGCGATCATTGTACATTTGTTTCCTTAGTGAATAGTGAGAAGAAGAAGTGAAGAGTCATAGTAATTTATCATTTTCATATCAAGATGTGGAATTATAGAGTAAGTGAATTCCCTACAGTTCACCACTCGATCTAGCACCTACTCCTCTAATTACTAAGGGAGAATTAAATTACCTACGATGGCAGTTAAATAAGAAGCGTGAATAACAATTACCCAACTGATGGAGGGTTTGCATACTAGATCCTAAAATCTAGGTAAATACCCCCACTTAATTAGGAGGAATCCTAACTGGAACTCCTAAGGTGGTAAATAATGACACCCTGTTAGGTATTCCTTACATGAAATTTGGGTATCCAGTATGATTATGTTTACTAACCTTGAGCACTACATGTTGACATGTGATATGAATATTTTAGAACTAATGAAAGGGAAATCGTTGATGATTGCCACATAAAAGTATGAATATTGTAAAAAAATTACAGGGAATACATTTGGAATTTTTCGTAAATCATGTAATTTGAGAACAACCTCCTTTGGAACAAATGTCATGAGGATGCACTGATTCTAGAATTTAAAAGCGAAAGTGATGCAGGGGAAATCATCTAAGGTGTAAATGAGAACAATATAGAATCATCTAAGATAATCAAATTGTAGAATTTATGGAGTATGAAATTCACGGTTCTCTAATGTAATTAATAGAGAATAATTTCACAAAAACTGATGATGGATAGTAAGGACACATAGTTTATGGAAGGAGTAAACAATAAAATTCAATTTTCCATTGTGTAAATGAAGTTTCCCACCAAATCAAAAATGATTTATACTTAAATAAGAGTGGATAAGATTGAATATTAAAGGGATAACATAGGGGTGATCCCCAATACTGAATAAAATTTTGATGCAATGATGTGAATGTTAGAAGAGCTACTAGAGGGAAAGAAACCTTATTTGAGCTTTTGGTGTGTAGAGTGTTGAGAAGAAGGGCACCAAAGAAGTGAAATATTAAAATATCATGGGGAATAAACCAGGGATTCATCCAACTACTTACGAGAGATAATGAGTCATTGCAATTTTTGTAGAGTGATCAGGAGGCACCTTCACAGGGGAATGTTTACAAATGACTGTAGCTCTACCTTGACCCAAGGTGAGAGGACGTAGTTGGGGGATCTAAATAAAGGAAATGCTTTCAAGGATCAATTTCCTTTATGGTTGGTGTAAATCAATTTGAAGCAAGTGCAGCCATAAATACAATACTTCTCTCAAAAGAGTTATCACTTGATTTATTATAAGCACTTGCCAATCAAACACAAATCCAAGAGGAAGATAATGAACAATCTTCAGATATTGCATTTACATAACATTTTTGACCAAGATTACTTTAAATAATATTGGATCATAGACTTGGTGGATTTTTTGCAAAGCTTACTAGTAACGAATAAATTTTAAGCTCAGCTTTGCAAAATAAGCATATGTATGTTTTTTAGGAATGATATGCTTGGTAGGTATGAAGGACACTGGTTGTTTGCTTATTGAGATTTGAAGGGGGAAGGGTAGTTCCTTTTATGACCTTAGTGTCTTAATGTTCCCATGGAATGAGTCCATCCTTAACTGAAATGCTTGGAAAGAACGATCAAGTTAACACAATCTGTGAAATAACATTTGCATTCATCGATACTCAATGTGAATGAAAAATCATCTAGAGTCTTCAAAATCCTAACTACAAATCATGGAGTTAGAGCTGAGATAAATCACTTATTGTATTTGTCTTATACACCCAAAAGAACCTTAAGGGAATTACAAGAATTCTTAAAAGTGATGTTGCCTATAGGATTTTACAAGTGATTTTAACCATTGCAAAGTATACAATATCCTGAAATAATCTAACAGTAACCAGAAGAATACAACAACTAAGAAATACTCTTGTGTACTTAACAATGTAAAGCTAATGCAAGATAGTAACAAAACTATATTGCCTCATTCATTCATTTGCTATAAGAGACCTGGGAAATATAGTTTGATCAAAATAGTCATAATCTATTCATGTAAGTTTTGGCTAGGGGACATAAATAAATGCACCTTCAAAACCTGCTAATGGTTGTACAGTGCAACCACCTTAGCTCTTCCTTACAGATTTAGACACATACAGTCTTACAAGAAACTAGAAATTGGAACTAAAAATTGAAGTAAATCTAAAATTCTACAACTACCCCCTAATCCGCCTCCTCATGAAAATGGTAGACTGTTACATTAAATAGAAGATGAGAGAGGAGAAAGAAATAAGAAAAATATGTTTTCCTTCTATAACCACCAATAAGAAGTATTAAAATCTTGCAAAGGAGCATGTGTTGTCTTACCAAAATCATTCATTTCTTTTGTCTTGCGTGTAGAAGAAAGAAGAACTCGTACTTTATCAATTCTGAGTGGTTGACTGACGCTGGGATGGAAACTTGAATACAAAATATTTTTTCTTGTTTTTATGCCACCAAATATCATCAATTCCTAAAACTAATGATGCCAACATGAAGGGCTTGAAGATACCTTTCCAAAAATATGAATTTTGTAAGATTTGGAGCTATGGATCAAAAGATATGGCCCTTTGAAATTTTACATGTCGAGATGCACAAAAATGTGACACATGGAAACCTTTGATTAGTTTGGGATGGACCTCCTAATGTGTGCATTGATTTTCCTTTTTCACATGTGTCGGTATTTGATTGGCTCGCTGGATCGGGCCTTGCTTCTTTGATTTCCTTTCCTTTCCTTTCTTTATGCAGGAAGGTCTATTCCTTAATAAAAAGTGAGCCAATAAATCAATGTCACGTTCTCCCACCTTGTCAGACTGTTATTTTCTTTGACTGAAAACGTCAAAGCAAGATCCAATAGGAAAGCTCCATGCTTCATCTTAATTTACCCTTTTTATAGCCCCTGATTGACCATTACGAAGCATGAGTCAATAAGAAATCTCCACGCCCTTTGAAGTGTTAGTCCTTCCTTATCTCCTTTGACAGACTGCGAAGCTCTAGCCAATGAAGAAGCCTCACGCTTCTTCACATTTTCCCCTTTTTCCTTAGCCTCGAATGACAATCGTGAAACACGAGCCAATAGAGAAATCTCCACATTCCTCAGGTTTGTCAATCTTCTTGTCTTCGTGTTGACTTTTGATTGGTTCGGCCTCCACGTCATAACCTTTTCCTTTTCCCAGACTTAGAAACTTTTAGCTTTAAAATGTTGCCATGTATCCATACTTTGACCTTGATAACTGTCAAAACCCAAAGTCTTATAAAACCTAGTCCATTCCGCCGACTTGAATTTTGCCAGAGCGCCTCATCTCAAAGATGGTCAGAATGCCAACATGTGCCCTATTTTTGACACTTAATATCATGTCATGTGTTATTCTCAAACCTCACCATGTTTCTTTGACCTTTGTTGACCTAAACCCAGACCCGAAAACCTTATGACTTGCATCTCACTCCAAGGACTTGAGGTCCGTAGAGCTAAAATAATTTGAGGAGAGCTGGAATCCTGCCATGTATCACTGCATGAACTATTGATCTACCTCCACATAGCCCCTGTTAGATACTCAATGTAGAATTTAATGATAAAATGAACGTCATGTGGGATTTTACAATAACCCACTAGGGAACTTCCCATGACTTTTTCAAATGCCAACGACCAGTGATTTCGGGAAGTGTAAATTGACGTGCATCTGAAATTTCTAGTCTTTTTAAAAATGGATAAGTCCATTGTAACCATTCCTATAGGTTTTTCCTTCATGGTCAGGTTGCATGCCTTTGAGCCTTTATAGCTTCAGTTTTTTGGGAGCAGTTTGGATCTTTTTAACGTTAATTTGCACGATTTTATGAAAGATATAGACACATCCCCTTTCACCTATATGTCTAAAGTTATTTCTTTGAATAACCAGGCAACTAAATCAGTCCCTCGACATTTTTGTTGAATGTTATCATTTATTTTGCTAAGGCACAAGATTTATCACAAACTAAAGCTCCTTGACTCAGACTGGTCTTTACAGCACGGGGGACAATATGAAGCACACAAAAACAATTAGATGCATAGGGAATTCATTGAAAGAGACCAACTCAATCCAAGGAACTGGATTGAGCACCAACAACGACTTCTACTCGAGGATGGGCACCCCCTGTGGGTGCCACAAGAACAAAGACCAGATGCCTAGTCCATTGGGTCAGGAGTCAAGTAAACAAAACACATAAGGCTTCCAAAATAGACACATAATGGGTTGGGGAAAAATAGACAACTACAAAAACCTGGTCACTGTAGACTAGAGCACAAAAAGGGAAAAACAACACAAACAAAAACAAACAGGAAAAAACAAAAAAAACAAAACAACAAGACTTTACACTATACAAAATCATACATGACCTTCCAACTTAGTCCAAGAAATGTTTGAGATTCCTGACATTAACAGGAAACTCCAAAAAATGTCCTTCTAAGTTCCTTCAGAAAGAAAGTATGCTCGCCAATTATAATGTCAATAGAATATGGTCCCATCCATAGGGCATCAAATTTTCCATGTTTTCCCTTGTCTTCATGTTTGTTGTCCCATAACAAGGACCAAGTCTCCAACATTAAAACTCTTGGAGTGACCTTCTTGTCAAATATTTTCTTAAGTTTTTCTTTAAATTTGACATGTCTTTGATGGGACTCTCTTCTTTCCTCATCTAATTCCATAATCTGATTAATCCTTGTCTCATAGGGACTTACTTCTTTCTCCATCCTCAAATTGTTGCATGAACTGATATGCAGAAAGTTGCAAGTGCAAGGGAAAAAGGGCTTGAAGTCCATAAACTAACTCAAAAGGACTCTTTCTAGTTGACCTCTTGGTTGTAACTCTATCTTCCCATAGTGCAAATTTTAATTGCTCTCCCCATTTCCTTTTGTTTGTTTCCAATGTTCTTCTTGAGGATTTTAAGAAAGTTCTTATTGCTTGATTCTACTTGGCCATTTCCTTGAGGATTATAATTTGTTACATAAGCCAAATTAATTCCATATTCCTTGCACATTTTTTCCAATGGCTTAGCTCTAAAGCTCATGGCATTGTCAGCAACTATCTTGGCAGGCACTCCAAATCTGTAAATTATATTATTAAGAATGAAGTCCATGACAACTTGGTGATTTTCCCTTCTAGTAGGAATGGCTTCAACCCATTTGGTAAAGTATTCAATAGCTACTAATATCCATTTATGACCATCACTTGAAGGGTCTGATATCTCACCAATAAATTCTAATCCCCATTATTTAAATGGAGCTTCAATAGACACAAGATGCAAGGGTAGGGCCCCAGATGCTTTCAATCTTCCAGAAAAGCATTGACAACTCTCACACCTTCTAACCAACAAGGTAGTATCTTTAAATAATGAAGGCCACCAATAACCTACCCTCAAAATCTTATGAGTAGTGACTCTCCCAGAAAAATGACCTCCACATACTCCCCCATGGAATTTTGTAATTATCATAGGTGCTTCTTCTTCAGTGATACATCTCAACAAAACTCCCTCTAGGGTTCTTCCAAGCTAGCCCATGATCAGTCAAAATATACTTTTGGGAAACTAACTTGAGTGTCCTCCTCTAATTTTTATCTAAGTGCATAGGAAAATTCAAATTTTTAAAGTAATAGACAATATCTCTATACCAAGTCTGAAGTGCTTACCTTTTCATGAGGGTGCAACCCATCTTCTTCAACATTGTGTATTTCAACAACCATGCAGATTGCTCTCTGCCATTAATTTTGCAAGGCCTAGACCCCACACCAGCTTGGTAGTTTGTATGTCCATATCATATTCTTGTAATTTGTTGACCCAATGACATCTCTTGCTGGATACTTCCATCTGAGACAAAATGTCCTTTCACCATTGTGTGAGGCACATATGCTACTATATTTGAGCTAAGAATATAAGGTTTGAAGATCTTGGTTTCTTTGAAAGAGAAAAATATTGCTTTTCCATGACAAAATACTTCAGTTCAGATCCTTGCAAAGCTTTGCTAAAAAAGGCAATAGGATTTTCATGACCTTCTTCATTATTTTGTAACACAGAGGCAATAGTGAATTCAGAGGAAAATGAAAACATCTAAAATTCCTTTCTATAATCAGGGCTAGTCAATATAGGGGTTTTTGAGTGCCTCCTTTATTCCTTTAAATTCGCTTGGACAACCCCTTCTTCCCACTTAATGACTTGATCCTTTTTTAGCATACTTGTGATGGGGATAGTGGTCTCAAAAAAATTAGAGATGAACCTTCTCAAAAAATTTATCTGTCCAAAGAAGGACTGAATTCCTTTCTTGGACATAGGGATAGGAACCTTACTAATTGCTTCTACCCTTTCTAGGCTCAATCATGACTCCTTGTGACACTAATGTGTCTAGCAAGCTTTGCCTTTTGCACTCCAAAGTGGCATTTCTTAGGATTTAATGAAATCCCATACTCTCTACATCTGAGTAACATTTTTTCAAGGTGCCCCAAGTGGTCACCCCTTTTCTTAGAGAAAAAAAATTATATCATCCTAATATATTGTGGTAAAATCATTGATAAGACCAGAGAAAGCCACATCCATGGCCCTTTGAAAAGTTTCTCTAGCATTCATTAATCCAAAAGGCATCCTGACATAGACATATGTTCCCCATGGGGTAGTGAAGGCAATTTTGAATTACTCTGATTGTTTCACTACCACCTTGGTTATATCCAAAGAATCCATCTAATGTAGATAAAAACTCTTATCCTGTTACCTTTTGCAATAAATTGTCCATATTTGGAAATGGATAATTATCTTTAAGTGATGCTTTGTTGAGATTTCTAAAATCTACACAAATCCTTATGTCTCCATTCTTCTTTCTGACTAGAACTAAATTTTCTACCCATGAAGAGTATCTAGTGGGTTGGATTATCCCATTCCATCATCTCTCAACTTTGTCAATTCTTTTTGCATCTTGGTTGCAAGAATATGATTAATAGGCCTCTGCTTTCACTCTAAAAGGCTTAGTGTGGGGTGCCAAGGTATCTCATGTTGAAAAAAATCCTCACTGTAATATTTCAACTCAAAATAAGACCAAGTAAGGAAGTCTTGATACTTTCTTAATAGATTAGTATAAGCCTCTCTTTCATCCTTATTCAAATTACTGCCTAACCAGACATTTCTAGGATCTTGGCCTAAACCCATATTTCACTCCACAACATCTCTTGGATCAAATTAGCATATTTACAAATTGCTTTATCATTACTATCAAAGGAATATTCTAAACTAACTAATCCTCTTGGGATTACATTAGTTTTTAACTGAATTACTTCTTTACCAAAGAGGGTTTCCTTCCCCTCACACACCTCTATCATAGGTTCCAAATCAATGATCTGGTCAGTGAACTCATCTTGGTAATTCAGAAATCTATTGATGTGTGAATCATCATAAAATACTTGTCATTGTTGTATATTATTAGGTATAGAAGGTCGAACCAATACTTCCACTTCAAACTTAAGTAAGGGGATGAATCTTGGTTGTCATACTATGAACCCAAGACTGCCAATCTATCAGTTTCTACATTTTGGATTCTTTCATGGTATTCAATATTTAATGAATCAAAACATTCAATGAGATCCCAAACTGCATTCATGTACTGTTTTAACCTTTGATTTTTTGTTACATATAACTTTCTTATTTTAATCACTAACTCAGAATCCCCTTTAACTAGGAGATCCTTTATCCCATGTCTCCAAGAAATTCTTAATCCTAGCAAGGAGTGCTTCATACTCAGCCACATTATTGGTGCATTCAAAATTCAATTTAAAAGAAAAATTGAAAGACTCATAATGTTTAGAGAACTCAACACCACTCCTGCCCCATTACCACTACTTGAGAAAGTTCCATCAAAGATCATGGTCCATGGACCTCTGGCTCTTCAAACTGAGCATTTACATCCAGAAAATGGTCTTCAAAATCAACATTACCTATAAAATTTTCCATGTCTACATCAGTAAAAAGTAATTCATAAGAGACATTATTAGGATCTTCAATGAGATGTAACATCTTATCTTCTCTGTATAACTTGACAAATTTCCATTCCAATGGTATGGAAGCATAATACATATCCATTTGGACACTTCCTCCCACACTAGCTTTCCCACTTTCTTGACAACAACATCCCCCATTTAGCAGGAAGTCAACAATGACAACATTCATAGTCAAGTACTTTCCTAGATGTGTTACCATTTGTACAATCAATCCTTTCACATAGCCCACCATATTACTTCTCTAGAATCCATAGCATAACATCTCCCAAAAGTAGTTATCTTAAGGTTTAACTCATTCATGACTACAAGAGGCATGATGTTACATGAAGCTCCAGAATCAAACATACAATTGTGTAAGAGCCACCCATTTATAATAAGTGATGTGAAAAAGGGGTCAACATCCAATTGTGTTTCTACTAAAGAAGTTCCTAGATATACCTCAGGAGGATTTTCCATATCATTCTTTAGTTTCTTGTACTTCAACTTCAACAATTGTGGGGGATGATTTCTCATCAACAAGATCCTTATTGGTAACAATCTCATCTTCTTTAAACCCAAATACTCAAAGGCCCACCTTTTATGCTCAAGGATCCTTAATAATTATACAATGGGAACTGTAATCTTTATTTGACTTAAAATATGAGGTCCATATCACATAAATTATATTTGGGGAGAGGAGAATTGGAAGGCATTGTTACAGTTTTATCAGATGGAAAAAGGTTCTTTTAGTGGGGTTTTGGGAAGAACTTCTTGGCTCAAGATGAATTACAGGATTTCTATTCAATACATTTTTCTGAGGATCACCTTTGGGGATATTAGAAAGAATAGGCATCCTTTCTTTGGTTACAGGAGTAGGCCCTTTAATTTTTCTATTTCTGAGATTGTACTCCTTTTCTTGAGCAACTACAACATTGATCAATAATTTTCTATCCTCACTAGAAGGAACATCACCATCATACTTCTTGATCATAAAATCTCTTAAATACTCAAAATCATTATTAGGAAATTCAAAATCTTGGGCCATATCATGCTCAACATTAATTTCAATAGGATGGACTTAATCTTTTCAACACAAGTCCAGAAATCAAACAAAGTTTGGGTGGAGAGGAGGTCAGTAGAAGATACATCTTCTCACATTCTGGTTGACATTCCATCATGCACACATCACTAAAATCAGCTTCATCACTGTCATCATCTGTAGGTGGATCACAAGGCACATGGGGAAATAAGCATTTGTCACACCAATCAATGGCATGTTCTTCCTTAATAGACATTTACTCTTCCCACTAAAGGGTCAATGGACTGCTTTGTTATCTCTAAAATTTTTGCTTACTACACCCATAGGTCCTTTTCCTCTATCTTCACCTAAAATCTCCTTCATAGCTTGATTTCCAAATCTATTATGTCCAGTGTTTTGATGTTGATTATGAGGATTGGGAGAAATCCCTTTTCATCTCTTGCTAATTTATAAGAAATTTCCTTAACAACCCCTACCAAAGTTTTGAAAACTTCTTCAAGGTCAATTATCTTTGCTAGTCTGAGGCTTTTCTGGGTTAACCAACTTCACACCCTCTCTCTTTGGTGGCTTTCCAACAACTTTAATATTATTCTCAATCTAGATAGCCATGATAAAATCTTGTCTCAAAGTTTCTAGGATTTTTGTCTCTTAAGTAGTATGCCTTTCTTATCAAATGCATTTGAATACTTAATAAGACAAGATTCATCACTAGGTCTTATATTTTGGGAAATCTTGTCAAGGTTTTATTGAATCTTGTATTGAAGTCTTGGACACACTCATTGGGATTATTCTTAATGTTCTCAAACTCAAACAATAGAAAATTTGGATCAGTTCTATCACCATATGAAACTCTGAATGCATTTTTCATCTCCTGCCATGAATCAATTGATCCATCAGGAAAGTATTTGAACCATTCAAAAGCATCTTCTTCTAGAGTGTGTACAAACAACTTTACATATACATCCTCAAACTCAACCTCATAATCATCCATCAGATTCTGAAATAACTTTAAATGATGATCACCACTGATAGCATTATTTCCTTGAAACTTAGGAAACCTCATTCTGATCTCATTAGGGACCTCATTTGGATAACCTTCCATGTCATTAAAATCAATAGGTTTATATGTGTTAAATTTTAAAGGTTCTCTAGGAGGGGGGTCAGCCATGTTATTTTCACAGGAACTTGAAGGTTGAGGATGGTGTAGCCAATGTTGAACAAGAGTTTGTTGTTTTAATAGATTTTGAAAAGTTTGATGAAAAGCTTGAGGAGGAATAGATTCTAAATCAAATCCCTGGTTCTCCTTAGTAAATGAAAGAATAATTGGATTAGGCTTACTTTGATGCTTCAAAATTTCCAAGATGTGCTAGAGATAGTCCTCAACCAGTGGAATATTCAAGCTTATTATCTTGACTGCAATTACGCTCCTTGAACTTTGATCAGTTACAAGCTTCCATATATGTTCTCTTTGTCAAATAGACTCTAACTCGGGAAGTAATTTCTTTGTGGGATCAAATTTGAAAGAAGACCATAATCCTTCCATTTTTGTAAAATAGAAATCAAAATTAGTTATAATCAAATGAAACCTGTCTATCTTAGGTTTTTCTTTGGATTCACACTAGAATATTAAATTCTAGAAATATATGGAAATTTAAACATGTAAATGTTTGTAAATAGCTTGAGTCAAACACAAATCAAATATAGCAATGAGATAACTGTAAATGTCCCTAAAAATGGCCCCAATATGATGGGTGAATAGAATACTAGAATAATCCCTAGGAAATGGCACCACTTAGGTGTTGGCTCCCAAAATAGCACCCCTGGGAGATGAGAAAATAACTTGAGTGGGTTGAATTTGAGAGAGTGATGAACAATGAAAAGTTATTTGTTGTTGATAGTCGGGGATTTTTTCAACACTCAACTCAATGACTCAAATCTAGGAGGTGATCAGGAGGCACCTTCACAAAGGGGATGGCTTTACCCTGCTACTTCTGCTCTACCTTGACCAAGGTGAGAGGACCTAGTTAGGGGATTTGAATAAAGGAAAAGCTTTCATGGCTTGGTTTCCTTTATGGTTGGTGTAACTTAATTTGAATCAAGTGTAGCCACAGATACAATACTTCTCTCAAAAGAGTTGTCACTTGATTTATTGTAAGCACTTGACAATCAAATATAGATCTAACAAACAGATAATGAACAACTTCAGATATTGCATTTGCATAATGTTATTGACCAAGGCTATTCTTTGAATGATATTGGATCACAGACTTGGTGGGATTCTTAGCAAAGCTTACTAATAATGGACAAATTTTGAACTCATCTTTGCAGAATAAGCATATGTATGGTATTCAGGTATGATATGCTTGGTAGGTATGAAGATCACTGGTTGTTTTTAATTGAGATTTGAAGGGGGAAGGGTAATTGATTTTATGACTTGGTGTCTTAATGTTCCCATGGAAATGATCCATCCTTAACTGTGATGCTTGGAAAGAACAATCAAGTTAACATGATCTATGAAATAACATTTGCATTCATTGATACTTAATTCCACAAATGTTGTCTACAGTCTTCACAATCCTAACTACAAATCATGGAGTTAGAGAAGAGATAAATCACTTGCTATATTTTTCTTATACACCCAAAATACCCTTAAGGGATAACAAAATCTCTTCAAAAGTGATGTTGCCTTTAGGATTTTACAACTGAGATTGAACTATTGCAAAATATACACTATTCTACAATAGTCTCATAGTGACCAAAAGAATACAACAACTAAGAAAGAACCTTGTACTTAAAAAAGTAAAGCCAATGCAAGATAGTAACAAAAATATTGCCTCATTCATTCCTTTAAAACAAGAGAAATAGGAAAGTATAGCTTGATCAAAATAGTGAGAATCTATTCATGTAAGTTTTGGCTAGGGGACATAAACAAATGCCTTCAAAACTATGCTAATGGATGTACAACTAACCACCTTAGCTCTTCTTACAGAACTAGACACATACAATGTTTTGTAAGAAACTAGAAACTAGAACTAAAAACTGAATTTAATCAAAAATTCTACAACTACCCCTTAATCCGCCTCCTTGGGACAATGAAAGACTTGTTACATTATACAGAAGATGAGAGAGAGAGAGAAAAGAAAAATATGATTTCCCTCTTCACCCACCACCAATAAGATGCATTAAAATTTTGAAAAGGAGCATGGGCTAGCCTGCCAAAGTCATTCATTCCTTATTTCAGCGTGTTTAGAGAAGAAACATACACCATACTTCATTTAGACGGGTAGTTGACCAACATTGGGACTAAATCTTGAATGTAAAAGATATGTTTTATTACTTTTTCTCCCACCAAATATCATCAATTTTTAAATAATGATGCCAAAGTGAAGGGCTTGAAGAGACCTTTCCAATGATATAAATCTTTGCTAGATTTTTATAGCTCTAGATCGAATATATGACAGATATGGCCTTATGAAGTTTTGCATGTTAGGAAAAAAAATTGTGACACGTGGTGGAATTTGATTAGTTCAAGGAATACCTCCTTCCGACATGTGAATTTAATTCTTCTTTCCATGTGTTGGTCCTTTCATTGGGTCGCATGGGTCATGGCTTTACTTATTTTCTTTCCTTTCTTTTGTGGGTTTTCTACTCCTTCCTTAATTCCAAATGAGATTCGAAATTGCCATAACTTCTTTTACCTTGGGCTATCCTTTATCTATCAAAGTCATTGGCTTGCAAATCCAATAGAAAGTTTCACACATGTCACCTAATGATACTCCTTTTATATGTGCCCCTAACTGACCACTGCAAAGTGTGAGCCAATAAGAATGCTCCATGCCCTTTGCTGTGTTAGTACTTCCTTATCTCCTCTGACATAGTGTGAAGCTCTAGCCAATGAGGAAGCCCCACGCTTCTTCGCATTTTTCCTTTTTCCTTAGCCTCAACTGACAATTGTGAAATGCGAGCCAATAGAAAAGCTCCATGTTCCTCGGGTCTATCAATATTCTTTGCATCGTGCTTTCTTTTGATTGGGTCGGCCTTCATGTCACGACCTTTTCCTTTTCCCGGACTTAGAAATTTTGGGCTTAAAATGTTGCCACGTATCCTACCTTTGACCTCGCTCATTGCTAAGACCCGAAGCCTTTCAGGAGAGTCGAGATACTACCTTGTGGCTTGTTGTTAGATACTTGGCGTTGAATTTGGCGGCCAAATGAATGTCACACAACTTTGTTAAAATGGCCAAGTCCATTTTAACTGAGTTTTTAAACCATTTCTGTTGATTGATACTTTGTGGTCGGATTGCATGTTTTTGGACCTTCAGAGCTTTGGCCTTTTGGAGAAAATTAGATAATTTTGGTGTTGATTTGCATGTTCTTATGAAATATATAGACATAGTCCCCATCACCCATCTTCTGAATCTTTTACTTTGAATAACCAGACCATTAAACCAGTCCCCCGACATTTTTTTTTTCTGAATCTTCTCATTTATTTGGCTAAAGCATGAAACCTATTGCAAACAAATGCCTCTTCTTGACTCATATTGATCTTCAAGGCACAAGGAACAATATAAAACATACATAACCAATTAAATACATAGGGAATAATTGAAAAATACTAGCTCAATCCAAGGATTTGGATTGATCTCCAACAAGTTGGACAACTTTACCACACCTTCATTGATGTGATGAGTGTTTCCTACATACCGGTACTTTTAAGATTGATAAATGCACATGTAGTTATCCAAATCCTATGATGATATGGAACACAATATACAATAGATAATGGGACCTTGATTTGACCCTTACACTTTGAAATATGTTCTTTAGACCTTGCACTTTATAATTAAGCTCAACTTTTCTGTTCTAGGGCAGCACTTAGATGAATTTAGATTTTTATCTTGTTGTTGTGATGATTTGTTGTAATAATAAGATGTTTTTGTACTTTTTTTTACCTTCTTAGAGAGTTCCTAGATATATGCCAAGTGCCCATATTAAGTTATGGCATGTTTATAAGGTAACCTTTCATTAGTTTTCCTACTCAACCAACCCTACAATCTCACTTGGGCCGACTAAACCAAGTTACCTTTTTGATGATGACAGTTAGACAACAAGAGGATGGGTTCATGGAACCTAGATGATACCAAGTATGGCATTTTCTAGGATATACACATCTATCTTGGGAGTGACAAAAATTTAAGATCGAGACATGGAGATGTCATACATATGTTTAATGGTATACTAGGTGAGTTTTGATAAGCTGAATTAAAGAATGGATTTCGTCTAGTGGTTTAGAGATTGTGGGAAGAGAAAAGAGATACCTTAAATTGGCCAATTATGTGTAAGTGGGATATGTATTAAGATAACTACAAAAAATTCTATTTCCAAGTGTTTGGACCAAATTTAAGGTACTACAAATTTCCCCCATTTTAATCTAGTATTGAAAATGTTTGAATAAAACGAAAAGTAAAACTAAACCTTGAGAATCTTGATCGTAGGAATGGTTGTCTAAAAATTTTGAATGGATTTTTCAATCCACATGAAAGACTTGCAAACACTTGGAAAGGACATGTAGATCAACACTCGATAAATATATGTAATTTGAAGTTGACAATAATTTAAATTTTCGTATTTGAAAATTGTAATAACATGAAAATTGCAAAAGAATGAATACACTTGATGGTCATGTCAAACTATGCCCCCAATTCGTTGAATGTTGAATGTTGAAATATTGCTAACTTAATATCCTTTATAGTAGCGTTGAGTGTCATAGATGACCATTTTTTGGGGGTTTTGAGGCCAAGGGATATCACTACATATTAATAAACATAAAGTGTGGTACGTGATGATAGATTCTTACTAACTTAATAGCCTTTCATGTAGCATAACATGTCAATTTATTTAAGTCTTACTAACTCAATATCCTTTTTTATTAGCAAAGAATGTCATATAATAACACTTTGCCGAAAAAATTCTAGTTCAATAGCCTTGTCGGTAGTGTAGAATGCTCATTTTTTTGAAATCTTAATAATTCAATAACCTTACTAGTAGCATAGAATGCCATAGTAAACAATTTTTTGAGGTCTTGCTAACTCTATAGCCTTTTTGGTAGCTTAATAAATCTTGAACATAGAATCCCATAGAATTTTCTCATGTGTAATAACGTGCTTGAATAAATTTATCTAAAAATTTGTTTCTCAATTCCCCCCTTTTGAGTAGCTAAAATGTCATGAATATGACTAAATTTGTGTGTACTCTCAGTTGTAATCTATGTGAACTTATTAACAAGCCCACAATATTTATCACTTTCCCTCTTTCAATATCTAACCCTTGGAAGTCGGCATGGTTGTGCATATTTTTAAATTTAGCTTCAAATGTCACTTCTATGAAAGAGGAATAATAGTTCATTTACACAAGAGAAAATCTATAAAGAATTCATTTTATCATCTACATGCATTTATTCACATTTACTACTTGTTGCATCCACTAAGAGAATAAAAGTTTGGATACTTGCATTTCACTATTACCTATTGAATTACATTGTATGTTGTTTTCAAGACTTATTTTTCCTAGGGGTTTTGATTGAGACAAAACCCTAAATCCGTGAATTTTTATTGTTTTTTAATGTTTTGTTGGTGGAGTGGAGTTGCAAACTAATCATAGGAACATCAAGCCAACATAAAGGCCAATCACACTAAAAATAGAAAAGATTTAACCCCCTTTCTCATGTATTACTCCAAAATTGGAATGTGCAATTATATTTTAATTTATTGGTTATATTTGCTTATATATGAATTGTAATGTATGTCGTTAATTACAATACATTTTTAATGTTAAACCACTTTCTATATCTACATTTTGGTGTCTTGTTTAATTGTGTTTATTACCAACCATTTATTTCTATATTTGCATCCCTTCCTACGCACTTGTTGCATCTTCCACCATCCATTTTCCTTCTTAGTGTCCATCTCACATAGCTCATCCATCTTCCCCCTATTGCTTCGTATCCAACACCCACTCCTCTTGCCCACATCTCCTTGTCTCATCGTCTCTCCATCTCCACCAACACAGTCCCTCCATTTTTATTCCATCTTCATGTCCATGCCTTTTCATTCAACCCTTCATGCCCCTATAACTTCTGAGGTAAAAATGTATCATAGTTAACTATTTAGTGGCGTGCTACAAAATATTAATATATGAAAGGGGTTACATCAAGTATCACATATGTATTTTACTATTGTTCTTTATTATTTTTTATGGTGAATCTTCTTCCTCTCTTGTCCCCACTATTCATTTTTTATATTGGTAAACAAATTAACATTCGTCGAGTTCTTGCAAGCATGAGGTGTGCAATTCAAAACTTATACCCTTAGGGGTATCACTCACCCTAGGCTAAGTTTACCAAGGAGAGACAAGGGTTATAGTGTTTTCTCACCATAATCCACCTTAACTACTAACCTTGTCTATGGGTGAAACATGAAGGTGTGTGCCACCGGAGCACAACTCTTGCCCTTGCTGACATAATGAATGAGACGCAACCAATTCCTATGTAAAGAAAAAAAGATTAAATAAAATATATCAGTTATTTGTGTACTTACATTATTGTGCTTCCTTTACACATGCGAGAACCCACACCTTTATCTATTAATTGCGTAGTTCGTCTTTCATTAGTTATAGTTCTTCATTGATTAATGTTCTTAATTTTTATTTTTTAATTGCATTCAATTATTCATATGTTTTATTGATTTATTTTAGTTTATTTATAATGGTTGACCCTTTAGGTGTTATTTTTCAAACCTCGCATAATAATGGAATGTCAAATTTTGATATGAGAGGACTAATTCATAAGGAAAAAGGTATCAATCCTCTATAAAGTATGCTAAAGAAATATGGATTTGGATGTAGATGTACACAAACAACCTATTGATTCCTTTCTAGAGCGTGAGAATCCCTAACAAAAGGGATACTATGGATTTAGATGTTTGTAATCATTTAGACATCACTGATTCTTCTATGAATGTTATCGATCGTCAAGATGGTTATTAGAATGCAAACGATAAAAATTGTGATTATGAGGTTGAATTTTAGACAACAATAAAGAGGATTTTATTTATATTATTAACAAATATACTATACAAAATCTTGCTAATACCTCTAGAATTATGAATGGCGTAAAGAATTTACTTGTCAAGATCTCCCTCCTCTTTATTCTTCTCAAGATGTTATGTTGAACAATAATACAAATGACTTTATTTATTGTCTTCCTTCTCATAATGTGATTACTCAAATGTTTGAATTCATTTTGTGCATTCTCAAATCTTGTCTACTTGTAAACCCTTTTGCACATGAGATACTTGCTTACCACCCTTTTCCAAGTGGTTTCATTGGGACTAAGTTTTCATTATTCAATGGAAAAGGAGACCTTAATCAACATGTTAGATCATTTCACGCTTTTTGCTTAGACATTGTTTACAATAATAAATTACAAACTAAGGTATTTCCAAGAAGCTTGATGGAATGTGCACTTGATTGGTTTTATTCCTTGTCATGTGGGCCCATACATATTGTTTGCATCTCTAATTGATGATTTCTTTGCTCACTTCCAAATAAATGTTGATAGGAAAATAATATTTTTTGAATAATCTGAACTTAAGAAAGCATTCAATGAGAAAATTAATGAGTGTATACTTAGGTTCAAGACCATGGTCATTAAGATGAGTTATCAACCACATGATAGTGAGCTCTAGAGTATTTTTATCAATAACCACTACCAATTCTCAAAGACAATAGTTTTCAACACTTGTCAATCCTTTCATTCAAAAATTAGACACTTAAGGCCATTGAAGACGAGATTTTAGAGGCAATTATGCTTAACTGTGATGCAATGCTCTAATTGGTGCAAAATTTCAAAATAAACCAAGTTCCAAGACTATAAACAATCAACATATATTTCAACATAAGAATAACGATGCCATAAACATGGTCAATGTTATAGAGAAATCAAATAAGAAGTTTTTGTTTCCTCAAAATGAGCTAAGGAAATTTATAAGATTGAGGAGAAGCCCATAAAATGTCTTGAAGAAGTTACTTGCTGGCCAACAAAGGAGTTTGGCACGTTAAGACCATTGCCCAAATAATTTGATGGCAATTCATATTGTGATTATCGTAGACTTAAAAGGGCATTTTATAAATCAATATATCAATTTGAAGCCCAAGATTGAATATTTAATTAACAATGGTCACATTCAAGTGGATGGTACACATTCTAATTCAAATGTGACAATAGAAACATCTACTCATAAGGGGTAATGGTCTCATACTGAAGATATCCATATGGTAGACAACCAAAATACAATTGTGTGCCTATGAAATATGCAACGCTTTGCAACACATTCATTTGAAGAGTTTATTGAAGTAACCGATGTTGCTGTATAGGTTGTTTTCGAGATTTGTTCCCCAAAAGAGGTGTTATTGAGTTAAACCCCTAAATCTACACCCCATTTTTTACCATTTTGCAATGTGGTGTTGGTGGAGTGGCACAACATACTAAAGTTAAGAGCATCAATACAACAATGCTATCAATTACATTATAAAAAGTTATGAGTCTAACCCCCTTTCTCATGTATTGATCCAAATTTGGAAAATATAATTAAGTCTCAATTAATTAAATATGTGATTAGTTGTGATGAATTGTTAGTCGAAAAGGTTGTAGTCCAACTGATGAGGATGATGGTGTAAAAGGTGTTGCCTAGCCATCCATGAAGGTACAAATCCCTTTAAATACCTGATAATAGATGTCAAGTGGATGGGCCTAGAATTGTTCCCTGGATTCCACTATATGTTCTCAGTAACATGGGCAAAAATGTCAATGTCTAAATGGAAAAAAAAACTCTACTTTCCATTTATACAATATGCAACACTCACTTTGAAAGAGAAACTTACTCACATTAAATAGATGACAAAAATTTACACTATTTCAAAAAAACAAAGAGTTCAACCTCTAATATATCTAGAAATATTAAAATTAAAAATATGAGATTACATCTAATATATCTTAAAATATGAGATTATTAGAAAAAAAAGAACACCATTCGTATTTGTCCTAATGGTTTAGAAGAGTAATGATTTAGACATTTTAAATTGTGTTATTTTCCGACTAATATTATATATAATTTTAATAATTAATTATTTATTCTTTTTAGCTTTATATTTTTTATTTTATTGTTTTTTATTTTTTTTTAAGGCAAAGGAGGGTTGTAGAGGGCCTAGTAATTCTAAATGTAAAAAAAAAATAGGATGATTACAACAGGCAAGAAATCAACCATAAACCGGAAATTGGAATAGACATTAGCACGCCCTCTGAGAAAATCTTTTAGCTTTAATTAAATATCATGCACGTACATTTAAAAAAAACATAGAACTGTTTTATTTTGGTAGGAAAACATTTTTTTTTACTCAATAAAACTCATAATATTTACAGTTATTGGCAATGAAGCCACCCATCAATATCAGGTCGTACAATGTGTCCACACCACAAACATAAATACCCAGTGTCTTCTGTCACCTCCATCGAATGTGTCTAGACCACCAAAGTTCCCATTTGGTTCACAGTCACCTCTAGCTTGGTTGCAGACTATTCCATCAAATACAAGGTGATGATGGACTATACCACAAAAGTGGGGCTGTATGACGGAGAAGTAGGGCTGTATGTAGGAGAAGTGTCACTGTAAGTTGGGGAACTGGGGCTATATATGGGAGAGGTGAGGCTGTATGCAGGGGAAGGGGAAGTGGAGTTGCAAGTCGGAGAAGTGGGGCTGTATGCAGGTGAAATGGGGCTGCAAGTCGGAGAAGTTTGGCTGTATGGAGGGGAAGCGAGACTGTATGTTGGAGAGGTGGGGCTGTATGCAGGTGAAGTGAGACTGTATGTTGGAGAAGTGGAGCTGTGTGGAGGGGAAGAGGGACTGTATGTTGGAGAAGTGAGACTGTATGCAGGGGAAGTGGGACTGTATGTCGGAGAAGTGGCAAAGTATGCAGGTGAAGTGGGACTGTACGCCAGGGAAGTGAGGCTGTATGTTGGAGAAGTGGCACTATATGTCAGGGAAGTGGGGCTGTAGCTTGGGGACATAGGTTCGTAGGGTGGTGAAGTGGGAGAATAAGTAGGACTAGATCCATAATAAATTGGACTGTATGGGGGTGAAGTAGGACTATATCCTTGATATGCAGTGCTGTAGCTTGGGGATGTGTCACCATAGCCAGGGGATGCAGGATCATATCCTTGAGAAGTGGGGCTGTCGCTTGGAGATGGTGGGCTATAGCAACGTGACAAGGGGTAGCTAGGACGCGAATGTGTAGAGGCCATCCCGCCAACATAAGTAGAAAACTGTGCCTTAGTAATTGGTGAGCTACGAAGACTTGGACTGAGAAAATAGCTTGGAGACATCATGGCATCATGAGGTGGTGTCCCTGTTATAGGGAGCTCAAATGGTATCTTGTCAAAATCTTCCATGCCTTCCATATAGCTGGGTAGTTGGACTTCAATTGCCTGCTATAGCATTTGATCATTTAAATACAAGGCGCAATCCCCTGTACCAATAGGAGCCAACTGGCCAAGCATGATGTTCTCTGTGACACCCCTCAAAGGATCTGCTTCAGAAAAAATAGCGGCATCCAAGAGAATATCAACAGTTTACTCAAATGAGCAACGCATCATCGGCCCTGTGTTGTTACGGTTGATACCATGTCTAGTAATGGCCATTAAATGGCCTCGATATGTCATTGTATCACACAGAATTGCTAAATGCCTGTAGTTCACGTATGACCCATCAAAAGATATCACAACACAAAGTCAATCTATAAGAGATTTCCTCACAGCCTCTATTCTAAGCACCTCAATGACTTCAATCAAATGATTACTCCTTGTCCTTGTAGCATCAACATATTCATGGCACATTACAGCTAACATATTGACCCCTTCTGTATCCAGCATCCATTCTGTCTCAGTCTTGAATCCTTCATTCTCATCAAACTTGTTAATTTTTCCAGCCTTTATAAACACTTTATTGATATCTGGGATGCCACGAAGAGCCATTTCTGTAAGCATGTTACTCTCAATCTTCTTTAGGAAGACATCATCTTCAGAATTTTGGTCTTACGCTACCCCTATAGGAACCTCTTCATTCATAATACGGATGCGCAGAATAAGTTTTTCTGCATTATCATCATTAAAAATGCACGTCAAGCCACCATCAAACTCAAAGTTGATTTTTTCTGCAATGTCTACCATACTGGGCTTCTTAGCCACCATCATCTCTCTGTTCAATTCAATACGCAACAGCCATGGAGATATTTTTTCAGGTACAATATCCTCGTCTGGCTTTTCATAGTATGATCTAACAAAGTCAACATCTTCCTCTATAATAGTGCTCATTGGATCTGGATCATACCATACTTCAGCAGCCTCTGTAACACTTTGCAAGGTTGTGTAGTCTAAAGCACATTGGACACTTTTTGCTCTTTCTTTTGTCTTGCTGACCTCAGGCTTTAGATGCACTGAAAGAGATGGTGTTTTTATTTTCTTTGCCACATTAATAATTTTCCTCAGTCGGGGGACACCTAGAGTAACATTCTTAGCACTAACACCAGCATAATGGAAAGTATTCAATGTCATTTGGGTAGCTGGTTCACCAATAGACTGTGCTGCAACACATCCAATCATTTCCCCTGGGGCTACTAGAGCCTGCAGGAAATGAGATTCAATCTCACCAACTACCCACTCAAATGCTTTCTTCATAAGGGAGTACTCCTTCAATACACGTTTACTGGCAAATGTACTGCGAAGTAAAATATTGAAAAAGAGTGGCATTCTTCTGTGCCTCGATACTCATGAGGTCGTCACCAGAAACCACCTTTAATCTTTCCTGAAGCTTATCAATTGCTTCTACAATCTCCATTAGAAACATATCTGATGGTTTCCTTGGATCAATTTTGAATGTCTTCTGGGCATTCCAGATGAGCCTCTTTAGATTTACAGGCAAAGGCCAAGAATTATCACCACTGGGAGCAATCTCTGTGCGTAGATGCCATCTATCTGACTCCAATTTCTGAAATTCTGCATCAAGAACTTTCTGGAACTCTCTAATGGTTTTCAAATCATCTACTTGTTCTGGTAACATGTAACTAGGATTCCAATTTTCTTGATCAATCTCAAATTTATAAACATTTTCAAACTCTTTTTTATTCATCTTCAGAGAATCGAGTTTCTGTGACTCAATCCAAACAGCATCAATACCATCCTCACCATACAGAAACTGAATGACATCACCAAGTGAATTCCTGACAGTTCCATCGTATTTAACCATAATATCCTCCATAGCCTTCACAAGACGACGCTGTATATAACCTGTTTCTGATGTTTTCACAGCAGTATCTATCAAACCTTTTCAACCTCCCATTGCATGGAAACAAAATTCCTGTGGAGTCGAACCACGCAGATAAGAATTCTCCACAAAGCCTCGACTTTCTGGACCTTTATCATCCTTTGTGAAATGTGGTAGGGTTCTTCCATCAAATCCATAGGGAATTCGTTTCCCCTCTACATTTTGCTGTCCCACACAAGCAGTCATTTGTGATATGTTAACGAAACTGCCTTTTGACCCAGCAGTAACCATAGCCTTCAAATTATTACTCTCAGATAAACTTTTTTGTACACTACTTCCTGCATCATCACGAGCCTTGTTTAAAACCTACACAGCGAACTAGAAGACATGTTAGTAAGAGGCAAAATAGAAGACACATTAGTAAGAGGCAGCAAATTACAAACATGAACAAGAGAAGGATGGTAAAAGGTTTGTGTATACCTGATTGACCCTGGTTTCAAAAGACTCCATCATCGTTAGACCAGGTTCTGCCTCCAACTGCTTATCCTGAGCAGCCTTAATAAGTTGTTTGACTTCATTCTTTGCTTTTGAAATCGTTTCATTGATAATGTCGATGGTTGCAGCATCAGCAATTGCGTCTCCTATTCTAAAACCCTGTTGTAGCAGCCAGTAGTTAATGATCCATTGTTGTAGAAATTAGGCACATAAAATAACTAACAGAAATAAAATAGAGAATTGCAAATAAAACAGATTATTGCAAATTCAGATCACTGTCAGCACTTCTGTGCATATATTTTTTTCTTCCTTGTTAGAGCTTCGGCTCAATACAATCTCTCTGAATGTGTTTGATATGAAAACACTTACAATTGCCTCTACTAAATAGATGGCTTCATCTAACAATAAAACACTCAACTCATAAAAATAGAGCTAAAAAGCACATGCTTTTGTGCAATACAAAGCTTTTGATTTATTTGGTTTATTAGCTTTTCCTAAAAGTAGGAATCTAAAAGCGAACTACCTAAAAATTAAAAGCATGTAAAAAACAAACTGTTTTTTGCTTTTCTTAGGGCAAAGTTAAATTGTTTTTTCTAACACTCCCCCTTAATTTTGACCTTCAAACTTTTATTCTTCTGGAGTTGAGTGTGCACTTCCAGATCTGACATATTCCTGATCACAAACTCCCAAACTTCTCAAATACTCAAAAACTTCATTTCCCAAAGCTTTTGTAAAGATATCAGCAAATTGATCTTCGGATCTGCAAAATTCAAGACAAATTTCCTTATTGTTAACCAACTCCCTAATGAAGTGATACCTCGTGTCTATGTGTTTGCTCCTCTTGTGAAAAAACATGATTTTTGGACAATGTTATTGCTAAATTGTTGTCACAAAAAATTTGTGTAGCATCCTCTTGATTCTGCCTCAAATCTTTCAACACTCTTCTCATCCAAACAGCTTGACATGCTGCTCCTGTTGCTACTACATACCCTGCTTCTGCTGAAGATAGTGTGACTATGGGTTGCTTCTTCGATGCCCATGAAACTACCCCTGTTCCAAAGTGAAAAGCATAGCCGGATGTGCTCTTTCTGTCATCAATACATCCGGCATTGTCACTGTTTGTGTAACCTATGAGTCTGAACTCATCTGATGTTGAACACAAAATTCCATGATTCTTAGTTCCACATACATAACTCAAAATCCTTTTTCTAGCTTGTCAATGTGAATCTTTTGGAGATTCCATGAACCTTGAGATGAGGCTCACACCATACATAATATCCGGCCTTGTGGTCGTCAAATACATGAGACTTCCAACTAGTCTTTTGAACAATGTTGGATCTACAAATGATCCGCTGTCATCTTTGCTTAGCTTCAAACCTACTACAACAGGTGTTGGCGTTGGCTTGCAATTCAACATGTTAAATCTCTTCAAAACATCATTAACATACCTTGCTTGTGAAATAAGAACTCCAGCTTCTAATTGTTGAACTTCAATGCCCAAAAAATAGTACATGAGGCCTAGATCTGTCATCTCAAATTCTTTCTTCATAGTTGATTTGGATGAATCTATAGATAGATTTCCAGTGATGATTAAATCATCCACATATAAACAAACAATCAAAATTTTACCTTGCTCATTGATCTTGATGTATAAGGTAGTCTCGCTGCTACTCCTACTGAAACCATTCTGTATCAAATAAGAAGTAATCCAGCTGTACCAAGCTCTAGGTGCTTGCTTGAGACCATACAGCATTTTTTTTCAACCTCTATACCTTTCCTTCGTGACCTTCAATCTCATAACCTTCTGGTTGATTCACATAAACTTCTTCAAGAAAACCATTCAAGAATGCTGATTTTACATCCATTTGATAAATAGGCCATTTGTTTTGAGCTGCAATTGCTAAAACCATTCTTATCGTGTCCAAATGTGCTACAGGTGCAAACGTCTCGTTGTAATCTACTCCATATTGCTGTGAAAAACCTCTGGCAACCAACCTTGCTTTATGTTTCTATACTTTACCATCAATAGTATATTTGGTCTTCTAGACCCACTTCACTCCTATCACGTCCTTTCCTTTTGGAAGATCTACCGATTCCCATGTCTGATTCTTCTCTATGATGTCTATCTCATCATCCATGGCTTGAACCCAAACTTCATTGTTTATAGCCTCTTCAAAGTATACTGGATCTGCAGCTTGGGAAAACAAAGCAAAAACTGAAAAAGCATTAGTTGTATCAACATTATAAATCTCACTAAGTCTCTTTGTTTTCCGCTACAAAGGGCTATCTAATGATGGATTGTTTTGGGCTAAAGGAGTAGCTTCTGGTGTTCTTTGTGGTGTCTGTTGCATGGTTGAAGATGACTGAAATCTTGGAGATCTCCTAGATGTAGATGGAGGTGTAGTTTGTGCTACAACTTGTGGTGCATGTTCAAGATTCGAAGAAGATACAATACCTTGTTGCTCTATGCTTTCTCTGCCATATCATCATGAGGAATAGTTGCTGCTACACTGATTGTTTTCTCAATACTTCCATCCCATGTTGTAGTGCCTTCCCCGCCGCCCCAAAAAAAGGGGTTGTCAGCTGCAGGCGGCCGTCGAGAAAGACACATCCTAAATTCCTTTTCTGACTTGTCACTTTCACTGCATAATAAAAAAAAGCACTTTATCTCAAATTTAGAGGCGTTAATCATGTGAAGCCAAGTTAACGTGGTAAATTTAGCACTGATTAGATAGTTTCAGCAAGAGCAGAGTTGGAGACTCTCCAAAAAAAAAAAAGCAAACAAAAGGTTACGTGGAACTGTGCTAAACTGAGCTACAACTAATAGCCATCCTTGAATCATTATTTTATAGGTTAAATCTTTCTTGCACACTTAGAGAAATCTAAACCAGATTCTCTCCTCATTTTACTATGCATGAATTGATTGATCTGAATCTGTATCCAATTTTGTTGTGAAGCGGTATCCATTTTTTTTTGCTGTGAAGCGATTTAATGTCTCTGAGAGGGAAGCAAACCTACTGTCTGCAGCTTAACTATGGAAGAAGGAGATTTAGGTATAGTTGGTGCTTCATGCAGGCGTAGTTGTATTGATTTTTGTTTCTTCTACTTATATGCACATATGATGCATGCAATGTAACCTTGGAAGCACCATTCTCATTGTAAACGACAGCTACTAGTTCGTTTTTCTTGCTCTTTTTATTTTATTTCGAGTAGTTGTATTTATGAAGACATTGGAAGTGCCCTTCCTATTATCCCACGTATGCCTTACAAGATTTGCCTATGTCACTCTCTCCTTCTGTGTGAAACCCTTTGTTTGTCTTTCCTCGGTCCATTCAACAATGTTTGATCTATAAGCTTACATGGTTTTTTTTTTTGGTTGCCCACATTACAGTATGGATTCATGGGGTTCTTGGTTTGGTAGGCGTTGGTTCTATTATTGCTATGGATCTTTTCCGTAGCAAATCCCTTGACCGGTGCAAATCCCTTCACCGTCACCTTAGTCATGCCTTTACCCATGCACTTCCCTCCTTCCCCACTCTTAGTACTACCTACCGGTGCCTTCTTTGCCATAAGAAGCGATCCTTCATTTCTCATCGCAAGCATACCCTTTCTACCTCCCTCCGGTCTAATCCCTGGTCTTTCTGGTGTACTGTCTTTCCCCATCAGCCCCCCTCCTCCATGGTGATCGATCCTACCTGCATATTCTCCCACACCTCTACCCTTTATGATATCCCGAGGCAGCAGTCTATCTAGATTGGAAATCCTCCTCCCAGTAATCTTTTCACATACAAGAATATCAAAGAGGCAATTAGGTCCTTGAACAGTGGCAAGGTGGCTGATGAAGAGGGCTTCCAGGTTGAATTCTTCAAGCAGGGTTCTGAGGCAATTGGTGTTTATTTGATTGATCTCTTCAACTAGGTGGTCCGCTAAGGTTTCCCACCTACTTGGTCTCATCATGTCATTCACCCGATCTACAAAGTGGGAACGAATTCTGATCCGAATAACTACAGGACTATTATGGTGGGCCACTCTTTCTCCAAACTCTATGCCACGGTCCTCCACAGGTTGTTGTCTGATGATTTGGAGCAGAGACAACTCAGAGCTAGGGGTCAGGCTGGTTTTCGACTTGGGTATCACACTATTGACCACATCTTCACCCTTCGGGCTATTATTGAGGAGGCCCGCCATCGCTCTTCGAAGGTCTATTGCTGCTTTGTGGAATTTCGGAAAGCCTTTGACTCGGTACCTCGCATGGCTCTCTTTTAGAGGCTTAGGGACATCGGTATTTCTGAGATTCTTATTGTTGCCATCATGCGTCTCTATGAGTCTATCCTTGGTTGCCTTTGAACTATTTTTGGGATGTCGGACTTCATCAGGAGTACCATTGGGATTAAACAGGGTTGCCCCCATCCCCTACTCTCTTCAGTATCTACATTGATGAATTAGAATCTTTTCTTCGAGATCATATTCACGAAGGGAATGGATGCCTTCTTCACCATGTTTTGATTTCTATTCTCCTGTTCGCTGATGATATTGTTTTACTTGCCTCTTCTCCTAAGGGGCTTTAGAGACAACTTGACGCACTTGCTCTATTTTGTGATCTCCAGCATTTGACTGTCAATCTTGGTAAGACCAAGGTCATGGTCTTCAACGGATTGAAGACTTCTCACCTCCATTTCTTTTTCAGGGGACAGGAGGTTGAAATCACCAATACATATACTTATTTGGGTGTCCAGTTCTTAAGGACCTAGATTTAGAATGAGGCATGCCCTTTAACTGCATGTGAAGAAAGGTTATGGGTCTCTTGCCATTCTTGAGCGACAATGTTTTCCGACACCACTTTCAAGACATTTCCTCTAAGATGTCTCTCATGGTCTCTCTCATCTGACCCACTGTTTCTCTATGGGTTTGTTGTTTGGGGGGCCCTCCCTTTTAGCTACAGATTGGGCGTCAACTGAGAGAGTGCAGACTCTCCTCCTTCGTCGCTTCATCAGATGCAAGCAGACAGTTCCTCAGTTGATTATTTTAGCCGAATTTGGCCCCCAGACCTTTTCTGTCTGGAAACCATTTTTGACATTTCGGCCTTAATCCACCGCGTCAGGAGATTTGGGGATTTCTCCGATGAGCGGAATAGGTACCCGTATCTCGCTTATTGTTCCTCTATGAGTATTGCTCAGGATATGGGGTCGTTGTTGGTTCTCCGATACTTCGGCTTTGTTGGATTCTGTTGGTATTCAAATTGATCATCTTCCCCCCCTTTCATTATTCCCTGAATGCTCCCAGTCACCTTCTACCCACCAAGCAGGTGTTGAATAGGTCCATCAGAGAGGATATTTACAGGTGTTTTATTCAGACTACTTGGGTGAACCCCCATGGCGGCTTGCGTCCTAAGATGGCCTTTTATGCAGAGCATTTTCTTGAGATCAGTGACGGACTCATCACCCGCTCCCAGAACACTTTTCGCCATTGGATGCATGCCCTCCGCATACCCCTGGGTCAGTTTCGGGTGGGCTCCCATAGATTGCATTGTGAGACGGATCATCATATTGACCACGATGACAGAATTTGTAGGCTCTATAGCCTCCAGGAGGTTGAGACTGAGGACCATTTCATCTTCCGTTGCCCCATATACTATGAGATCAGGGGACAATCATTATCTCTTCAGAGGGGTTCAGACCCTCCCGGTTTTCTTCAAATACATTGACCAGTGGTGCCTTGCCCTCCATATCCGTGAGTCTCTAGAGCTCCGGGGACCAAATTCTTCACCCACCTCCGAGAGTCATTTCCACGAGACAGATTACATCTTTCTTTCCGGTTCTACCTGCAGTGAGTGGTACCAAACGATAGAGCCACTCTGATCCAGTTACAGGGCATAGATCAGTTCGTTCCCCGGCTAGACCTTCACAGCTCCCCCCAGTGGCTACCAGTCAGCTCGGCAACATACACGTCTCAGAGGGCAATCCAGATCTACTCGCCTCCCTGGCCGTCGTTCTAGTCTTAGATCTCTACGGGGGAGGGGGGGCCTTGCCCCCCCTCTTCGAGGAGCCAGCTTTGAATGTTAGGAGGGATGTGACTACCATTTCTAAGTATACGGCTCCTTATCAATCCCCCCCCCTTCATTCTCTTCTCTGCTTTCCTTCCCCCATCTGTTTCATTGCCCCTATCTGTGGGGGTTTTGTTTTTTTGGGGCTTTTGCTTGTTCTTCTCTTATTCTTTCTTCTACTCTCGGGAACTCATTTCGAGTCTTCCCCGCTTACACTTTGTATATTGTTTGGACTGCAGTCCCATTGATCTACTTTCTGTGGTCATTCATTGGACATTAATATATTTATCTTATCTTATCTTATCATATCTCCTCTTACTAGTTATTCACATATCTATGTTGGTTGCCAAGCACTTACCTTCCACTTCAAAAAACTAGAGCAAACTAAACTCGAGAATGGCCTCGAAGTTAGAAAGGAATTTACATTGAAAGTGATTCAAGAATACATCGAGGGGTTTAGCAAAAAAGTAGGGGAAGGGACGACCAATGTTGCGTTTAAAGGAATATTAACAGATGCTATGAAGGTGGCTATCAAGGTGCCAAAAAAAAATGATGATGTAGCCCACTCTTCAGATGTTGAAGCCCATTCTCGGTTTCAGTTGGAGATTTGTAGATAATCTTGAGTTCAATGTGGGCCATTCTATTGAACATGCAGATTTTGCTTCGTTATTCTCATTGCATCATGCTCTTTTGGGAGTGTTGCCCGTTCCTATGGTTTTGTTGGAGTGGTTTTAGAGATTTTGACTAAAGGAAAAAGGAAGCTTTCAGCAAGCATGTTAACTGTTTGATATAATTCTAGAGAGAGAAGCGGCCTTTAGGACATCAGTGATTACGATGATTTTGAGTTTCATGAAAAAGGTATGGTTTTTCCCCCTTTTCGCTTGCATTAAATTTCACTTCATCATTTCCAATTCTTTCAAAATTAAATGTTGAATGATAGGGAGAATAATTCCAACAAATGACAAAATATTTCCTTGACGTGAACTCTCAAAACATCAACAAAAAAAAAAACTCTGATCTTGACAGTCACGCGCATGGAGCGCCACACCTAAGTATACCACAAACCCGAAACTCCTAGCATGACCCCTGGTAACGTGGGACACCAGGCGGTTACTTAGCCAAGTCATTTGAATTTATTTAGCGTCCTTGCAAGTCGAGTTTCTGAGCCACTTAGCTTAACAGTCACTTGTGTGATGTGTTCTTTTTAATAAAACGCGATTGGTTTCGTCTTATGGTTGCCACTTAGTTTGAGCGAAATTGAAAACCCCTACCACCTACCTCTAGACTACCGAAAAGAGAATCATAACCCACTTTCATTCTATTGAAAACGCCTTCGGAAACTAGTTTTGCAAGTGGGTTTTGGGGCCCCATTTGTCGTTGTGCGACAAGAGTTGCTAACGCAATTATGATAACTAGCCCCAGAGTCTCCCTTGCAACTTGAGCTATGTTCGTCGTAATCAACTTCCGTCAGACACGACAAATTCTCTATATATGGGAGAGTGAGTAGGAATCGTCAAACTTTGTGATCAAACTTAAACCGAGTGTCTTCAAGACCTAATTTGTAGGCATTGTTGATGTTTTGGTCAGTTTCCTCAACCTTGGCTAGAATCCCCCTTTTGAGTCTCCTTTGACTTCTAGCCACGCGTGTGACCTCGTAATACCATTGCAATGCTATGTAGAATTTTATTCGATCTTTTATCTTGCATAACTGAATTTTGAAATGTATGGTGATTTTCTATCTCCACCCTCTTCTCTCTCTAGAAATGACTATGATACTTGATTGATTTGAAAACGTAAATGAATTGGGGAAATGTGAATTGGTTTGAAATGAAATGATCATGGACATGAAGTGCAAATGGATATGACATTGTGAATGGAAAATAAATTCTCTTAACGTTCTCTCTCATCCTTACTCTCTCTCTCTCTAGTACCAACATATTAAGTGCATCTGATTGTGGAAGCATGAATGCATGAGAAATGAATGTTGTCCCCCCCTCCCCTCCCTCTCTCTCTCTCTCTCTCTCTCTCTCCCATTTAATTGAAAATGTTAAAAGTGATGAATGTGCAGATTTATGATTGAGTGTAGGGGATTTCCATACTCAATCCTAGGACTGACGCAACGTTGGTTGCAGGTACCTAAACAAAAAGTAGTAGTGAAAATGACACTTGTGTCTTTAATAACATGTTATTTGAAGGGAATGTAATTGTTTAGAATATTTCAGTGATATTTTCATAAATAGAAATTATTATTTTCATTATTCCCATGATGTATATGATAGTGTTGTGTGTTAGGAAAATGTATTATTTAGAATGCAGTGTACTTTTGTACATTTAACGAATGTTACTCTTAGTTGTAATTATATATTATGTTAAGTTAATGGAGTGGATTTTACTATGCTACTTTGGAAAAATATGTCGAAGAATCATTCTTTTATTGTTAAAATAAGTATAGGAGGATGAAACTGGAACCTTGTCATTTAAAATGTTTATTGTAGCAATAAAATTTAGGATATGTTTGTGTTATAAAATTGTTAGCAAGTAATTTAAAATGACATGATTTTACCTATCTACTAGTGTTGCAATGACTTAGGAAATCAGTTTAATCTTCAAATTAAAATATCAACGTACATTTGTATGTTTATTTTCATATTTAGCAGAAAGTGAAAAAACAAACATATAACTCGAAATATTTACCTTTGTTGAATGGAATGACCCTCTATGGTAAGCTCCAAGTTAGGCTCACTCCAAACATCTTTCTTAGTCTTAGAGACTTAGAGGTATTATATGTGTTTGTGTAGTCTTCCTTAGAAACCTAGTTGAGAGCATTCACATAGGTATGAAAATGTGTAAGAATGCCTTAGTGCTAGGCATAACATCATTTTGGTGGCATACGAGATGACATGTTGAGCTTGAAATCTATTACTAGTTTTAGAGACTAAACAACATTAAAAGGGGAATATATTGAATAGTAGTTGGGTCCCCAAGGAGAGTTAGGTTATGCATTAATACACTATTAAGTTTTTAATTGTAATGGAAAATTTGCAACTTGGCGTTCTTTGAGAAAGTGCCCTTGTTAATATATTTTAATGTCGTGGGGATTAATCTCAACATGATAGATTTTTCTTATAATGTGAAAGAGGATGTGAATGGATTCATGTGAGAGCAATTGATTTGGAAAGCATAGTTTCACATAAGAGAATATAAACATAAAATGTGTACATGTTAAGATATTTCAAATCAACAATGGAACATAAAATGTGTACATGTTAAGATATTTCAAATCAACAATGGAGTGATATAATTTTATTGGAATTCAAATAAACAAACCAAATCTTATGGAACCCTTTATAAGCTAAGTGTTAAATGTAAGTGATAAATTGTATTCTTGGAATACCTCAAGTAACACGAATGCTTTGCAACACAAGAGACATTTGATTACTCCAATTTTATTTTTTGGTTGGGTGTAGAAACCCTCAAGTAAAAAAGAGTGTAATACATCGAGTGACCTCTCTTGATGTTATTGAACAAGGCGCTATGATGTATTGTTACCAACGATTGTAAATATTACCTTAGAAGGATTTTAAAACCTATAAAATTATATAACTTTTGCCTTTGAATCCCTTTTGTCCCCTCTTAGATAAATGTGTCCCTTAGTATGTATTAGTGGATTACCATGTGCTTCTCATTTGGGGTAGTTTCCCACCATCCAAGAATTCTTTTGAAGTTAGGAGATCATAAATTTTCTCTTAGGGTTATTGGTGGAGGAAACACTAATGCATATTCTCACAACGATTTAAATTGTTCCTTGGAAGGCATTTGAGAAGCATATAGTTTTTGGGTTGCCTTATTTTATACGTTTAATACTTGATGGTCTAAGAGCAATGAAGTAAGTATTTAGGTGTAATGTCATAACTCCTTGTAGTCATGAGTCCCTAATTGTAAATTATGTATCATTTGAATTATAATTGTTCAAAAAAATTCAATAGTGAGACCAAAGTACGTTGTAAGTGTAAAGAGTACACAGAGTTAATGAGTATTTTGGGTTAGGAATAATGTCATGTTTGAAGTCCTTATAACTCAACTAGACATTTTCATGTTGTTAAAAATAAATAAGAATTGCTCTTGGTGAGATCAAACTTTCGAGCAAACAAAAGATATATATAAATCTAAATCCAATTTCTTGATGCGAAAATGTTGAATGGATTCAAACAAGTTTTTGAACTATAGCAACTATAACACGAAAATAATGGTACTGTGATGGAAGGATGTTTATGGGAAGAGGTATCTTGAATCAAAACCACCCTTAAATCCTAAGAATTCCTTCCTTGACCTCATGATAGTTCTCTTGTCTAGCAAATGTAGATTTTAAACATCAAATATACATCTTGAAAAGCAGAATGTTAACCTCTTGTTAGTTCCTTTTCAAAACGAGGATAAAATTTAACGTTTAATAAACATATTTTGAGAAACAAAACTTTAACATAAGAATGAATATTGGGAGGCTCGTAGTTGTTTAAAATGAATTTATTTAACAAATGACCTATGGATAACTAATGGAATTAGAGAAAGGAATCATCCACACATTCTCCGTTAAAGACTAATGCTCTGCAAAATAAAGTAAATGAAGTTTGAAAAATAGGAAATTGTAAACCGTATGTGTTTAATTCTCTTGAAAACTACAAGTTCATACAATGGAAACCTATAATGAATATGTAAACCATGAAAAGGCCATGTCGTGGAGTATGCCTATCTTGTGTTTCTTACTGTAATTGGTTCATTGTCCTGGTTTACGTCATTGAATAAGACATTGATGTGCATCCTATGTTACCTATCTTATGAGTGAGTTCATGTTTATGTAAGTGTGTTATGTGATGTTAAGTCTATCTATTGGAGCCCATGTGGTGTTGTGTAGAGAGCATTTAGAGTCAAAAAAAAATATACGGGTATTTTGACTGTTGTATTTGTGTGTCAAAAGTGTGGGCATCACACATGCCTCATTTTCAACAAATTGTACATCTCTGCTGATTATGACCTTTCTAGTAATTGGATTGAACAACTTGTAAGTTTTTGTATTCTCTGAATATCCAACAAATATGCACTTTTCTCCTTTGTTGCCTAACTTTTTCCTTAGCTCATCGGGCACATGTGCGTATGCCACACAAGCAAAAACTCTAAAATGAGAAACACTGTGTTTTCTCTTAGTCCAAGCTTGTTGAGGAACCATGTTTCGAACAATTTTCGTTGGATACATGTTTATGATGTAAACAGCAGTTGCTACTACTATTTGAAAGATGCTTTGCCTTCATCATACTTCTCACCATCTCCATGATGGTTCTATTCTTTCGCTTTGCCACACCATTTTGCTTTGGTGTATACCTGGAAGTAAACTGTTTGTGTATACTATGATATTTGCAAAAATTCCAAAAAGCATTGGAAACACTCACCTCCTCTGTCTGTCCTTAGAACTTTGATGTAGTACCCACTTTGTTTTTCCACTAAAGCCTTGAACTGCTGAAATATATCAAAAGCATATGATTTGTCTCTCAAAAAGTACACTCATGTCTTCCTTGTATAGTCATCAATGAATGTCATAAAATATGAGCAACCTCCAATAGAATTTGTTTGCATTGGTCCACATAAATCTGAGTGAACAATTTCAAGTGGTGCACTTATTCTTCTTGTTTTTCCAACTGGGAAGAACTCTCTATGTTGCTTCCCCAAAATACAACCTTCACAAACTCTATCTGGTTTCTAAATCAAAGACAAACCTTTCACCTTATTTTTTCTGTGTAATAAATTCAAACCACCAAAGTTTAAATGACCAAACTTGAGATGTCATAGCCACAATTCATCTTTTTCAACTGACTGCAAAGTTGATTCAATTTCCTTAGCTCCGGACTGATCTGTAGTATGAGCTCCGGACTGATCTGTAGTATGAGCTCCGGATGTGGCTGGTATAATCTTCAAAGGAAACATTTTGTTGCTTGTTATCTTCACTTTAGCAATCACCTGGGTACTTGGAGCTTTATCCACGATCACACATTCATTATCTAAAATGTAAACTCCGTATCCCTTTTGTACCAATTGACCAATGCTCATAAGATTGTGCTTAAAACCTGCAACATAATAAACATCCTGCATAATCTTTTGCTCCCCCTTTTTTGTTAGAATGTTGATTGTTCATTTGCCTTTTACAGTCACTGTACTATTATTCCCAAGGGTAACTTATGTCTTTACTTACTCATCCAAATTAGAAAATAAATCGAAGTTACCTGACATGTAATTACTGCAACCAGAATCCAAATACCACACATCACTAGGACTCTCTTGGGGTAGATTACACTCAATAGGTGATGCTTCGGCAATCTTTGTGCATGCAATAAACATGGGGCTTGGAGTAGAGCTTCGAACCTGATTTTGATTCTGCTTGTTCTGATAATACTGCTTTTTCCTGCATTCAAAAGCATAGTGCTCATATCTCTTGCAATAGTGACACTGCACATGCAATTTATTTTGTCTCTGACTTGAAAAATGATTATGATTGTGCTCTTAACTATGTCCTTTTCCACTTGAGTTTGATGGACCACTATTGCGTCCTCTAGATGAACTTCTTCCTCTGCCTCTAGGGCTGAAATTTCCTCTTCCTCTTCCACGATTTCCTGATACCTGTGATGAAAAAGCTTGGTCTACAACTGCATGTGCTCTATTCAACCTTTGTTCATGATTTATTAGTGATGCATGCAACTCATCAATTGAAAACTGACTTAGATCCTTAGTTTCTTCAATAACAACTACCAAAGGATCAAATTTTGCAGGAAAACTTCTAAGCAATTTTTCAATAATCCTTCTGTCCTCAATAGTTTCACCATGAGATTTGATTTTATTGACTAAACCTACTACAAAAGTAAAGAATGATTCAAAGGAATCTGAATCTTTCATTGACATATTTTCAAAATCTCTATGAAGTAATTGTAGCTTGGTGGTTTTTACTTTCTCCTTACCTTGATACACAACTTAGAGAATTTCCCACACAATTTGTGCTTTACTAACTGCTACCACTCTAGGTAGGATGCTTTCATGCATGGCTTGATGAATGAAGAAAAGAACTTTTCCATCTTTCTTTCTTAATTCCTTCAAAGTGTCTTTCTCTGCCTGTGAAAATGCGTTATATGTTGTTGCATTTGCAGGCTCTGTGTACCCATTATCTAGGATTTCCCACATATCCTGAGATTTGAATAGTGCCTTAATGGTTAATGACCAATGCTCGTAATTCTTTCATGTGAATTGTGGTGTCTGCAGACCGGATATAGACGTCATAACCTGTTGTCAATTAGAAACTTGCTGGAAAATCCACACTTTGATACCAATTTGTAAAAATTAGGCACATAAAATAACAACTAACAAAAATAAAATAAAGAATTGCAAATAAAACAGATTATTGCAAGTTCAGATCAGCACTTATGTGCATATATTTCCTCTTCCTTGTCAGAGCTTCGGCTCAATACAATCTCTCTGAATGTGTTTGATATGAAAACACTTACAATTGCCTCTAATAAATAGATGGCTTCATCTAACAATAAAACACTTAGCTCATAAAAATAGAGCTAAAAAGCACATGCTTTTGTGCAATACGAAGCTTTTAATTTATTTGCTTTATTAGCTTTTCCTAAAAGTAGGAATCTAAAAGTGAACTACCTAAAAATTAAAAGCATGTAAAAAACAAACTGCTTTTTGCTATTCTTGGGACAAAATTAAACTATTTTTTCTAACAATTGTGTGTTACCTAAAAACTTACAAGCGGCATCTGGGCCAACATCCTCCCTGCAAAAGGCAAATGTATCATTGTATCACAGCCACCACAACATACATCTAGATCAATACAACTTGGCATATATAATCATATTCTACTGTCAGTAGAATAAATTAATAGTTGTACATTTGTGAGCATTATCATATTACATTTGTAGCCAGGTTAGATGGCAATCCACCTATTCCAAATTAAAAAAAAACACACAGAAATAAATGAGATTTTCCAGATATTAGTACATTTCAGCTTAAACATAACCAAAAACATCATTTTAAATGGAAGATTGTTCACTATAGTTGCTAACATGCCAATAAGAGTGTACATGACAATAAAAGCATACCAGATCACATGAATAAGACTTCCTGAGGATGTCCCAAGGGTTTTCTTGCAAAAAGTTCCTGAAAGAACTACTCCTTTCTCAATTCGTACAATAGTATCCCCTGGCGTAAGAAATCCTGTTTCAGATTCCGAATGCCATGTAGAATGCCTTGTAAGATTAATCTGCTTTGGAATAATCACATTAAATACTTGTTTGCCAGTCCAAAGAGGCCTTGGCTTCAGAACTGTTGGAGCAGGTACTTTCCCATCAAAATCCTCCCACCACATTAAGATATTCATAAAGACATCCTGCCAAACCAACATGCTTGTCATCATAAAATAAATCTCACACAGGAATGCAATCCCACTTTCTCCTACAAACTTTTAGACACAATACTCCAGGACCAGAACAAAATTCTCATGCTACTTACCTTTTCTATAAATGTCTCTTTTTATAATCTTTTGACAACCCAAAAGTGTATCTTGCACAATACCCATAAGTGGCCTATTGAACTGAGGTGAGACAATGCATTTTGGCACCATCATTAGCTCCAAAACTTATGCTCTTGTCTCAAATGACTGTGGAACATGCATGTTCATTTCATCTCCATCAAAGTCAGCATTGTAGGGTGATGTGACTGACAAATTTAATCGGAATGTAGAGTATGGCATGATTCTTATTCTATGTCCCATGATAGACATCTTATGAAGACTTGGTTGTCAATTAAAAAGAACGAAATCTCCATCATTCAAGTGCCTCTCCACCTACAAGATGCATGTTACGGTATGTACCTTTTCTGAAAAGTGTTTCAAAAATGTGAATCACACTAGGTGGTGTTATATCTTATAACCCAACTCCAGATGATGATCACTGCTCTTTTTCAAGTAAAGAAGATCAAGTCTTTGGCCATCCTCCCTGATAATGTATTTCGCACCAGTTTTCCCTGGAGGAGGATAAGGTCCATATTCAACAAGCTCCTTAAGTCTGTTTGATAGAGACAACCAGATTTAGCGTAAACTATACAAGAATGGTTATGCAGCAACAAAGATTAAACAAAAGAACATCTGCTGCTATTTACCTTTCTATGTTGTATGGGGTCACAGTTTCTGGGTATTTCAAGTTAAGTGCAATACTCCAGGGGACTCCTAATTCATCAATGTCGATGTTTGGATCAGGAGTAATAACTGTACGTGCAGAAAAATCTACACGCTTTCCCATTAGATTCCCCTTAATGCGACCTTCTTTGGCCTTCAATCTACTGCATATAGACTTAATTGGTCGGCCTGATCGCTGAGTTGCCTGGCATTAACAAGCATATTACATTAACTCGGAGCACAAAACACACCAAAAATATCAACAAAATTGAATGCAAAACATCCTGATGATGAACCACAGAGTGTGGTTTGAAACGTTAATTCAAAATTAGTGTGCGCAATTTATCTGGAAGCTTGACTCCTTAACACCATGGATAGCGGAAGTTTGAAGTCTCTTAATGAATACTATTTTTACCCTTGGCTGCCCTGGTTGCTCATTGTCAAAATATGTGGCAAAGTGGAATTGCAGCAACTGGACAAACTAAGAAACAATATGATCTGGAGCCCCATTTTTCACCTGCTTCTTAATACTTTCATTATGCCTAATAATCATAGCAAGCTGATGGGTGAGATCATCCTGCAAAATATTAAGAAAGAACTTTATAAGAACTTCCAAGCATCCGTGCAGACTAAAAGTGCTAGAGTTTCCAGAAATGTTAAAGTTCACAAAACAAGAGCTCGTAAAATCTGGTAATTTTGAACTAATTAGCTTTACTACCATGGTTGAAAGATATGAAATGTACATTTGAGGCCATGTTTCAAACCCTGCTATAAATTTTTCCAGCGAAAGGAAATTGTGGAAGATTACCTCACTCCTTGATGTGGCGTCCATCATGACTGACTGGAGGCGGAGGAACTGGAAGAACTTGTAAAATCATCCAGTCTGGAAGAGCATACTTGGGGTCCAAACCCAACATTTGACGCTCTTCATCAGTTATTTGATTCAAAAAATTTAAAACCTGCACAAAATTTTTACATATCGCATATAAGGAAAAGTTCAACATTCAATGCAAAAACCATTTGTATACGGAAACTGAAAGCATCCAACTAATTTCTTTTGAAGATATAAAATACCCTCTCTGCAGATAGCAGTTGTTTTCTCTCAATAGGAGGCGGCAGCTGCTCCTGGTCATCTGATTTCTTACGGGGATTATATTCAGCAATTATTTTCATTCCATCAATATAGATTTTGGGCTGCAAGGCACCACAGCCTTCTTGCCACTTCTTCTTAACATCGTCAACACCATAATGACCTTGATCCTCATCAATCACATCTCCACCCTTGCATTTTCTTTTATTCTTACAACAATCCAAGACCTTTTTGAACCTGTGTTTTGGGTTCTTAACTTTCAATGCTTGTTTGAAACGATGATCACCCTGTTCCAAAAGAAAAAAGTAAGACTTGTTCAACACAAGATAAAACAAAGGCACCACACTAATCTATAACAATAAAAAATATGATGCAAAAGGAGGAAATTTTATTTGATACAGGTTGGTTTTTACCAGCACGAATTCATCAGAAACGGGAATAAATGCAAGCAGTTGTATATTGGATCAGAGATTTTTATGTAGATTTCATTCATTAGGCTTCATAAAACCTTTAATACAAAGTGCATAATATCTGATAGCATAAAAAATGCCTTTAGCTTAATAACATAACGTGTATAACTCCTTGATAAAGCGGTCTGTCTGTCTAAGGAAGCCAGATTACACTGAAGGTCTGTCAATATGCTTGCCCCTCCTACACCAGTGGAAGTGGTATGCAATTTAGTCCGAACAACAAAGAAGAATGTTGCAGATAGCTTTTTGTAAATCTTTGTAAAGTAATAAATAAAATATTCTATTATCACGGTTGGTTTCTCCAGTTTTGCTCTGTTTCCTTGACGTCTATTTATCTTTTGTTATTTTCAAGTCTAGGGAATGGTTGTGAACTCCCATTTACCTAGCTTTTATATGCACTTCAAGGCAAAAATAAAACACTGACTATTTATAAAGTAGTGAGCTATTGTCAAATTTTATGGTATAAATCAGACGTTCTCAAATTTCAAAGGCTTGGAGTCAAATTCAATTATATCATCAAAAGGCGAGTTACCCAAGTATTTGATTTTCAAGAAGAATAAACAACATAACAACAAGCGATAAAGAGTAGAAAAGTGAACAAATCTGAAATTTTAGATATGACTATCAAATTTAAATCTATTTGGCTTGTTTTTAGCACATGCAGTCATTCCCATTTTTATAATTTATGCCAAAATGATTTCAACAGTATGTTACATAGGTTGCCAAGACTAAGCTTATCAATAGTCCATTAGTTTATTATTTATGTCAAAATGCTTCCTTTTACCTGTTCGAGGAATTCTGCGTTTCAGGCATAGATTGGAGATGCAGTTATTGTATGAAGAAATAGATCATATCAAAAATGATGTATAACAGCTGCACTAAAGGTCCACAATTCTGTTTTGAAGAGCTGGATGAAGACTCGGGCTGCTGAAGCGTCTTGTCAGGACATCAAAGATTACTAGATGACGGACTCCATAAAAAACTAGTTGTTAAAAGCAGTTATTCATTTAGTCTAAAGTTGAAAGATTTACAAATGACTGGGAAACACACTCTTCACCTCTTTGATTTCAGTGATAATATGCTGATGCTAGCTGTTGGTAATTTCTTGTTTGCTTATCCTTGCAGCCTAGGCCATATCAGGTATATATCAATGGTTTATGGTAATATGTGCCTATGTCAATGCCATATGGTTATATAGCTATTTAAAAATCTTGGAAAATCATTTTGAATATTCCAATCTCAATAAATAAGTTTGGCTAAAGTTTAGCGACTATTTCCAGTTTTATTCATAAGATTTTGCCCATTCGATACAAACCTTAAGTCAATTCTCAAAGAAAAAGACACTCTGAATGATAGAATTGAAACACACTGGAAAATATTTTTGAAGATTTTCTTTTGAAAGGATAGCCAAATGGTTAGAATCAGGCAATAAAATTTTCCCTATTTCTAACTAGAAAGTGTTTGGGTCAAGGATAATTTTAATGGATGTACACAAGCAATAAAGGAAACTTAGTATGTGTATTTGTATTTTGTCTGTAAATTTTTGGGGAGGTTATGGGAAAACTTTAACATAATGTGACTGTGGGGCATGCTCAGAGCATATTCTAAAGATTTGTAACGATGGATCAGATTCCAATGCATTCAATAAATGCAAGCTCATCACATCCGTTGGAGTGATGGAGTCGTGCTCTTACTAAGGTCCTTGGATTTAATGATTCCCTTAGACTGTATATATATATATGTGTGTGTGTGTGTGTGTGTGTGTGTATATATATATATATATATATATATATATATATATATATATATATATATATATATATATATAGAAAGAGAGAGAGAGAGAGTCCCCAGAAAATACATGATGTCTTTTAGTTTTTTTCTGAAAAATAAAAACAAAAGCCAAAATAGTTAAAAGAAAAACAACATACCTCATCTGCAAGAATCCTTGAGCAGTTGAAGCACACGCAACGCAAAATCGAAAGAATAGTCTTCAAAAACCCAATATGATATATGGGCTTGGCCAGCTCCAGGTGTCCAAAGTGCCCAGGGCATTCAATCATGCCAGCAGAGCAGGTTTCACACCTCATTTTGCAATCAATAGAACCCAAACGCGGATCATTCAGCCCCCCAAGCTTGGGCTTCCCGTGCTCATAAGTCTCACAATACTCAATTTGTGCAGCAGACATTCCCCTCTGCCATTAAAACGCAAAAATCCAGTCCACCAATCAGTCCACGACTCCACAATACACAGTGAATAACAGCTTCAAGAAATTAGTTTCAGAAAATAAGCCAGTTTGAAGTTTTAGTTCTGTGTTTGTGTTTGTGCATAATTTTTCTAAACAAAATTGTAGCATGGTAACTAAAAAACACAGACCCAATTCTATATAATGTTTTTATCCAAATAAGCTAGTGGGCTTTCAGCTCACAGAACTAAATCTGCTCAATTTTCCCATTTACAACATACTTTTCTCAAATTGTTTTGGTTTGATTTGAGATTTAAATGTATACTAGAATATAAAGTAGCTAATCTAAGGTTTCATGAAATTTTCCTTGCAGTATCAGAAAATAATCTAGAGTTTCTTTGGCTTTTTTCTTACAAAACTAAATTAGCTCATTTTCACTTATGCCAGAGTATTCTCAATTTGTTATAATTTGAGATTTCCAATTAACTAGGGTTTCATTATTTTCAACTTATGCAGCTCACAAAATTAAATTTGCTCCAAATCTTGACTCATAATATCATTTACTTGATTTTTTATCACTTAATATAGAATTTCAAACATACTAGGCTTTAAACTTTAAAGAGCCTAATAAAGAACTAGGGAAAATTTTAAGGGTCCTTCCGAAAAAAATCCTTAGACAATATTTGGTGAATCTGGGAAAATTAGCTTTCGCATGAATCAAGACATCACGACATCAATACTAAATGCTACTAGACAGTAGCTTTTTTATATGCTACCGGTCGGTAGTTTTTTTAATATGCTACTGGTCGGTAACTTTTTTATATGCTACTGGTCGGTAGCATATTTTTATGCTACCGGCCGATACCAAAGAAAATTCTACCAGCCAACAGCATAGCTATATGTTGTTGGCTGGTAGCATAAAAATGTTGTTAGCCGGTAGCATTTTCTATGCCACCAGTTGACATGATACTTTATAATGTTGGCCGGAAGTATAAAAATATGCTACCGAATGACTATATTCAAGTGAATTTTATGAATTTCTATTTCGAGGGAATGGCAAATTGACCCCTAAAATTAACTTGTACCAAGAAAAAATTGGCGAATTGGTCATAACTTGTACCCTAAAAATTCGCCAATTTCAAATTTCAAAAACTGAAATATTCATTAATTAACGAATATCCGCCACTAAAATTTTCCCTATAAAGAACCTAACCTTAGGTTTTAATAAACGTCCCCCTACATTTCAGAAAATAAGCTGGGTTTCAAGGGTTTCAGGTGGATGAAACAAAATCACTCCAATTTTGTGCTTACAACAGAGTTGTCTTAATTAATTTAATTTGAGATTTCAAATTTATTAGGGCATTAATGCAGCAATAAATCGAAAACCAATGGAAAAAAAATCTGGAAAAACTACACACAATATCATCGTTACAGGCACGGCAGATCAGGAGGCCAGATTTTGATCTCGGATTTCCAAAATCCATGCGTCAGGAAGATCATGAATCAACCCTCACAATTAATCAATTACAAACCGATTCCATTTTCCATATGAGATTATTATTGATTCGACGTCTTCCAGACCCAGTCTGCTTTAAAAAATAGAGGGTTTGACCTGGGAAGCTAACCTTATGAATCCTCGCTCTGTGACCAATGGCATCATTAAAATTGTGGTATTAGGCCATTTTTTTAGGATGTTATTTTCATTATATTTTTGGGGACTAGTTCTTTTGGTTTCATTTATTATGGATAGGAAAATCTCAGCTCAAAAATAGTCCATTTGGGTGAATCTGGCGCTTACAATTTCATTGGGGCTGAGAATGCCGAACTGCACCACCTTCACCTTGGCCACTTCAGCCGGCGAGTAAGGGAAGCGCGAATCCATCCTGCCTTTTAATTAATCCCCGTTGAATTCGAAAGGAACTGTTTGAATTTAAAAAGGAAACTGAGAGGAAACTGTTGGGAAGGCAATTCTGCAAAAATTGCTGGTTTAAAAGGTTCGCATCAGAGCAAATTTAGATAGAAGAAAACAAACACATAATGGTATGAAGTACGAAAGACAGATGAAGACAAGTCAACTATTCGTTAGAGTCCTATAATCTATTTTTAGAATTTGAATATTTGCTGACACGTCTCCAAATATGGGTTTAGATTATGTAATACACATGTCAAAAATTAAAAATAACTAGTAATTGCATCATAAGTGTGCAATGGAAACATTGATAGGAGGGTACGACGAGGGATGTGTCGTCAAAACAATCATAATCAATAATGGGTGTAATGATATTCTAATTGTTATTTCAAATGTAATTATAATGCATGTAATGAAAAGTAAAGATACAAGATTTATAACCGCCCTTAAAGTTACGGAATCTGATACCCACAAGAAAATTTCTAGACAAATCGATTTTAATGCCTTACAAATGGAATTCTACTGAAATTAATTCCAATTTGTAATTATCCTCATAAATAGTCATACCATCAAGGGACAAATTTGTTGATTTTAGATTTCCTCAGGATATTTTTCTCATGCCTTCAAGTGATAAATTTGTCAATTTTAGATATCCTTACGAGATTTTGATTAAGAGTCCAAAATACCTAAAAATAGAGTAAATTTTGTTCTTGTTTTTTATTAACGTATTTGGATTTGATCTATGTTGTTTAGAGTATGTGAATGTGCAACCCTATTTTATAAGGTTTCTAGATTCGTAACCCTAGTAGTGAATATTGATATAGAGCACTCAATTCAGGACATTTTCTTCAATGGGATGGCAATAATAATACAAACTAGAAGTCTGAAATAGAAGGCAAAACATTTAATGTTTCGTTCATGAATTAAGAATTTGTATCTGGTTCAATTGTTGACGTACCTATATAAATATACCCTTTGAGTCTATTAGACATTCTGGAGCCCTAGGATGTTTCTACAATTGAGTACAGTAGTGAATCATGTTGTTTCTGCTGCAGTTAAGGCAAGTTGTTGTGCACTGCAGGAGTGTAACAAAAGTTCCAAACTATTCTTAGAGGCGTCAATGAAACAACTAGCTTGCAAATCTCAAATAATAATAGTGGAGATAATGAGGCACAACCCCAACCCCACTCTTCTAGAGTTTTCCACATTGAGTTTCTCCCAAGTAAATTCTCGGATTGATCCTTTTTGTCTGATGTGTTAGTCATTTACTTGTTTAATTTAATTTCAGGCAACTACTTCAACAAATTTCAACACTTAAGGCATCATACTTCTAACTCTAATTATGTTACTACCAATTGCACGAGAAGTGTGCAATGGAAATGCCGATAGGTGGGCATGACGAGGGATGTGAGTTCAATAAATGAGTGTGGTTAGAATCGTGAATACAATTAGAATTAATAATGCAAGTAATGATATTCCAAGTGTTATTCCTTTAATAGTAATCCACGTGTTTCAAAGTATATTCCTTCAATAGTAGCTAGGAATATTGTGTAATAAACACTCTTATACTACATATTAAATGTGTGTCTTCTTTTGCCAATCTTCAATTGACTTGTCTTTTATGTACATATCATTTTATAGTAAAATATTTATGTATATACACCTCTCATTTAATACATATTAAAACACGTTTGGATCTTCCATACACCTATCAAACATATATACAAATAGAGTACTCTCTCATTTCTAATAATAGAAATAAAATTAATGTATTATCATTATAAGGTAAGAGGTTAGGAGGAATACCTATAAAATAGAAGGTCAAAGTTAGAATGCATGCATTGTTAACTTTTGATCTGAGCTGATCATGGAGATATTCTCTTTGGCTAGGATGGATGACCTGTAAGAAACACAACAAGACCACAAAATAGACATTAATAATATAGGTTAGTGGACTAGCTAGTGAGTGCTAGATCTAGGAATCAATTGCTTCCTAGAAGGTTTTCAATCCACTTTCAAATACAATTTAATGCAATAAATACCATGAAATAAGGAAATCCTACTTGTAGTTATATGATTTAGGTATCTCATGCTAATACAATAAGTAAATCTAATCTAACAGGAAAAGTTATGATTAGATCTGGAGGTTTGGTAGATTGTTCTAGGTTTTATAGGTCTAATAGAGGTCTGATAAAGGGTCTTAGGACTAATCAGGTGAGGTCTGGGTTGGTTTTGGTTGAATTGAAGGCTTTCTAGTTAGAGGGTATAAAATGACATAGAGACCAATATCGGTAGGTGACCTGACACCAGTATAGGGGTGAAACCAATGGCATGGTAGGGTAAACTGACATCGGTAGGGGAAATGGGTAATAACTTAATAAAGATGGCTTTTAGACCTCTCTGTGATTGCATAAAGAGTGAGGAAGGTGTGGTTAGGCTTGTAATATAACTGAGAAGACTCAGGAATACAGAGGGAGAGGTTAAGAAAGGTGGAAAGGCTTGAAATGGTTGGGTTGGTGGATTGGTGGGAAGATGGAGATATCTGGGTAATAGGAGAAACTGAAATACTGAAAGAAAATAAAATATTTACAGTAAAGTAAGTGCAGATGATTAAAATCACATTACTTACTTGTTGCTATGAAGATCTTGTGACCGAAGGTGGCTGGTGATTGATTGGTGATGTGATGGCTAGTTCAGTGCTGCAATACTGCAACCTGCATGTGTTCTTGTAGATATTCCAACACTCTAGAAGAGAACCTGTTGCTTGTTTTTCACTCTGGTGGTATGTAGATGTCGTTTGGATGAAGGAATGGCTCTGAGATCCTCACTTGATTGCAATAGAACTCCCAAAACTAAATGACCAACCCATGTAAAAAGTTTGTAAAATTGTATATAAAGGAACCAATGGCGGTTTAGGTGATTGATGTTGGCTGAGGATAAACCCGGCATCGGTTAGGGTGAATTAGTCAAGTTACCAAAAATAGCCTGATATTTACTATTTTTGGTGTGATTTTTATTGCTAATCCGGGTCTCAAGTGAGGGTTGGCACTTAGATAAGTGGGAGTGTTGTTGGAGAAGGAATAAGACTTTAATTTTAGGGTTAGACTAAGTCCCAGTTGGTTGGGATAAGTAGGGACCTAGTCTTAATTAATTAATAGGCTAGGAATAAGTCCATGGTGAGGTGTCTAGGTGATGTGTAAATTAACTTAATTAAAGTAATTAAATTAATTAATAATGTGAGGATGAACATTAATTCAATTGTAAGTAATTAAATTAATATGAATGCGGGGTAAGGGGTCATGGTTAGGTGAATAATTTACGTTAATTAATTAAAGGGGACCAAGGGGAGTGTGACCTAAATTTGGTGTCTACATTTGCCACTTTTGTCATGTAGCTTGTATTGATAAGCGACGCTGACAAAAATAGGAAGTTATTGTCTCAGGTATGAGTGAAGATTGGGTTGCCCCAAGTATGGGTGGAGGTGATCCCCCTCAAACCAAGAACTGATGAGGTGTTAAATTGAGTTAGTGAGTGGTTTGATAAATAGGTAAATGATGAAAACAAGGGTAGGTGGGTTATAGGTAAGGGTAATGTCGGGTCGGGTAATAGGTAATGGTAGTTTAACACACGCACACATATAGATTGTGATAAGGTACCAGGTTGAAGAGCATGCAAACTCTACTTTCATAAAAGGTCGATAGGTTTATCCAAACAAGGTTAAAGTGGTTAAGGTATCCAAGGTATAGATAAAATCTAGAAACACAACTAGGAAAGGTTTAGGAATGGGCAATAGGGTTTGTTCCAAGGAACCAAAGGTATGGTCGGGATAAATAACACGACATTAGGCAAGGTGAGGTCATTAGGCTGAATAACACAAGTAACATCATCGTAAGGTATAATGAGTACACAAATTTGAGTGTTACAATGGGTGAGGTTTGGGTGGGGTGACTTAGGTAAGGTCTGTAGGTAAGGCCACATTAGGGGAAATGTGCCCCAATTGAGTGTGAGGTTGGGTGGTAGGTAATAAGGTCAGTAGGTGGAGTGGTAAGGTTAGGTTCAAATTTAGGTTAGGCATTAAGGGTTTTGGGTAATCAAATGTGGTGAGAAATGGTGCAATGGGGTCAATTAGGCTAACTGATATTATTTTTAGAGAACCAATGTCGGTAAAGGGAAACTGACCATGGTACACTAGGGAACATGACTGATGTCGGTCATGGTAAACTGATGTTAGTCAAATTAGGGGTAGGCTAAAAAGTAAAAATCTATATATTACGGATTCATTTTAACCTTTTAACGTTGTGAAAATGACTGAGTGAAAGAATGTGTGTGTGTTTTACGTGGAGAAAAGGATGAGGTACTATATCTAGCTAACTTGGCAAGTAATTATCGGTGATTGGATTCATTGTGCAGGGCCCATGAGATCGATACGAGTGAGGTGATTGGATGATAGAAGAGATTCATGGTAGTGGCGGGATGAGATGCAAGGAGGGGCCCAGGAACCCATCCCAGAGATTCCATCACGATGGCGACAACGTGTAGAGGTAGGATTCAATTCTTAATGTTTGTTTTGGATGAAGATTTGAGGTAAAAAATTAAGAAAGGAGGTTTTGAATGTGGAATTTGAAATGGTGAGTAAAAATGATTGAAATTGGGATGGGGAGGGTGAAATGTAGGTTAAATAGGTAGTAAAATGGAAATGGTTTGGATTGGGGTGGGTTTCAGGTAGGAATTAGGTTGTTTTTGGTTGATTTTGGCAAAAAAAAGGGGGTGTCGGGTTTTAGCCTTAGGGCAAAACCTATGACCGACGTCGGTTGAGGTTAGGCCGATATTGAGTGGGCTAGCTGACGTTGATGAGGTTAAAGTGTGACCGGTACCAGCTAGGATGACTATTTTTTGTCACTGTGAAATGTGACCAAGACCTAAAAATGAAGTTTTTAGGTGACAAGAATATAGAAGAATGAAGGGTAGGATAAATGGTGAAGTTATGAGGTAGGGGTAAATGGATAAGTGAATAAAATGATAAAGTTAGGTGGGGTTTGGGTTGAATGTAGTCATAAATGGTAGTGGTTAAGGTGCAAGTTGTGTCAAAGTGAAGGAAGGAAGGTAATTGAATAAGTGAAAATGTTTAATGAAAGGTAGGTGAAAAGAAGCAAGGCATGGTGGAAAATAATAGATGTAGATTAGGAATAGGGAGAATGAATCTTGTGGGCATGGGTGGATGACTAATGAAATATGAATGTTGGTTAATGATGCAAGAATGACAGTATCTCACAATGCATGATAGACAACCGCCACTATTGGCAGAGATTAGGCCCACCATCACAGAGGAGTGGGACCACATCAGAGATGTCAGTCTCATTTCAATTAGGTGATATAGGTATGATCGTTAGAGATGACAGTATGATGGTCACTCTCATTAATAGATGGGATTATATGACAAATACCTTCCATTAGTCAACCAGGGAGATGATGATCACCCTTGGAGGATGTATACAGGATTTTGAGGCTTACCAATTATAAGGGCACAAGTCTATCAGATTGGAGCCGATGATGCACTGGAGCCTATGGGTACAAGGTTTGGTGATGTTATGGCAGAGTTGACATACCATAGTGTGAGTGTCAGATATGGAGAGATGTATGTTACACATCCTAATGAGACATGCTTGGCAGTATTGATGATGATTGTGATAGGCTATTTTGCACTTCTAGATTAAGAGGGAGGGAGTTTCCTTTAGTTTTGATGGGTGTGCTAGAGGATATGGTATAAAAATGGGTACGGGTTGCATGGGTGCTATATTTTTGGTGTAGTTATAAGAGAGCTATGGGCATATTGGTGGATACACAGATTTGGAGTATGTTGTACCTTCCTTTTACATTGTTGGGTATGAGTATATAGTGTGCCTACCACCACCCAGACTGCCGAGGTAGGATTGGTTCGGAGGAGTGTTTAGAGTTGGGTTCAAGTGGTGGGTACTAGTTGGGTCCCACCCTAGAGTAACCGAGGCTGCTAGGGATGTTACATATTATAGGTGATTACTAGATGGCATATTAGTAGTAGATATATTATGGAGACCATATATCGATTTCCCTTCTTATAGGGGTATGACAGCTGAGTTGGATGGTTTACATCTAGTTAGGTGGATACAGGGCCGGAGAGTCGGTGAGCATGAGATGATCCTCGTGGACCGAGTCCAACTAGAAATTCGGGCTTCAGCAGGATGTGCCTCTACCTTTTCCATTATACCATAGGGACGATGTGGAGAGACCATTGTCTCCACCACATGCAAACAAATCCAGTTGGGCAAGAGGAGAGGGTAGCAGATAGGAGGCCCGATGATGTAGGTACCACTGACGGCTACAAGAAATGGTGGATAGACCAATTACAAGCGGGACCTCCAAGGCTAGGGCAACCTGATTTAGCTACCATTATAGTTCAGAGAGATGCATTATAGGGGCATGTGGCTACCTTAGAGGCACAAATTACAGGGTTGCAGGGACAACTGACATGCTCACATGAATATGTGACCAGTTTAGAGGCACAGGTGATGACATTATAGGCCCAGGTAGCATAGGCATAGGTGCCTGCATAGGGGGGAGATAATGGTGGGGCATTTGATAGGGAGAGAGAAGGAGAAATGTGAGAGTGGAGAGGAGGGTCTCAGGTGGGGTTGATTGATCATGACATTTGATACTGTATGATGATTTTGATTTTGGTATATATACCGGCCTACATGCCGAAGATTTTTTGAGATTGTATATGAGATTTTTTGAGACACTTTGATTATTTATCCCTATGTACATATGTATTGATGCACAAACATTATCGTTTATATAGTTGATGGTGATTATTGGACTGATCGATGTACTTGTTATAATTTCCATTGTTATTGTTTATTATGGAAACTAGGTGAGTTAGGAATGATTGAGTTGAGGTCATGTCGGCATGATGGAGTCAGGTGTAGGCATGATGGAGTCAGGTATGGCATGATTGAATTAGGTGTAGGCATGGTTGAGTCAGGTATAGGCATGATTGAGTTAGGTGTAGGCCTAATTGATTCATAAAATTTCCAAGTTACTGATTTTATGGAAATAATGTGTTGTATGTATGTTGTGTTTAAATTTCCAAGTAATTGATATCATGGAAATGTTAAATGATGTAGGTATAATATGGTTGAGGTTATAAATGGTAGGTATGATGAAAAAATGTATGTTTTTATGATATATTAATTTCCAAGTTATTGTGTAAATGGAAACTAACTAAGTTTGGATGTGAATGTAAAGGGGGAAAATTGGTTAGGGGTAAAAGTGGCCAAGCTAACCTCCAAGGGCCCCATGCCCTTAGAGTGCTACCTACATCAGATGGCCTCAGGCCGATGTATTTCTCCCATAAGCGAGGGAAGAATATGATGAGGTAGATGAATGGGTTGGTAGGATTTAGGCATGATTGAGTCTAGGTTGAATAGGTATGGTTAAGTGTAGGTCAGTTAGGCATGGGTGAGTTTAGGTCAGTTAGGAATGGTTGAGCCTAGGTTGAATAGGCATGGTTGAGTCTAGTTTGAATAAGTATGGTTGAGTGTAGGTTAGTTAGGCATGGTTGATTCTAGGTTGAAGGGGAAGAAATCCCATAATGTAGGTGTCGAAGGTCTAGTCCTGCGTAGTAGAATCAATAAGTAAGAAAAGAGATGAATGGTAAAAGAGGTGGAATGCTCCAGAAGCGGCAACAACCATAATGAGCCTACCAAGGATAGGTTGATGAACTTAAACCCCTAAAGGTAGTGCATGATTGACTGTTCTAAGGGTGAAGGAAGTTACATGATCACAAAATGTCACATTTGTGGCACATCCCTTGAGTAGGTAGAAAATAAGAAATTAAGGAAGATGAGGTGAAATGGGTTGTTTAGCATAACCTTGTTATGAGACAACATGCCTCTTCTACAAGATACCCAAAACCAAAATAGGCAAGTCCATGACGAAAAAGTTGTACTTCTCTTGATTTTTTGTATTTTCTTTTTGCTTTTTTTTTGATAGACTGATCGATGCATGAAGTCTATGTGGGATAAATAGAATGACTCCTTGAGGTCTTCATGAAGTTGATCGATGTGGGAAGCTTCATAATATTTTATTTTTATTTTACAGAAATAATCTTCTTTTGGATAGACTATGTACAGTATGGCTAGCTTTGTATAACTATCCTTCAAGGGAGTAGTCTATTTTTAGTAGCAAGATAGAAAGATAGATTTCATTTTTGAGGGAGTCATCTATTTTCTAGAAGATTTTTACTCAAGGATTTAAATTTGAAAATCCCATATATTACTTTTGAATGTCTTTGGACTTTTAGGTCATGGACAAGACTATAGAGGAGTATAGGCTTCCTTTATGAAGGAAAAACCATAACACACAAATGTTAACTATGCAAGAGGTGTTTTGAGTGATGAATGACCATGGGATTCCATCCTAATAAGAATGAAAATTATCCATGAGAACCATGCCATGAGTAGAGTCGTGGTACTCATATTTAATGATAAGGTTGAAAGGTGAAGGATAATCACAATTCTTGTTTAGTCTTGGTCCTCAAAAGAGGTAAATGAAAGGGAGGGGTACTCAAGGGATGAGTTTGTAATAGACAAAAGGTGATGTAGTACTTGATTCAATAATAAAATGGTCAAAGATGCAAGGCATTGAGGGGCTCAGGTTTGGGTTTACCTTCGAGTGAAGATAAACAATAAGCACCTAACCCATAGGCATGAGTAATGATATAGGGTCCAAGCCAATTAGGAGAAAATTTTCCCATTTACTTTTCTTTGATTTTGTTACATGTTGATTTTCCTTCAGGACAAGGTCGCCAACCTTGAAGGTTCATTCTTGGGACATGTTTTTTGTAGGAACATTTGATACATTTTTAGTAGATTTGAAGGTGATCAAGAGCAGTTAGATGATGCTCATCTAATAACTCAAGTTACACCAAACGGTCTTGGAAAAATCATCATTTGTTGAGCATATCTTTGAGTGAGATATAAAGAGATGGAATTTTGACTTCGAGAGGCAAAACAACCTCTGTACAATAGACCAAAGAGAAAGGTGTGGCAGTCGGTTGAGGTGTGAATACTAGTGCGGTAAGTCCCATAAGGAAAAAGGAATGTGTGTGCCAATCCTTACCAGTATCGTCAATGACTTTCATAAGAATTTTGTTTAGGGTTTTGTTGGTTAATTTGGCTTGGCCATTTGTTTGAGGATAATAAGGTGAAGAAAAATTGAGTTGAATGTCGAAGGTATCACAGAGTTTCTGTAGGGTTTTTTTTTAATTGTTTTCCATTATCAGTGATGAGGTAGTGAGGAACACCAAAGTAAAAAATGATGTGATGGTTGATGAATTCACATATTTTCTCAGATTTTGTAGAAATGAGAGGTACAACTTCCACCCATTTAGTGTAATATTTAGTAGTGGTAATAATCCATTGATGATGTTGGGAAGAATGAGGGTTAATCTCTCTGAAAAGATCCAAACCCCATTGAGAGAAAGGCCAAGGTCTCATGTGAACTTGTAAGGCATGACTAGGGGTGTGATGAAGATTAACATGTTGCTAAATTTCATACAACATGTTTGACATAGTCACAACAATCTTGGTTTATGGTTGGCCAGTAATAGCCAAGGTGAAGGATGCACTTAGTGACATTGAAGCCATTGAAATGACCTCCACAAATCCCTGTCGTGAACTTCCTTGATGGTGTATGGGATTTCAGAACTTTTAAGGCATTGTAAGAGGATACCATCAAAGCCACGTTTATAGAGAAGACCACCCATGATGACATAGTGAGAGACACTTTTGAGGAAGGCTCGTTGTCCATTACGAGTAAGATCTGGAGGCATAATTGAAAGGGAAAGGTAGTCAACAAACTACTTATACCAAAGGTCACGTGGGTCAGTTTTCAATGTTTCCTAAAAATTTAACATCTCGGAATAGATAAGAAGGTGATTGCAACCTTTGTACTGTGAAAATATTTTTGAGTCGGAGGGTGAAGTGGGTATTTGAGAAGCAAGACAAGCCATGGTATCCGTGAATTTTTTTGTGGAACATGGGTGGTTTGAAGTTCATAATGGTTAAAGGTAGTTAAAAGCATGTCAACGTGATGCTTGTACTTTTGAAGTATCTCGTTATGACACTAGTATAGACCATTGACTTGGTTCAAAACTAGTTGAGAATCACCAAAGATATTAATTGATTTAACATCTAAGGCTATGGCGTTTGAAGACCCAATATGAGTGCTTCATATTCAATGATGTTATTGGTGCAATCAAAATCTAGTTTGAAGGATAATGGCATAGGTTCACCATCAAGAGGAATAAGGATAACTCTTGTGCCACCCCCATGTTGGCATTTGGAACCATCAAAGAATAAGGTCATCTGATAAATGGTATCATCTAGGGAGAGGGTAGCAATGGATTCATCTGGAAAGTCAAAGTTAGAAGATTGGTTTCCGGATAGAGGTGCATCTGCAAGTTAGTCAACAATGGTTTTTCCTTTGACATATTTTTGATGGATGAATTAGAGATCGAGGTCTGCCAGAAGCATGAGCCAACATGACACACGTTGGTGTTGGTAGGCTTTAGCATACATGTAATGCAAGGGGTCAGTATTGGTGACAACAAAGGTCTTTGTGGTTGAGTAGGTAATGGTGAAGTTTAGTGGCGACAAAGACTAAGGCTAGGAAATGTTTTTTACATGAGTATATCTAGTCTCGTAGTCTAGAAGAGTATGACTTATATAATAAACTGTTTTCTCCCTATGTTGCTCATCGCGATGAGTGAGCATGGCCCCCAATGAATGGTCAGTGGCAAAAATGTAGAGGTAAAATGGTTGGTCATCCTTTGGTGGGATGAGCACAGGTGGTTGGAGGAGGTATCCCTTTAAGGCATTCAAAAAATTTGTGGTATTCATCATCCCATTTGAAGGAGACATCCTTTTTGAGAAGATGATGAAATGGATGGTAGTAGTCGGAAAGATGAGAAATAAAGTGACGAATAGATTACAACTTGCCTTGCAAACTATGAAGTTGACGAAGGTTAGTAGGTGGAGGAATCTCGAGAATAGCCTTGATTTTAGGAGGATCAACTTTAATGCCACACAAAGAAATGATAAAACCAAGGAGCTTTCCTAAGAGAACAACAAAGACACACTTCTTAGGTTGAAGGTGAATGCAATATTTGATGAGACGATCAAAGAAAACCTTAAGGACTGCAAGGTGTTCATCCCGATGTTTGGATTTGTCAAGAAGGATTGTTGACGTAATATTCCAATATGTTATGCATGATGTCGTGAAAGATATAATTCATAGCCTGTTGATATGTAGCACCAACATTTTTAAGGCCAAAGGGCATGACACGATAGCAAAAGGTCCCCCAAGGAGTGATGAAGGTAGTTTTGTGTTGATCTTTTGGTGCGAGTAATATTTGGTTATAACCCAAGAAACCTCCATGAGTGATAACATCTCATGGCCAACGGTGAGATCAACTAGTTGGTCAATACTAAGTAGAGGAAATTCATTTTTTGGGGCAAACTAGGTTAAGGTCACGGAAATCCATGTAAATGCAGAGTCCCCCTGTTACTTTTGTGACAAGAACAATGTTAGAGATCCATTGGGGATAATCAATGGGTAGAATGAAGGAAACATAAAGGAGGCGTTGGAGTTCTTCTTTGAAAAGAAGGGAAATGCGAGGATGCATTTTTCGTAGCTTTTGTTTCATGGGTTTGGCATCAGGAATGGTTACGATATTGTGGACCACAATGTTTGGGTCAATACCGTGCATATCAACATAGGACCAAGCAAAAGCACTGTCTATGATCCCAGAGGAAAGAAGTGAAAGCTTCATGTTCAGAACCATCTAAAGATTGGCCTATTTTTAGAATGTGTGGGTCATCCTGAGTGTGAATGTTGATTTCAATGGTTGATTCATTCAACATGGTTTGCATCTCAGAAGGTAACGATTGGTGAATATAAGAATATTCCGCACCAAGGTAGGTAAGAATAGACTCATCGTCCTGACATTGAATGATGTTAATAGAAGGTGAATCGTCATCGATCATGTCAGGATATAGGAAGGGAAGAGAAGAGGGAGCCTCACCATTGCGCTGATAAGTCAGAGGTCCCAGGGAAATGGTGTTCACAAAAAAAAGTTAGGAGGAATGGATTCTGGATCCATAGACTCTGTAGGTGAAGGTGGTGAGGTAGGTGAAAGGGGTGATAAGGTTTATTGTCCTCAATGAGTTCAACTCGGGCCTTCTTGGATAGGTGGTTTGGTAAATCCAATACCACTGTGGTCTTTATGCTTATGAGTGGTGCAAGGAATGATAGCATGGTGGCCTTGTTCATAGAAACCAAAGCCAAAGCCCTTCCAAGTGTAACGATGGAGGAAGGTGTGGGCGAAGCAGACGATTGGTGAGAGATTGAAGGTTGGAGGAAAATGGTCAAGTTTGGAAGGTGGCTCGGGTAAGTAGGTAGAAGCATCAAGTCCCCCATACGTTAAGTTGGTGCAAAGGTGGGGAGGACCATAGGGGAAAACTTTGCCTACACGGTGATCATAGCAGGGATGTTGGTGAAGGTTACCATACTCTTGAGGAGTAAGGAATGTGTCAATGTTATAAAGGTGGTACTCCCCCAGAGTGAGGCATTGAAAAACACCTTCTAAGGGATCAGTAGTTGGTATGTGGGTACCAAGAATGGATGAATCATTGGACTGCGGGGAAGAAGAAGCATTGGATGTTTGAGAAGTAGATGGGTTGGTTGATGGGTCAGCTGCAGAAGTTGTGACAACAATAGTGGAATAGAGGAGTTGGTTGTGGAAGATGTAGTGGCCAAAAGTGGTGGATGAGGCAGCGGTTGAAGAAGATCAGTGATGTAGCGAAGGAGTGATAATGGTGGTAGATGCCTTAACTGGGATAAGGACATCATTAGGTCGGTAGCAACATGTTACAAGTATTTAAATGGTGAAGGATCAGTGGAGGATGGTGTAGTTGTGTCCTTCATGTTCAAATTTTAAACAATGGTGTAAGGTTGAAGGAACACAAATCCATGACATGAATCCAGGGTTGGCCAAGCAATAGGTTATATTGGAATTCCCCCTCTAAGACATAGAATAATTCAAGAATGTATCATGAGGGCCCACATGAATGTGGAGAATGATGGTGCTGAGGGTGGAAGTCATGTCATTGTTAAATGAACGCAACATAACTGGGTTATTATGCATGTAATTGGCAGGGATGCTCATTTGGTTGTATGCATGGGAGGAAATGATGTTGATACTGGCACCTCCATCGATCATAACGCGTCTAACGTGTATATTATCAATGTAGATGGAAATGAATAGGGTGGGGTCAGGATCATTTGATTAGAGAGGGACAATCTCTTCATGTAGAGAAACTGAGAGTGACTACTTGATGAGTGGTAGCGGGAGCAGAGGAAGGGGGAAAAGTGGTGAGAGAGGCAACATGGTGAGGAGTGATAATGGATGCAACAGGTGTAGGGTCATTAGGTAGAACCTCAATAGATTAAAGGACCTCGATGAGGGCCTGATGATGAGACTCATAGGTTTGGACAAGGTTGTACAAAGACATTTTGAGAGGAGACTAGTACAATTGTTTAAGCATTGTATGATGGGAAACCCCATTAGAAATAGGGTATGTGGGTCCATGGATGGTGATTTTGGGTGCAAGTGTAGATGGAATGTTGGGTAAAGGAGTAGCAGATGAGATGGTTGTTTTCTCCTTTCCTTTTTCCTTCTGGGCTCGAGTGGCAACTTGAACCATATTGATCTACAATGAAGGAGAAGGTGAGTTGTGAAAGGTGTAGTGACAGGACAGAAAAAATATGGTGAGGGAATATAATGGTTTTGTGAAAGAAATGTGGCGCATTGGCATTTTGGTGGAGGTTTTGCTAGCTCTCTGATGTGGACCATATTGATCTCAAATGTTGGAGGAGGATAAAAGGGTTGTGGAGGTGGAGATGGAGGTCACTGAATAGGTATGGGACAAGGCTGTGTGGTGATAGGTGTAAGTGGAATAGGGTCCTCATCTAAAAGATCATCATCGTCAAAGTTTTCTTCGAGAGGACATAGTTGGAGAAGAATAATCTTAAGATCCTTATAGTTTTCCACATCATGCCCTGACATACGATGGTAAGCACAAATTTTGGTATCATCAAACCCTTCTGGTTTAGGTTTGAGTGGGTCGTAAGGTCTAAGCGGTGACAATGTGATGACATAGGTTTCCAAAAGGTTAGCTAAGATGTTGGCATAAGACCCTGCCAATGGATCATAATGTGAAGTAAGTGTGGGTCTGGATGGAAGTGTGGGTGAATTTGGTGGGAGAGGCTTCACTGGAGGTGGAATCAGAGGTTGAGTAAGTTTGACTTGTTTGGTAGATAGTACAATTTTGGGTTTGGGTTGCACCTTCTTGGGTAAAGGTGTAGTGAACAGTTATTGGAGGCGGTGTTTTTAACTACCTCTTTGGAAGGTAGTGGGGTTTTGGGTTGGGTTATCACCTTCTTGGGTAAAGGTGAAGAAGGAGTGTGTGATGTAGAAGGGAAGGAAGATGGTGGAAGGGGACGGGTTAGACAAGGTGATAATGGAGGTGTGGTGAAGGCAATGGTAAGAGGAAATGTGGAAGGGACTATTTGAGGAGAAGGGAATGACATGGGTAATGATGAGGATACAAGAAGTGGTGTAGGTATAGGAGGTAGAAAGGATGTAGGTAACGATGAAGGTGTAGGTTGTGTAGGTAATTTGGGTGAAACAAAGGATCGTGACGAGGAGGTGGGCTGTTGTGTTTTTGGTTTACCTTGGGTAGGAGGCTGCTTGACCAAGGTTGATGGGTGGGGACCTAGGATAGATGGAAGTGGTAAAGGTGATAAAGGGGTAGTGGGCAAAGCCAGTATATGTGGCCTAAGAGGTTGGGTCTTCATTTTATGTGGGGGAATAGTCTTTGCGTCAACCTGTGAGGATGTGGCTAAATCTAGTTTGATAGGAGGGTGGACTAGGCTTGATGTCAATATGAATCCCAATGTGGTAATGCGTCTGCACACAGAGGAAGATATAGGTGTAGGTAGGGTTTTAGGCATAGGGAAAATTTTATTTGATGGTAACATTTTAGGTGTGAGTGAGGGTGATGAAGAAGGGGTATCTATAACTGACATGGGCATGGTGGATTTGGTTGTCTGAAACACATTTGGATAGATCATGGAAGTGTTAGTGGACAACATTTGTATTTGAGTTTAGACATGCAGTCGAAGGTGTCCCCAAAACATGAAATTATCAACATAATCCAAGCGGTTAGCCAAATGTGAGAATGACACCGATGTAGGAGAGGATGATGTTGATTTGGTAGTAATCCCTGTAAATAATTTCTATGAGATAGAAAAATGGTTGGCTTTAGACTTTGTGGGTAGAAGAGACGAGAGTAGATCAACACAATCCTCGAAAGCTAGTGGAGAATCATCACTAATAATAATGGACACTACTAATGGACCCCCCGTAAGTAGGGGATAAGGCAAGTTGGATGAGGTAGGTTATTCTTTTGGTGAAGAAGAAGGTAAAAATGACTTACCCGTGGGTAAAGAGTAAGTATTGTGGGTTGTTCGTCAGGTTGAGAGGTGATGAGGGCAACTGCATAGGTAGATATGGTGGACTCCTCTGTGGGTGGAGGAGAAGATAAGGGGGACTCCTCCATAGGTAGAGGAGTAGATGAAACAGGTCCCTCCGTGGATGAAGGAGCTCGTGTAACAATCTCCTTGATAGATGGAATGGGAGGAAATTGAGAAGAAGGAGTTGGTACGATGTCGAAAATGACATAAAATTCACAAATGTTACTGTCACTTGTCAAATTTTCTTTGATTTTGTTAGACGACGGGATGAGATTCGGGAACAAATTCTTGAAGATGTGAAGGTTTTGATTAGCCGGTGTATTAGGGTTATCCAAGATGAGATCTCCATTATCTAACATTTTAGGGACGATGTTTTTATAAGTTATACATTTACCATTGCTATGGCCTCTAGCATGATGATAGTTGCAGTTATCATTTTATTTGTACCATGCAAGCAGAAGACGAGAAGGGTCAAAACCAATATGTGGTTTGATGGGTGGAAGAGTGATTGCTTCGACTTTAGATGTTTTTTCTAAAATGAAGAGTAGGGTTCTCCTATGTGAGTATATTTTCATTGCTCCTGCTTGAAATGAAAAGCCTAAACAAGAGAAAGGATGGAAGAAGGTTTTGATTGGTTGGATGGATGAGATGGGCTGAATTTTAAAAGTACTACATTAACATATCCTTTTGCTTTAAAATAATTATTTTGTGGATTGGAAGAAGAAGAGGTATCATTTTATTTAAACACAACATTCTTGTTACATAATTGTATCTTCTTGTCTTCAATAACATGAATTTCTAGTTTTTGGGCCATGGTGAACGTCTCGTCAAACATGTAGAAGGTTTGATCTTGGAGAATTGGCGAGATGTGTCTAGCACAAGCTCTAGTGAACAACTCTATCAACTTCATCTGAGGTAATTGGAATGTGAGTTGGTTAATTAGGCTACTGCCAATGAGTGAAAAAATCTGTGATAGATTCATCTTCATATTGGCGTGTCATGTATAAGTCAGTCATGGTGACCTTCTTGACAATGTTGATAGAAAACTGGTCCAGAAAATCCTGAGCTACTTGATTAAATGAAAAGATGGAGTTCCTGGGTAGAGCACTATACCAATCTAAAGTCAGTCCTGTCAAGGACATTGGGAATATTTGTAAGAACAAAGCGTCATCGTGAGTAAGGAGATAACACACATGTTTAAAAGACCGCAAATGCTATTGCGGGCCTTCTTTGTTGTTGAATCAATTTAATTTAGGCATTTCCCAATGCACATGGTATGGATGAATCAGAATGGATGGGTGAATGGGCTCGTTGCAAATCTCGTCATATGTCAGAGAGTTACGTGAGCCAGAGACAAGTGCTTCTAATTTCTACATCTTGTCCATCATCATTTTGATAAGATCATTTGTAGGTTATGATGATGGGGCACCCTCTACAGTATAAGTGGGTAGATAAGGTGGGTACGATGTGGACGACATCCTAGTATGTGGTGGTGCTGAGTACAAAAATTGTGATGAAGGAAAATAGGCCAGAATAGATGTAGAGGGAAAGTACACTGAATAAGTGGTAGATGAAATAGGGGGATGTTAGTGATAGGTGTATGTAGGTGGGATGGATGTAAAGTCTCTCATAAAAATTAGAGGAAGAGACTGCAAGATAGAGAGGATGATGTTTTGGAAGGGAGTGTGGGCTTCCAACACCAATGGTGGTTGAGATGCAATAGGTATATGATAAGTGGAGGGTGTAGATAGACCTACACTTAGGGTGGTTGATAAAGGAATGGTTGACATCATAGGAGTGACAAACATCAAAGGAACAATAGATGCCGTAGGTGTGGCATATATATGATTGATGTAGGGTTAAGCTGGGAAACCACATGTGGTAAGGTGGAAGAGGGTAAGGCCACACTGGGAGTAACTGATGTAGAAGTGGGTGTAAGAGTTGGGGGAATGGACATATTCATGTTGTGTACAAGATTCCTTGATGAATCGTGGGTAGATGAATGGGTGAGATAATATTATAGAGTGGAGGGGTTGTGATCAAGGAGTCTTGTGAACTCCTCATCATCGGTGGGTATATTAAGATCCTGATTGAGGTTCATAGGTGATGAGATGGAAGGGGGTGATGAGCTAGGTGGAAGAGGTTGGTGGCTAGCGTAAAACACGAGAGTGTTGGCTTTTCTACAAGTCAAAACCATGTGACTGACAATAGAATGGGTATTCTGAGCCTTGCTAATGATACAAAAACACATAAGGAATGGAGAAAAATGGGTCTAAAATGGATGATTTGATTGTTGTTCTGATTGAAAAATCAGAACACATAGATTGACGTTTGATGCAGCCTAGAATTTACCACAAACAACCCAGGCGTGTTGGCACATCACCCATTTTGAGTTGAGCGCTCACCCGAAGCGCGCAAAGATACAAGGCCCCTCCTTAGAGTTGCTTGTACAAGATGTGAAAATGACGAAGATGCAATGTATTTATATCCATAAATAGCATAAATATTCCACATAGCATATTCTAGATCTAGATATAAAAGAATAATGAATTAAGAAATAAACATAATAAATTCATCCATGTAAGAACCAATTATAGTCATGTTTAACACCTTTATTCACCCATTACACTCCTTTATATTAAAACAAAGTAAATACAAAATATTCTTACAATAATTAGTATCATAAGTTTATGCATGCATCAGATCTGACAACATAACTCCATAATAGCTCATACACATTGTATCTCTCACTACACAGATTAATACATATTTATAAGGGTGGGGAATTTCCCTTCACCACTTATGCACTTCCCAAAATAGGTCGCATGCTTAAAATAGTCATGCACCTTTACAATAACATGCACACATGCAAGTGAACTAAGAATAAATCTCTTTCAGTTAACTGATAGTACTAATCCTATTATTAACTCAAACTCACGTATGGCGCTTAGTAGATGATCTTCCCAAAATAGCATTTGCTTGTCACACAAGTCTCCATCCCATTGTGTGCTCCATACGCTATCTCCAAAAATACCCGTAACCATGAAAATGGATAAGTATTGAATCAATCTGTATTTCATGTGCGTTTCCTTCCCTATCCTTTCACACCTTCAAATATGCCTTGCTACCACGTGTGAATCTCCTCTGTGCCCTCTCCTTAGTGGCATATTATGTCTGATCAACATTATGCCACACTAAACTACATTGTCATCCTGACAATGGGGTTCCTCCTGATGTTGCCAAAGAATAAAGAATAAGAATGGGAAGAATGTAAAGGATTACTTTACAAAGAATCAAATCTGTAGCACTTTTATTCTGCAGCACCCTCTGCTTCAATTGGCAGGATCAACTCCAGATATTCTTCTTTAATCTTAGCCTCCAAGGCTTGGAAATCATCCATCACATTTATGGTCTTCTCTGGAATTTCTGCAACGATGGACTCCAACTCATCCCCATACTTGTGTCCTTAGCATAGCCCATACTTAGCCCAACATACTCCCCACTAGTTCTCCTCATTCTTGGCCCCTTAGGAACTTGAGCGTCAAGGTTTGGGGTTGAATATTTGATGTTTTGAGAAATATCATGCTCTATTTCTTCTGTCTCCTTTGCACCTTCCTCTTCATCATTCATATCCTCATCCCTGGGTTCTTCCACATCTTCTGGCTATACAGGGGTTCCAGGCACACTCTCTGAAGACTCCTTCACCTCCTCATTCAACTTTAGTTTCCTCTTCTTCCTCTCAGTTGTCTCTTTCTGAGGAGAGAGTCGTGGTGATCTCCTCAAAGTCTTTGGGGTTTACGTGCCTTAGGTCCTTGTTTTTTTGAATACCCTTTTAAAGTGGCGTTCTCCATGGAATGCTTCTACATCCAAGTCTTTGTCTTCTTCTTGTACTTGAGGTGGAGTACCCGCGTGCTCAGTATCTACTTTGTCCATGGGCTGCCTTCAGTCTCTATGATCTAAGCCACCATTACCTTCATGTTCTTTGTCCTCCTCATGCACCACTATAGTTTCTACAGGCTGTGGGGCTGGCACATTCTTCACTACATGTTTGCCTTTAGGCGGCCCTGGGAGCCCGAAATCATTTTCTACATACTTATTATTATCCAGCGTAGGCTTAAGATGAAGTTATATGAGCACAACTCCACTATCCCCAATAGCTAAGCTCATTGGATTCATACTTATGACATCTAAGATGAGCCTTTCAACATATGCATCCTAGCCTATATACCCATATGCCTTCCTCAGAGTGTGGTAGTCATAGTCTACCTTATCTGTATTAAAGTTCAAGTGGTGCACATCAGTAAATCGGTGGACTGATGCCTGTAAGTAGCGTAATGTGAAGGCATACGATAGTTTTCACTATGGGATCCATGCCCCATCCCTCATAGCGAATCACGTGATGCAGAAGTGTTGGAACACCACAAACTATACTACCAAGTCCACCACCAAAGGTAGCTCCTTGGGAATGTGCCACTCCTCTTCAAATGCTGCAAGAAGTTGGTCATACCACATCTCTGCCCTCTGCTTAAACAACCCGCTCATTGATCCTTCACATAAATATTTGTCAAACCTCTCCGCGAGGGACTTATTTTCCATGGGATACTCCCAAATCTTATTCTTTTTCCCATCCAACACTCTAATTTATACAAACACAAGGGAAAGGAGGATAGCACAAAAAATAATCTTCTCTCCCGTGCACGATTCCTCAATAATGGTGTTTGCAATGTAGCCTTCTAGGTTATAGACTACTCCCTGAGACATTTTCTTTGCAACATGTAGCCACATGGTATTCACCTGTGACCATCTCTCTTGATCATTCAACTTGGTTACTAAATGCGTTACTGCCTGCACCACTAGATACTTCTTCAATTTATCAATGTCCATTCTGTGCAGACCCTTAGTATACCCCAACTCTTTTCTTGTCTGTACAATTTATAATTTATCAGTCAGATCACTAGCAAGGTCTACCCTTGTTCCCTTCAATCATGTCAGTGTTGCAATCCGGGCTGTTGTGATTCTAACCCTTCGTCTGACGAAATAGAAGAAGTCCTCATGGAACCTGCTCATTAGCCATTGGTATAATGGTTTGTACTTGTGAAAATACGGGAGCTCATAAAACTGATAGAATCCTACCTGCTTCAACAATTTCTCCCCAGCGTCGTTGTATACTCACATTCCTCCACAATGCACTTGTTGGTCTTTGTACTCAACAATACATTCAACTCTTTCTTGTTTTCAGATGTATGATGGTTTTAGTCACTTATTTTTCACATGTGGATGTGGGAATCCCACTCTTGTCTGAATATCACACCTTTTAGGTACTGTATCTTTGAAAATTTTCTCTCAGGATTCATTTCAACTTCATCTTCTACCTTCTTCTTTCCTTTCCTGCTTCTGGCAGGTGCTTTCTTTAGTGCCATCGTAAAAATCTACCTTTTGACTATCTATAACAAGAAAAATCAAACCCTAGCTTGAATTTTCATTCCCTAGTTTGAAACCACATGCCCTAGCTACTTTTCAATGCCTCTGCTTTGCTCAAACCCTTCACCATTGGGTACACAAGCCTCTTCCATGCAATAATCTACTCTCCACGTTTGATTACACAGTCTCCACACCTCAACATGACTCGCTCGACCCGATCACACTTATCTCACTCAAATAATTGTGATCACAAAGGTAAAAATGAACCTACATCACGTCCTTATATAGATTTTCAAAAATTTAGTACATTTATTGCTCCTTCACTAACCAACAATCCTCTCATTAATTGACCATTTTCATAATCTCGGTGTGGTACATCTTCGCACCCCAGCTATAACCTTCTAGTGCGCCTTCCTACCTTCTGGCTATAGACTTGTCTTCAACCCGCTTCCATGTGCTCGAGTACCTCGCTATTGCACCTTCCCCTGGTAGTCTCCACGGCTTCTTGTTACCTTGCGTTATATTGTTCGCTCATTTATCTCCATATACGGTCATCTTTTTAAAGCAATCTTGTTTCTAACAACTCCTCTCCAAACTTGAAAGAACATGTAGCAATTTGCTCCTTTATGTGTACCCAGTTGTAAATAGCCAACCCAAACCAATGGTATGTGTAGTCCTCTATGCATAAAAATTATTCAAATGGTAATTAGCTTCCATCATGTAAACACACTTATTACACAAAACACTAACTAAATTGACAAAGCATAACAATGAGAAAGGAAATATATTAAGGAAATACAAAAATGAAAACCTAGTCTAAATGGAAACACTACCTTATTACATACACCAAGAAGAATTATTTATAGTAGGGCTTCAGCCTACTCTCGTTAAAATAATCGGGTAACCGTATTCCATCAATTGTCTCTAACTGACAAGTGTATGATTCAAGTATATGAGTGATAATATACAGTCCCAACCAATGCAATTTAAGCTTGCCTAGAAGGTGCATAAACTTAGAGTCCTAAAGAGGCACCATTTTTCCCATCTCAAGATTTTTGTCCCTGATGTGCCTGTCATACCATGCCTTCTACATGGCATTTTCCTACTTCTGACTCCAACGTGTGATGGCGCGCCTCTCATCTAACTGTATCAATTTATCAATTCTCTCTTCCAAATATTTCTCATCATCTAGACCTCCAGTGTGCACAATACAAAAAGAAGGTAAAATGAATTCCATAGGAAGAACTACTTCTGTGCCAAAAACCAAGTGAAAGGGTGTGACCTTGTTCAATCTCTTATATGTTGTTTTATACGCCCAAAACACGACATAAAATTTATCACCCCAATATTTCCTTCCAAAGTCACAAATTTTTGTCAATGTTCAGCTCAAAATATTTCTGAGGGCCTCAATAGTCCCATTTTCCTAAGGATGATAGGGTGTAGTCTTATGGTGCGCAATCATAAATTCATCCAATAGTATCCTGATCATCTCATTCAGAAAGTGTGTACCCCCATCACTGGTCAAACTCAAAGGGCATCTATACCTTGTAAGAACATTTTCCCATAAGAACTTGGATGTTGTAGCTGCTGTACAATCCTTGGTAGGTGCTACTTCTACCCACCTTGTCAGATAATCTGTGCGAGTGATGATGTAACATGATCCAATTCTACACGTGACTAGTGAAATAGGACCCATAAAGTCTATAGCCCATTTCTCAAATGACTCTGTACTAGGAATAGGTCTTAAAGGCATTTCATCTCTTTGCCCAGGTTTACCAACACATTGACAGTAATCACATGCCTTAAAATATACTTTACAATCATTGTAGAGGGTCTCCCACCATAATCCAGCGAGTAGAATATTGCGTGCAGTGGTGTCACCTGCATAGTGCCCACCTGCAATACCACCATGAGCCTCTTCCATGATATCCGAGTGCTCGTGCTCTAGTACACACCGGTGTAATACTTCTTCTCGACCTAACTTGTATAGGTCGCCACTAATCAACATAAAACGTGCCACACGAATTGCAAGTTGTTTCTTCTCCAAGGATTTCATTCCTTTTGGCACCATACCTGCACTTAAAAGGATAACAATATCCTCCAATTCTGAAGGCACGTTTTGTAACCTTTACAACTGTGCATCTGACATTTTATCTTCAATTATATGCATTTCCTCCCTCGATTGAATTCTTGATAAGTGGTCTAGGCTAAAATTACTTTTCCTTGGTTTCTCTATAATTGTGAAATCAAATTCTTGGAATAAGAGCACCCATCGACATATTCTCCCCTATAAAATGGGCTTGTTTACCAAGTATTTTAATGCCATGTGATCGGTGTAAAATATAAATGGTGTTGCTAGAAGCTATTGTCTAAATTTATGTAGTGCATAGATCATTGACAAAGCTTTGTGCCCATTAGTTATATAATTATGCTCTCCAGGAGTCAACTTTCTACTAACAAAACATATAGGATGATCTATAATACCTTCTCCAAGTTGAGCTAGCACTACACCAATGGTTGTGTAAGAGGCATCCACACGTACATGAAACGGTTGGTCCCATGAGGGAAAATGCAAAATAGGCACTATAGTAAGTCTCTCCTTCAATGTCTGAAATGTGCTGCTACTGCTGCAGTTCTCCCCAATAAAATGTCCCTTTTCCTTTTAGTAACTCTTCCAAGGGTGCGGCAACCTTAGCATATCCTTTGATAAATTTTCTATAATACCCATTGTGACCCAAGAATCCACACACCTCACTCTGACTGATAGGCTCTTTAAGGCCTACGATAACTACAACCTTAGTTGGATCTACTAAAAAACCTTCCTTGCAGATGATGTACCCTAAAAGACTACCAAAAGGTGTAGCAAGCACACACTTCTTGATGTTTTGTTGGGCCCCAGAATATTGGTTAAATACAAGAAGGAGTGTGGGCACACGAGACCTATTTGAAGAAGGGCATGCGGGGTGAAGGCACACAAGGAAGGGTTCTACTAGGGTTTTACAAAACACATGGCACACGCACAAGGCAAGACAGGTTTTGGTATTCAGTGTTCTAGGTAGCACATGAGAAAAGCGTGACTCTTCTAGCATGCAGAATGGATAAGGTGCCAGTCTGGCAGCTGTAGGATCAAAAAGGGAATATTCCATGTATGCGATGGAAAGGTTACAGAAGAACATCATTGCACAGAGTGGAGAACTCAGATCAAAGGAGGCATGCTCCATTGGAGGACCACTTGGACACTTGGCAGTAGATCTGTTACCTTAGAAGGCATGGTGAATGAAGGCAAAAAAGCTATATATTTGAGGTGCACGGATAGTAGAAAAGTAGTAGTTAAGGTGTGAGTAGATCATCTTGAGAGGAAGGTGGTGGAAAAGGCGAAGCTCTACAGAAATATCATGGAGGATTCTATGGGTTGGGATTATAGAAAATATAGGAGTGGTGGCATATTTAGAGGGATGGGTCTGTGTTTATCCCTTGTAATGTGAAGGTCATAGTTTAGTTTTGATGCATGACCTTGCTTTGCATTGTTATATGGGTATGTTATGACCTCAAGGAATGTAATGTGGTTATTGGACTCATTAATATGAATATAAGGTTCTATTTCTAAATCATATTTGTGTTCATGAGCATAATCTTAGTGCATTTCCTTTGTGTATGAATCAATTCTATATGTTGTTTGTTATTTCTCTTTTATGGATGCATTGATATGATAACTCATCCTAGGTTCTCAGAATGAACACATGGTTCCTTTCCATTCTTTTACACTTAAGTATCTATCATAGATGATGCATTATCACAAGAATCACATAAAGGAGAGGCTTGGCACCCGCGCATGCCTCGGGTGAGTGCCTAGCACCCACTGGGTGATAGGCCGACGTGCATGGGATTTTACTGTTAATCTAAGGGTATAAAAATGACTACATCTTGGTTCCATTGCCGGGACCTCTTTTTGAAGTTGTTGTGAGAAATGGCATACATCTTGGTCCCTGTGATGCATGATGACAGAATGTATGACCTTGGAAAGTATTGAAGATGGTTCAAGAGCACGAGAGGATGAATTTTCTCAAAGATTCAACACTAGACCTGAGTTTGATGCACATAGATGGGTAGAAGAGAACCTGTACCATGAGTTGTATGAGACATTCTTCTCCTATTTTCTAGTAGAACTATATGAATGGCTTTCAGCATATGCATCCAGATCAAGATGGTACTATAGATCATGCATATGGACCCAAGATGATTATCAGAGGCTACAGGATGCAGATCTGACTTGGACACATGTGCTGTTGATCACTGGTGGAAAGGAGTGTTGACAATTATACTCTAGAATATGCCATTTCTACGTATTCTTGCCTAGAAGTTGTTGAGTTTGAGTTTTTGAGGGAGCCTAGAGGATCATTTTTGCATGCTATTCCTTTGGCTATGAAGATCTTGGTCATTACCTTAAGTTTAGAGGCATTTCCCATGGCTGGCTAAGCTTCTCTGAGCACTGGAGAGGAAGCTAGGGTGGAGGAAGATGGCAGACATTGTGGCTGAAAAGGAAAGGGAGGAGAGATGACTCAAGTATAGTGAAGGTCATGAAAGGGAGATGACTAGACAATGCAAGGTTGTAAGTGTGATGGATCTATAGAGGTAGACGTTGTGGGAAGGAGTTGAGGTTCACACAGAGGATGTGGAACCTGAGGAGTCTGTGCTACCCCATCTTGGAAAGTGTAGGAGAGAAGCCCCTTTAGCTTCTGATGAGATTTCGTTGCATGGAGAAAGGAGAGCCATCGACGCACATCTAAACCCACCTGATGACCAACCCCTGGTACTTGGTTTTTTAGATCAAGGGAGAAGTATTTTTAACCCAGTTGGTATCGGTGGGAGTAACCACTCTGTGCCCAGGAGATATAATTTCTCATTTGGAACATCCATGGCTGCAAACCATTCCAGTATTTGGAGGAATTTTTAGACAAGGTGCAAGTATGCAAGGTTTGGGTATCACATCTGGGAGTGGCACGAGACACACAACTGGAAGTGGGACAATATCACAAACCATCGGTGCATAGTTCAGTGGGACATTGGGAACACTAGGCGTGACCACTTCAGGCCATTTTTGGCTACAGGAGGTGGATCTGGTGGTATAGGAGCTAGAGGACCTAGTGGACCTAGTGGATCTGGAGGATCTGGTGGGTCAGGAGGAACATGACCTGGTGGATCTAGTGGATCTAGTGGAGGAGGAAACACTGGAGGAAACCAAGGCTCTGGATCAGGAGGACAAGGGCCTCAGCCACCTCCACAAGTATTTTTTGAGATGTCTTTGCACTTACCAGACTATAGGGGTATTGAAGATGCTGCAGAGCATGTGCAAAAGTGTGAATTACTATGGCGTGTGAAAGGGATCACTACCCCGAAGCGGAAGGAAAGTTAGTTTGCAACAACATTGCAAGGGCACACATAGTTGGTATCAAAATTATGACCCCCATCAAATGGTGGTAGACTACACCACATTGAAGAATGCCTTCCTAGCAGAGTTCCATATCCCTGAATTTGAGCAAAAGAGCATCAGTGCTTTGAAGGAGATCCAACAAGGAATGATAGAGAGTGTGCGGGAGTATGACGTGCATTTTCAAGACTCTCTTGTCAAAACTATCCTATGACATCCACCCTTCTCAACATGCTCAATGGTTTGTTGGAGGATTGATAACACCATTTAGAAGGGCTCTGTCACACAAGACTTTCACAGACCCGTGCAAGGCATTGGAAGCTACCCTACGTGCATTGAGGCTATTAGGAGCATTGATACTGGTGTTAGTCCTTTTCTAGAGGCTCAAATTGCTGCAATGGCCAAGTAGTTAGAGAAGCTATCTTCAAACTCAGTGCATGAGGTTCATAGTGGGATTTGGTGTATAGACTATGAAGTGGAAGGGCATGTAAAGGATAGTTTCCCTCGGAAGTCAATACACGTTATGGCAGTAGACTGTGAAATTTTCCATGGGGATTATGATGCAAGTAAGTGTCCTCTACTACAATGCACAATCCACAAGAATGTTTCTTGATATTGTAAGATTTGTACCTCTACGACCCATGATACCAAGGATTGCAAACTGATTGATTAGATTCATGATGCTATTGATCTTGGTGTGCAACCAGACTAGTCTTGCAAGCAGTTCCAAGGATGATGATTGTCACTATGAAGGGTGCACAGATGGAGGAGCGTGTGGAAGAGGTTTTTGTGGAGGATTTCATGGTCTCACATAACCGCAGTGGAGGACGAAGTGAATTCCTATGAGGAACCTATTATAACTGTGGATCTACAGAGCATTACAAATGTGAGTGTCCTAATCTATTGCAATGCTTGTGATGTGGGAAGAAACATAAGTACAAAGAGTGTCTAGAGATTTATGAGCATATGAACTAGTAGCACTAGAAAGACAAAGGTGTTGGGATGGTGAGCATCAAGAAAGACAATTCACAGTGGATACCAAGAGTGGTGCATGAGTCAAAACTAGAACCTGTATTGGTGACGACGTGAGCAGAGGCCACGCACGCTAGGGAGATGCCAAGACAAAGGACACTAGTTTCAAGAGAGGAAGTGGTACATGGGAAGTATCTAGATCCTACTCATCAGAAGGAGGTGTATCAAGAGACTATGGATGTGATTCAGAGTTTGCAAGGGGAGATCCAATGTCTAAAGGAGAAATCAAAGTAGTTGGAGCAAAGGAAGAATGTCGAGGCTCCAAAGGATGACCTAGATGAGGTCAAGGAAGTATGTAGGATGTTAAGGAAAGAGAATATTATTCCCTTGCTAGGAGAATGGCTGAGGGAGAAGGTACCATGCGCCAGAGCAGAGCGTGAAAGGTAGGTTTTGCATGCAAACCTTCCTCCTCACAACCTTGACTATGATAAGGAGATTACTTTGAATGTGGTTGTTGATGGATGTATTCTAAGCAATATCCTCATCGACATGGGAGAAGAGGTCAATGTTCTTACCTTAGATGCCTGACATCAAATGGGAAGAACCGCATTACAACCATCTTTGAATGTGTTGTATATGGAAAACAAGACAAAGGAAATGCCCATTGGAGTCTTGAAGGATGCAGTTATCACCATTCAAGGGGCCAAGTTCACTAGATACTTTGAAGTCTTGGCACTCACCGAGGGTAGAACAACTTTCCAGCATTACTTGGGTGCCCATGGTGTTACAAGAACAATTCTGACCTGTGGTTTAACAAGGGATATATTACTTTTGAGAACAAGGAAGAAAGGGTGATTATCCCTTTAACAGATGGGAAGTCAGTGCCCTATACTAAGACCTTAGGAGAGGAAGTCCTCGACAGAATTTATGTGCTCTCCATCAGAGATCCTGAGATAATTCATCCCATGGAGGGAGTTATCCAGTTTGAAGATGCTCAATCCTTGAGTGATACCACTAGCATGGCATGTGAAAATTGGGTGCATGGGACTTATGAGTTGATTAGATGATAATTGAGAGGATTTGTAACAAGGGTAATGAAGGCACGCTCAGTCAAGCACCTAGGAGGGAAGAAGTTGCCAAGTTACTCTGGAGGAGCATACCCTGAAATTTTCTTGCGAGAAATAAAGGCTCAGTGGAAAGAATGAGGACGAGAGAAGGGGAATGCTCAGTTATAACCTCTCAGAACTGCAGCATGCTGGTGGGATACACATCGAGAGAGCCTCCTAGAATGGCATAAGGTAAGAATCATATTTCTGTAAGGTTCTCTAGGAGTAACGTGCCCACTGTCATACAAGACTACCATGGTAAAGAGACGCCTCATTTCATATCCAAGCATGTGAGAAGGCCTGGATGGGAAGTGCAGAAGCATTACCACCTTCATTATGGGTGCATAAGTTGTATTCCACCTTACAATGTTGTGCGTGTGCATGGTATATTCATTCTGAGATGCATCATCAAAAAGGTAATTGGCAGGAGTTGGCGATGATCTCATTCAAGCTTTTGAGTATAGGAGTACCAAGCCATTAGTGGATAAGGTGTTGGAAGTAATCAAGTGCCTTATGATGGGAGATAGTGCTATGACAGAAGATAGGCTACTAGAATTACTGGGTGAGCCTTATTTGGAAACGCACCTTAATGAAGAAGAATCAGAGGAAGTACAACTTGAGTGCACGTGCATGGAAAAAGAAAAAGGAAAAATGGTCTATGTAGTAGATGGTGAAGAGATGGAAAATTTGGATGTTAACCATTCTGAAGGTACATGCGAAGTCATAGATATCATTGATGAGCTAGCACATGCCTACCATGAGCCCTTGAAAACAAAGAAGGTTAACATTGGGACAGAGACAAAACCTAAGGAAGTTATCATTGGGGACTATTGGTCGGAAAAAGAAGTTTCAAAGGTCATTGATCTGTTACGCGAGTTCCAAGATTTGTTCCCTCATGGGTACCATGAACTCAAAGGCATCCACCATTCCTTATGGGGGAGATGAAGATCAAGTTGAAGGAAGGTGCACCCCCGATTTGGAAGAGGCCTTATCGGATGAATCCAAATTTACGCGTATGGGTTAAGGAAGAAATAGACAAGATGATAACATCTGGTATCATTGAGGCAGTGGAAGAATCATAATGGATAAGCCCAATGGTCATCAGTATCAAGAAGGATGGGAAGGATAAGGATGTGTGTGGACTATAGGGACCTGAATGTAGTATGTGTCATTGATCCTTTTCCAACCCCCTTTACTGAAGAAATTTTGGAAGGAGTAGCCAGGCATGAAGTCTACTCTTTCACGGATGGGTTCTCAGGGTATCACCAAGTCAGGATTGCAAAGGAAGACCATAGAAAGACAACTTTTGCCACTAAATGGGGAAGTTTTGCCTACACAGTTATGCCTTTTAGATTGAATAATGCACCTGTTGTGTTCTTGTGCATCATGGTACAAGCATTTCAGGACTTCATCCATAAATTTCTTCAAGTTTACCTGGATGACTAGACTGTGTATGGGTTGGTGAAATACCATTGTGACAATTTGAGGCTGATGTTTGAGAGATGTCAGAAATTAAGGATATCCATCAACATTAAGAAATGTGTCTTTGCTACTCCATTTGGAACCATGTTAGGACATATTATATGCAAAGAAGGCTTACTAGTGGATCCCACCAAAGTTACAGTTATTGTGGGATTAGGGGAGCCTACTAGTCAAAGCATAGTGCGCTGGATTCCTTGGGCATATGGGGTACTACATGAAATTCATCAAGGGGTATGCCAAGATCACCATGCCCTTGGAGGAATTGCTAAAACACAAGAGTGCCTTTCATTGGGGAGAGGCACAACAGTAGGGCATTTGACACTTTAAAGGATAGGCTTGTCACGGTGCCCATACTACATTTTCCTTCTTGGGATAAGCCTTTCCATGTGCATGTTGATGCCTCAGGGACAACTATGGGAGTAGTACTAGCACAACCTGGTGAGGGAATTTTTGATCATCCCTTGTGTTTTTCTAGTAGAAAGTTGACACCAGAAAAACAAAATTACACAACTACTGAGTGCGAGGCACTGTCTATGATCTACGTGTTGCATAAGTTTAGGAAGTACCTATTGGAAACACCATTTATATTCTACACAGACCACATGGCATTGAAATACTTAGTCAAAAATCTCATTTTACAAAGGGCACATATGTCCGTTGGGTCCTATTATTCCAAGAGTTTGAGTTCACAGTGGTTGTAAAACTAGGAAAGAGAAATTTAGGACTTGACCACTTATCAAGGATTAACTTAGGGGAGGAAACACAAAAGCATTGAGGATACCATGCTGAATGTGTAACTATTTAGGTTACAGTGCATGTGCCCTCAGACTTGGAAGATATCACAGTGTTCTTGAAAACAGGTGTGGCACGGGAAGGACTGAAGGCTCTGGAGAGAAAGTAGTTAGCAATACGCCACACCCTACATGTTGATTAGTGGAGACTTGTATAAGTTAGGACGTGATGAGGTTTTGTGCCGATGCATATTAGAACATGAGCATGTGGAAATTATGGAGGAAGCACATGGTGGGATTGCAGGAGGACACTATGTAGGAAATGCTACTCGCGTGGAAGATTTTACTAGTAGGGATTTGGTGGGAAACCATCTACTAGGATTGTATTGAGTTTTGCAAGGCCTGTGACCATTGTTAACGCCTTGGAAAACCTGGAAGAGGGATGAAATTCCCTTGCGACCAATAGCCAACATTGAACCATTTGAAAAATGGGAAATCAAATTTGTAGGGCCAATTTCGCCAGCCACACGAAGGACTGGTTCATGGTATATCATTACTTGCATTGATTACTTGACACGATGGGTAGAGGAAGTGCCTATGAAGGATTGCACTACAACAACAACTACTATATTTTTATGGGAGAACATAATCAGCAGGTATGGTTGTCCTTTAAGCTTAACAAGTGATAGAGGTACACATTTTCTCAATGAAATGGTCAGGATTATGTTAGCAAAATTTATGGTGGCCCATCACAAGACTACCCCTTATCACCCTCAAGTGAATGGAACTACTGAGGCATTTAACAAAATACTAAGTCACACATTGAACTAAGATCTATGACATTGGAAGACAAGATTGGGATGACAAGTATCAACCATTCTATGGGCATACAGGACAACCTACAAGAGGTTGAACAAGGCCACACCATTTCAATTGGTGTTTGGCACGGAGGCTATTTTTCTAGTTGAATTCATGTTACCATCACTACATATAGTGCATGCATAGGAGGGTTGGATGATGAAAAAGCACTGGAAGAGAGGATTGATAAGTTGATGTAGTTAGACGAGAGGTGATCACTTGCTAGATGGAGTCAGAAGACAGAAAAAGCAAGACAAAAGGCATGACATGATCATCATATCAAGAACAAGTAGTTTGAGGTTGGGAAGATGGTGTTGTTGTATGATTCCAAGTATCTACGCCATCCTGGGAAGTTGAAATTCCATTGGTTGGGACCCTACATCATCTTGTACATTCTTGATTCAGGCGCTTTCCAGTTACAAGCACTAGATGGGATGAGATTACCAGGTCATTTCAATGGGAGTAGGCTGAAGCCCTACTATAAATAAGTCTTCTTGGTGTTTGTAAATAAGGTAGTATTGCCAGTTAGCTTAGAATTTCCCTTTATGCTTTTATTTTCTTGTGTTTCCCTTTCTCGTTGGTCTTGTTCCTTTCTTTTTGTTTCATTTTGCACCTTGTGCGTCAGTAACCACATTATTTTTCCAAGGTTGTGTATGCGTAGAGGACCACACATCTATTTTAGTGTGGGGTGGAGTAATGCAAAGAAAAGTATAGGCCTATAATACAAGTTGAGTGGCCCAGTAGAAGGAAGCACGTAAGGTTGAGAAAGCACATGTGAGGAAATGGTGGATAATGAATTATGGTGTCAAGAAGGTTGTAACAAAGACCACATATAAAGGATGAAGAGTGCAGGAACAACATGAGGTAGGTGAGGGAAAAAATCAGGTAAAGGACAGAAGAAGTGCCTTCGGTGCTGTAGACGTGTGTAAGAGTCTTTGGTTAGATTGGATTTTTGCGTGCCAGAAGGTTGTAGAAGGTTTTTCATGCAGGATTGGGCACATGGGTAAGGGTACTTAAAGTCAGCCTAGTGGAAAAATCCACATTTAATGTTAAAGTACATTGGTAGGTGGTATAACATTTATTGCTAGAGGGAAGCAAAAACTATAAATATAAGGTCGGGAAAGTCATTATTCTACCTTGCTATTACGAAGTTGAAGCGCTCTTGTGAACTAGGGCATCCAGAGAGATTTGTGTGAAGGAAGAAGAATCCTAGAAATCTAAGTGTGTGACTAGAGTGGATCTGCAAACCAGGAGGAAGGAGTACATGGGCATGAGAAAAGGTTTTTTTAAGTGCACCATCTTGTGGAAGGTTTTCCTAGTTAGGGTTTGGTAGCTAGGGCACAAAGATAGAAGGATTTATTCTAGGAGTTGAGCTTTGGAGTTGAGTTTGGAGTTAAGAAGAGTAGCAGAGTAGAGTAAGAAGTTCTTAGGTTATCCTGATAGAAAGCATGACACCTAAGAAGGTGACTGTTTCACCAAAGAAACAGAAGGGCAAGGGAAAAGGAAAACAAACCTCTACCATCGCAAGCTCCAATGAGGAATGGTATGCAGAAATGTAATACCTAGATGGAGTATTGCTAGGAAAGGAGTGGGTGTCACACTTAAGACAAATGGTCCGTGAGTGATTATAACCATTGCACGAGCACAACTAAGAAGGAAATGGCATTAGATTTGGTCCATCCAACTAACAAAAGGACACCATATGGGATGCCTATATACAATGATGAGGTGAAAGTCAAATTGGAGAAAGTAGGGTTATTACAACTATATGAGTTGCCTTACTTTGGTAAGCCCGAAGTGACTTTATCAGTGGTTGATGTCACATACATGAGGATCACTTCTATTTTGTAGGGCAAAAGATGCACATAACACCACAGTTGATATCCAAGTTCACAGCCTTATTTGTGAAGGAGAAAGTAGAGATGATGATCTGAGTGACAAGGAGGCTATCAAGGAGACAGTAACAGCTTATGACTACAAGAAGGGTTCACGATACTTTGACATCATAGAGATTCCAGACCCTGTTATGAGGATGGCCATGTGCTTGGTGACCAAGCTTAATGATCAAGAATGATGGACACAAGTGAACAAGGCATGGCTAAATGTATGCCAGAAGATATCAGAGGGAACCATCTATAACTTGTCCACTTTCATTGTAGATGAGATCATAAGTAGCTCACAGGAAGGAGAGAAGATATTATTCAGCAACATCCTCCTCACCATCATCTTCTCAGAGATTGGAGTGCCCGATGGGCTAGAAAAATTTTTTGGGAGTATCCAGAAGAGGATCCCTCACCCACAAAAAGGTTTGAAAAGTACACTTGTGAAACCATGACGACCACTCACAAGGCACGCCTGGAGAAGTGGTACAAATGAATGTGTGATGCATTTGGGGCAGAGTGGAGGATCCCAAAGTAGTTTCCCATGCTTGTGGATGGAGAAGAAGAGTTTGCAGTATACCAACATTTCTGTATTGGCATATTTACATTAACAAATGGGACTAAGGGTCCATGGTGCAAGCTACCCTTCTCCTTCACCACACAATACTTCCAAGCTGGAGTCAACCAGTTCAAAGAAGCCAAAAGACTAAGGTTTGACCTTAGTGAGGTGGACCAAGACCACCGTGAGCTATGCCAAAATAGCTCATGTACCCTAAAAATCATGCACATACATGGAGAAGTATGTCTCCCATGAAGTGCAAATGATGAAGCCCATGACGCTGCGATCATCGGAAGGACCGCAACAAGGGTGTATCTATGCATAAGGCCTAAGTTTGAGAAAGGTGCCTATCTGGAGAGTGATGTCTCCATTCTAGAAGACCCCATAAGGGAGAAAGAAGGCCACACCAAAGAAGAGAGAAAGAGAAGAGGGGCAGGAGAAGAAGGCACCAAGTGTGTAGACAACACAATCTATGGGCGTGCCAGAAGCAAGCGCTAAACCTAGCACTTATGCATAGGAAGAAGTCCCCTGTCAAGGAAAAGACCCAAGAAGAAGAAGTGATAGAGTAGGAAGATCCCCTCACACATGAGGAGTCACCAAGGAAGACGTCACCTAGTGAAGAAAAAGAAAAGGAAGAATCTCCTGTACTGGAATCCCCAGTAAGGAAGAAGTAGAAGGTGACAGAAGAGGCAGACTCAGAGGAGACAAAAAGTTTAGATGCCTACATTGGCAACAAGGATGATGATGAGCCTGAAGGAGGTGAAGACCATCTAGTGTATGATATACATGATTCAGAGGAGGAGGAAGGTGAAGAGAAGTATAACAAGGAGGATGAGGAGAAGAATGACGAGGAAGAAGTAGAGGATCAAGGCAAGGGGGTGAGTGAAGAGGTGAGCACCAAAAACCAAGGAACCCCAAGCCTCACCAAGGAGTAAGTGGAGAAATCCATGGAGAGAGAAGTGGTGGGAATCATGAAGGAGTTGGTGGAACAAGAGTTGGAGTGGAGCACAGACAAAATTATGAAGGAGATGGAAGAAGAAAGCGTTGGGAAGGAGTATGGCAACATGGGTGGGGATCCCAAATTGGTAGTAAGCTTCCCAAAAGCTGCAAAAATAGGTGGGAAAGGCATAGTGGTGGCACAAGAGTAGGGAATGGGATACATTAATGATCCTAGCAAGGTGCTATGTGCATGTGCTTCCAAAGCACTGTACCAATAGAGAAACTCTAGGCTATGTCATCATTTGATGAAGAAGGCACATATCCCCAAACTAGGAAGATGCTATCTTGGGCATTTGAGTCTCACGTAGATGAACCTGAGTTTGAAGTAAGCTAGAGAGTGCTAATGAAGGTGCCAGAAACAAAAGGAGTAAATCCCTTGGTGAACGCTCAACAACTATCAGATGAACAGGTCTGTAATGTGCTTAACAAGGTTTCAGTCAAAGTTGAGGCCAGACTATTTGGGAGAAATGATAGAGTGAGATTCCTGGAGGAGGAATTGGAGAAGAAAAAGAAGGATCTCATGGAAAAGAGAAAGGACCTAAAGCAAGAGGAGCTGATCAATGCTCAGTTGAGGCATGAGATGAAAGAAGAAAAATCAAAGGTGTGCAAAGTCTCCAAGAAGGTGGAGATGATTATGGATGCCATTTTCCTGAAGCACCCTGACTTAGCGCCACCCGAGCAGAAGTATGAATCAGCCTTGCAATGTCTAGAGGATTTGACTCACATTCTCATGATGGAGAGGTGACCACTCACTTTAGAGTCTACAGAAGAGGTGCAGGCATGCCAAGAGAAAGAGGAAAAGATGAAGGTTGTTGAGATTGTGGCTCGATACACTAAACTTCTTGCAGAGGTAAAGGCCACCACACAAGTCACTGAAGCTGCTTATGACAACTATGCTGATAGGGATAGAGTGGCAAGCATCTTGGTTTCCACCCATGAAATGGAACTCAAGGAGTTCTAAGAGAAAAATAATGGGAATAGAGCATAAAGAGATAAGATCCTAGCCAAGGTGGAGAAGAAGTCAGAAGCAATCGAGACCCTGTGAGGCTCGATCAAAATCGGCTAAAGGAATTATACCCCCAGATCACTCGCAGGATGGATGCGCTTGAGGACTTGGGAAATAAGTTGGAAAGTATTGTTGAGACCATGAGTGCTAAAGGGGAGGATCTAAGTTTTGAGGAGGTGAGTTCCCTGGTGGGTGACCTCTGTCAGCAAGCTCAGAACGAGGTTGATGCTTGGGAGAAGTTAGAGGCAGAAATAGGGAAGGATTTCCCTCTCCTCCTCCAAAAATAAACAAGTTCCCCATTCTTTCATTCTTTCTCCCAATTCTTCATTCCTTTATTCTTTCTTTCCAACCATTTTAAGAGCCCACCATTCTTTACTTTATTGAAGAGTGTTTCCAAGGATGGAGAATAGGCATAGTGTGGGGTGATGTTGGGCCCCAGAATATTAGCTAAGTATAAGAAGGCACGTGGGTGCACGGGACCTACTTGAAGAAGGGCACATAGGGTGAAGGCACATAGGGAAGGGTTCTAGCAGGGTTTTGTAGAACACATTGTGCACGTGCAAGGAAAGAAAGGTTTTGGGACTTAGCCATATTTAGTGTTCCAGGTAACACACGAGAAAAGTGTGACCTGTCTAGCATGTGGAATGGATAAGGTGCCAGCTTAGCGGCTATAGGATAAAAAATGGAATATTCCATGCATGTGATGGAAGGTTCCAGAAGAACATCATTGCACAGAGTGGAGAGCTCGGATCAAAGGAGGCATGCTCCATTGGAGGACAACTTGGACACTTGACAGCTGATTTGTTACCTTAGAAGGCATGGTGGTGAAGGCATAAAAGCAATATATTTGAGGTGCACATATAGTAGAAAGAGTAGTATATACATGGAGATCATCCTAAGGTAGACTATTGGTGGAAGAGAGGCAAAGCTCTGTATAAATATCATGGAGGATTATATGGGTTGGGATTAGAGAAAATATAGGAGTGATGACATATTTAGAGGGATGGGTTTGTGTTTACCCTTGTAATGTGAAGGCCATAGTGTAGTTTTGATGCATGACCTTGCTCCGCATTGTTATATGGGTCTGTTATGACCTCAAGGAATGTAATTTGGTTATTGAAAATATGAATATAATGCTCAGTTCTAAATCATATTTGTGTTCATGAGCATAATCTTAGTGCATTTCCTTTGTGTATGAATCAATTCTATATGTTGTTTATTATCTCTCTTTTATGGATGCAATAAGATGATAACTCATCTTAGGTTCTCAGAATGAACACATGGCTCCTTTCCATTCTTTTGTACTTAAGTATCTGTCATAGATTATGCATTATCACAAGACTCACATAAAGGAGAGGCTTAGTGCCCACGTGTGCCTTAGGTGAGCGCCCAATGCCCACTAGGTGATAGGCCGACGCGAATGGGATTTTACTGTTAATCTAAGGGTTTAAAAATGACTACATGTTCAAACAAATGCTTAACTATCTACATATTTCAAACATTAAGTGAAATTTTTCATAATGATCCTTAACCAGTCCATACACCATCCAATCATCCAAGTAAACTTACAAGAAAATGTGAATAAAATCTTGGAATGTTTGAACAACTATTTGTGAAAATACAGCAGGTGCATTTTTCATACCAAAGGGCATCACAATATATGCAAAACTTCCCCATTCACTGGTGAAAGTTATTTTTTCTTGATCCTCCTGTGTAATCTGAACATGATGATACCTAGAGAATCTATTTGTAAAAGAATAGATTTCGCACCCTGTAACACCTTCTAATATCTTCTCTGTGAAAGGTGTAGGAAAGGGATCAATCACACATCCAACATTAAATTCTCTGTAATCCACACAAATAATAATATGACTATCTTTCTTTATACTGATAACCATGGGGCTAACCCACTCTGATTCTTCTAGTAGCTTGATTATGCCAGAATTCAACATCTTGTCAATTTATTCTTTAACTTTTACGCACATGTTAGTGTTCATCCTGTAGGGTCTCTTCCTGATTGGGAGAGTAACTTCCTTAAGCTTTATCTTCATCTCTCCTAATGATTCATGCACTCCTTTTAATTCATGGTAACCCCTAGGAAATAAGTCCTGAAAATCATGGAGCAACTCCAACATCTTTGTCACTTCATATTCAAACTAATAATCTCTAATTATTGCCCCTTTAGGTTCAACATCCGTACCAATATTCACTTTCTTTGTCCTCATAGGTTCATGATAGGTGCATGCGTTGTTATCCGCACTGTCCAATACCTTGTGCGTACCTACTGAATGATATATATCCATATTTTATACTTCTTCATCATGCAATCTATAGACCATCTTTCCCTTTTCCTTCTCAAAGAAAGCATGCTTAGGTAGTGTGGCATTTATCTCTGCTTCTTCATCAAAATGTGCTCCTGATTTGTTCTCATCAAATAACTCCTGAATGAGTTCTTCCACCTTTGCACTGTCTCCCATAGTTAAACACTTTATAACCCTTAATGCCTCTTCTACTGGAGGTTTAGTAGAGAAGTAGTCAAAATTCTAGACCATACCTACAATCAAATCCTACCACTTTCTAGTTTCTCTATGTAGCTCCGCATATACATACCAAACGAGTGCACAACCTTGTAAAGTGGAATAAAATTTGTGCACCCATAGAAAAGGTGGTAAATATTTTTGCCCCTCTATCTAGAGCCTCTCACATTTCTGAACATGGTGCTGAACAAGTTGATTACCATGATAAGTGCATATTTGAGTAGGTGCATTGATCTTGGAAAACTGAGTTGTAAGAGCAAGCTTGACTTCATTCCATTCTACAAGATTATCCCTGTGAACCACCCACCAACATGCTGCTGTCCCATGTAGGGTATATGCTAACATATTTCTTATTTCTAATTATTTTATCCACCATTCCTCCATAGCGCGCAGGAACCCCTTAGGGTCTCCTTCTCCAGTGTACCAAGGTACCAAGCTATTACGTATCCTCTTGATGCAACGAGGTTTACTTTTCTGCACAAATGCACTCCTTACTTTATACTCAACCATCTCATAAGTAACATGAGCCCAATTATCACAAAAATACTTGTAGTATCACTAATAGACTACACATCTTCCCACTGAATGATTCCTTCCTTAGATGGCTCGAGTAATTCTAGGTCCTAAATAGCGCATACATAAATCCTATTCAGATCTTCCTCACTCAAAGGCTCAACATAGGGCATATATTTACTATCTATTAAAGGGATAATAAACCTTTCCTCCTTGTTCTCAAAACTGATATATCCATTATTGAACTAAAGATCAACATTATTTGCATAACACCAAGGGAGTTTGAGAAAAGTTGGGAAACTGTCTGCTTCTGCAAGCACTAAGACCTCAAAATCCCCAGTGAACTTGGTCCCTTGTATAGTAATGGATGCATCTTTTAAAATCTGATAGGAGTGGCCTTAGTTTGATTAGCCATAAAAAAATTATTAGAAGAAGGCTGCAATGAAGGTCTCCCCATATGTACACATGCATCTAAAGTAAGTATATTTACTTCCACACCTGTGTCAATCAATATATTACTCAAGAGCCATCCATTGACAATAATATTTAGAGTGATATCCTTGTCATAATCTAAGCTATGAAGGGGAATATTTGCATGTAAGATCTAATGCCCATTCTCAATATTCACATGTGGAGTGTTTCACTTTAGCCAACTCCCTAGTAATTAAATAGTATTCTCTTGACGTAATATTCTGCATACTTCCTTCAAGTCATCAATATCTGACTGGACCATCTCTACAGCCTTCTTCTGTTCCATCTTTCGTGATTGCTCCTTTAAGCATTGTATTTCCCCTTGAAGGTCTTTGAGTACTTCCATGGTCTCCTGATAAACCTCCTTTTGGTGCACATGATCTGGATACCTTACATGAAAAATGTACTCAGTGATGGTAGGCTTCTGCTATAACGCCTCTCTAGTGCGCATAACTTCAGTGCGTGTAGTGATCTTCACAGGCAATACCTCAGGTTTTGATGCCAAATTTGGCATCCACTAATTTTCCATAGCACGCTGTAACCTAACCATCCCTGCACCTTTTTTCTCTTGTTTATGATGCTTGTTAAGATGCTCATATAGATCCAGGCATTGCTTATAGCTATGATTCTTCCCACAGAAAGAACATGTAATATTTTGAGGACATTCGTGCATGTATTGGTTAGGTGATCTGCATGTAAAGAATGTTCTACGAGGGAATTTGCTTCATCCACCACCATAACCTCAACCTATGAATCCACCACCATATCCTCAATCTCTGCCACATCCTCCTTTATAGCGCCCCTCATTTCGATCATAGTGTGATTGATTATGATTCTGATCCTAGTGCTCACCTTTACCCTTAGAGTTATCTGAAACTCCTATCTATCACACACAAATATCTATAGAATCATGGATCTGGCCAATCAACCTGTAGTCTTCTGTATCACGAGTCATGGAATGGTAAATATTACAATAGCAGGATACATTCTTCCTTATCACATGTTGTAATAATGGGAAACGATTGGCATCATGGTTCATGTGACATATCTCACAGTATAGCAACAATGAACATATTGTTCTGCGGGACAACTATCTTTGGTGTGCCCCTCCACTTCAGTTTATACACAAAATCCTAGTGCATGTCTCATTTTCTAAATTCACTGATAGTTTCTCCAACTGCTTTACCATAGCTACAATCTGTGCTTCCAAGAATGGGCTGACTCCAATGTCTATACTCCCAACTGCCTCAATGTGCAAAGATACTTAAAGTGCTTCACGTAGATCAGTGTATTTCTTATGTGACAATGTCCTTCTAAATGGTGTGATTAGACTGCTAACAAACCATTGTTCATGCTGGCTTGAGTGAATATCATAAGAAAACTTAGATATAAGTGTTTTGAAATAGACATCATACTCCCAGAAACTGTCAGTAGTGCCTTGTTTAATATCCTTGAGCGCACGTATACTCTTCTACTCAAATTTAGGGATATAGAACTCCTTAAGGAATGCATAATTGAATGCTGCATAATCTACGCAAGTTTGATCAGGGTCAAAATTCCTGTACCAACTATGTGTGCATCCTTACAATGTAGTTACAAATTGACTTACCTTGTGCTCAGAAGTCATGATTCCTTTTGCATGCCACAGTATCTCACATATGTGCAAGTGTTCAACAACATCTTATATGCCCATATACTCTAGAAGACAAAGATACATCTCCATGTAAATATTCTGGGGTTGGTATGGATCCTTCCCACCTGATCTAGAACCTCCTATGTTGCCTCTGCCTCCAAAACCACCAGATCCACCAAAACTAGAGCCACCTACACCCCCTAATCCTCCACCTGTAATCGGAAGTGGACCAAAAGATGTACTTACCTATGTCCCAATAGTAGTATTGTATCAAACTCTTATAGTCTACGTCATGGTACTACTCCCAAAAGTGAGCACCAAGTTCTGCACACTCAAATTCTATGTAGATGATGCACCTGAAAAGGTACCTCAAAAAAAAAAATGAAGACATTTTCCTTGCCATAGATGTAGTTTCTATGTGACTTACTCTTTCTCCCCTACTACCCAAATTAGCTTGCTGACTATTGGATGTCCTAGGTATTGGAAAACCAAGTGCAAGGGCTAGGTTGCTAGGTAGATTCAGATGCATTCCTACGGCCCAAGTCATCTCTACTAGCACACTCCTGTGTAAGGCCAAGGAGGGTTCCCTGCCATGCTTTCCCAAATGGGGGAGTTCCTAATGCTCTAGCTCCATGCCTTCTACGTGAGATCTAAATCCTTCAGGAGCCATCTCTCTCCTCAATGAAATTCACTCTACAATGTCAAACTGCTTCTCTATCTGCCTCTCATGAACCTCATTGTACTTAAGACACCTTTTTTCTCTCTACCTTTCTGCCGCTATGTCTACCATCTTTCACCAAAACTGCTCCTACCGCCATGCATGGTGGGGTTTAGCTAGCCATCAGATTTTCCTCTAAATTCAGGGTTACCATCAAGATCTTGATCCCCAATGGAATGCCTTACAAGTAAGTTCCCCTAGGATACCATAAAAATTGGAACTCAGCTACCTCTGGGCAAGAATAAGTGGAAATTGAGTATTCCAGGATATAGTTGTTCAAAACACCATGGAACCAATTATCCACAACACATGTCCAAATCAAATCAACATCATATAAGGTATGAAATTATTATTGTGTCCAGAATAGTGTGCGATACCTCCAATTCCATTTAGACACATAAGTAACCATCCACTAATACAGTTCTACCGAGAAAATAACAAAAAATCTCTTATACAAATAGTCATACAAATTATTTTCCACCCACGCACGTGTGTCAAACTTAGATCCTGTACTAAAATTCCATGCGTACTCTTCTTCTAGATATTTTATCCACTCCTTAACACTTGCTAGGGTCAAATGGTACATCTTCATCGTGAATTATCCTAAAAACAACTAAAAAAGAGGTTCTGGCAATGAAACCCATGATGCAGCCTAGAATATACCACGAATAACCGAGGCATGCTAGCACATCACCTAGCCTAAGCTGAGTGCTCACCCAAAGCATGCAAAGGTATTCATGATGTGTACATGATGAAGATGCAATGTATTCATATCCATAAATAGCATAAATATTCCACATAGCATATTCCAGATCTATATCTAACAGAATAATGAATTAAGCAATAAACATAATGAATTCAACCATGTAAGAACTAGTTATAGTAATGTTTAACACCATTATTCACCCAATACACTACATTATATTAAAACATAGTAAATACAGAAGCTTCTTACAATAAGTAGTATCATAAGTTTATGCGTGCATCAGATTTGGCAGCATAACTCCGCAACAGCTCGTACACATTGTATCTCTCTCTACACAGATTAATACATATTTATAAGGATGGTGAATTTCCCTTCACCGCTTATGCACTTCCCAAAATAGGTCGCATGCTTAAAATAGTCATGTGCCTTTACAATAACATGCACACATGCAAGTGTGCTAATAATAGATCTCTTATAGTTAAGTGGAAGTAGTAATCCTATTATTAACTCAAACTCACACATGTCGCTTATTAGATGCTCTTCCCAAAATAGCATTTACGTGTCACACAAATATCCATCCCGTTGTGTGCTCCATATGCTATCTCCAAAAATAGCCCGTAACCATGAAAATGGCTAAGTCCCAAATCAATCTATCTTTCACGCGTGTTTCCTTCCCTATCCTTTCACGTCTTCAAATATGCCTTTCTACCATGCGCGAATCTTCTATGTGCCCTTTCCTTAGTGTCATATTTTGTCTGCTCAACAAAACTGGTTTGGTGGTAACCACCACCGGTTGGCTAGACCAATGTCAGTTACTGTGGAGAAATGAAAGATTGGTAAATTTGGTAATAAATGATAAAAATAAAGTGGAACTAGGCTCTGAAGGTAATATCAAAGACTTAAAAATATAGTAAAGTGAGAAAAGAAGTCACATAAAGAAAGGACATAGAGATTGAATGATGCTTTGGCAAAATGACCAAAATAACCTAAAACTAACGGCGGTCAGTGAATCAACGATGATGAGATGATGAAATCGATGGTGGTTGCTAGAATGACACTGGTTACTGTGAAATATGTGAAAAATGGAAAAATTCAATTTTTGATGATTTAGGTCAAATAAAAAGACCAATCCAGAGACCGAGTATGACCATGATTAGTCCTAACAAACTCAGAAACAATCAAAATACACTAGCTATGATTGTGGAGTATGTAGGGAGAGAAAAAATGAAGAAAATGAACTCACACCTCAAAACAAAAATCAAGCAAAAGCTAGCAAACATGAAATCCTATGGTGTATATTTTATGTTGTGGCTTATGCCATTTAGGATTGACTTGTGAATAGAATAGAGTTTTTGGTTACTGAAGGTGCCCTATGGAAACTGATAACTATGGATGGTTTTAGGTAAGTTTTGGTGTGGTGTCCCCAACATATGCTTTATAGTACTTGAGGCCCTACTCTGATATGATGACTGGCTAGAAAACTAGAAGGAGCCCACTGTCAATCCTCTGATCATGTGATTGTTGACAACTTCTTCTGGGAAAGATATTGTTTAATAAATGTGTAGTTTGTTTTCAGTGGTTTGGTATAGAGAGAGAGTGTGTGCTAAATGTGAGCTACTGTTCAATTTTTCAACCATCAGCTGGTCATGACTTCTAATGTATAGGTTTCCCATAATTTAAATGAGCTACAATGCAAAATATAAAAATGAGATGTAACTATTTTAAACCCAAATCGAAAAATTATATTCGATGAGAGTAATAATGAATAGTCAAGAGTATGTCTTTCACTAATGCATTAAAGAATAAAAATAAGTGTTCTTTTTCATCCAAACTACAAGTGTCACTGAGACTAGTAGGAGAAGAAGAATGTTTCCAAGGGAGAAGATTTAATGTGAACTCTCTTTCAAAAAGATATAAACACACAATGATTCCCTAAAAATGAACAATGTAAAGAACCCAAATGGGTCCCACTGGGCGTGCCAATTTTTTTCACCAAATAGTTTGCATAAAACAAATAAGGTAAGAGGTTAGGCGTAATACCTATAAAATTGGAGGTCGAAGGTAGAATGCACGGGTTGTTGACTTTTGATTCGAGATGATCGTGGAGATCTTCCATTTGGCTAGGAGGAATGACCTGTAAGAAACACAACAAGACCACAAAATAACATTAATAATATAGGTTAATGGACTACCTAGCGAGTTCTAGATCCAAGAAGCGAGGTGGTTTCTTGAAGGCTATAAATCCACTTTCAAATACAATTTAATGCAAAAAATACCATGAAATAAGGAAATCCTACTGTAGTTGTATGATTTAGGTATCTCATACTAATATAATAAATAAATCTAATCTAACACGAAAAGTTACGATTAGATCCGGAGGTTTGGTAGATTGTTATGGGTTTTGTAGGTCTAACAGAGGTTTGATAAAGGGTTTAGGAATGATCAGTTGAGGTCTGGGTTGTTTTTGGTTGAGTTGAAGGCTTATTGGTCAGAGGGTATAAAATGACACAGAGATTGATATCAGTCAAGCGATTGACACCAGTATAGGGGTGAAACCGATGGCGGTAGGGTAAATCGACGTTGATAGGGGTAATGGGAAATAACTTAATTAAGATGGATTTTGGACCTCTCTGTGATTGCACGGAGAGTGAATAAGGTGTGGTTAGGCTCGATAATAACTGAGAAGACACAAGAATACAAAGGGAGAGGTTAAGAAATGTGGAAAGGCTTGAAATGGTTGGGTTGGTGGATTGGTGGGAAGATGGAGATATCTGGGTAACAACAGAAACGAAAATACTAAAAGAAAATAAAAGATATGCAGTAAAGTAAGTACAAATGATTAAAATCACATTACTTGTTGTTGTGAAGATGTCATGTTATCTTGTAAAATTGACAAGGGAAATTTTGTAGGTAACCATACCAAAATTTCCATTTTGGTCCCCCGTTGAGGTCTCTTAACGTTCAGAATGGCATAAAATCCCTTTCCAAAAAATCTAGTTTTTAGAACTTGGTCATTTTCAACCTTTTTGGGTTGGGCACATTTTTCATTCATGTTACATCAACCAAAACTGTGCCCCTCTATTCCTTTGGCGCATTCTAGGGAGTGTCAACACTCCAAATGTCGTGCCTCTCAAAGATGCACCAAGACGCAAGTGCCATCTTGTTATCACTCTCTAAAGTGTGTTGTGAGCACTAAAAATGTAGTGTCAAAACTCTCAAAGCTGTGCCATGGCGTAAATCCCTTTGTGTTGACATCCACTTAAGTGTGCCATAGGAAAAGTTGGTGGTGCATTTATTGTACCGTTTGCTATATA